>ML777297.1:1264826-1387779 GCA_009831015.1 Picea engelmannii | reverse complement strand
GAAGAATGACGAAAAAGTGTGGACTCTCATTCAAAGGTTGCAGCAGGATTCCAGTGCATCAGATACATTTACATGGAAAAATGATTCACTATGGTACAAAGATCGCTTATATTTATGTAAGAACTCCCAACTCAAACAAAAGGAACTATTGGAATTGCACACCTCTCTAGTAAGAGGGCACTCAGGATTTTTGAAAACCTACCATAGGGTCAAGAAGCAATTTTTTTGGGATGGCCTTAAAACTGATGTTCAAATGTTTGTGGCAGAATGTTTGGTTTGCCAACAAAATAAGGTGGAAAAAATTAAGACCCTGGGTATTTTACAACCATTAGTCATCCCAAGTCAGCGTTGGGAGGAGGTTTCCATGGATTTCATCACAAGGTTACTGAAGTTTGAAGGAAAGAGTGTCATCATGGTGATTGTTGATAGACTGACCAAGTACGCACACTTTTGTGCACTCTTTCATCCCTTCAAAGCCAGTATAGTTGCCACTGCATTCATGGAGACAGTTCAAAAGATACATGGTCGCCCAAATATTATTGTAAGTGACAGAGATCCCATATTCACTGGACATTTTTGGACAGAATTATTTTCTTGTTTGGGTACTCAATTGGCTGATAGCTCATCCTATCATCCTCAATTTGATGGACAAACCGAGATAGTGAACAAATTTTTGGAAGGCTACCTTCTTTGCTTTGTCTCTGATAAAC
Organism: Picea engelmannii; assembly: GCA_009831015.1. NCBI lineage: Eukaryota > Viridiplantae > Streptophyta > Pinopsida > Pinales > Pinaceae > Picea > Picea engelmannii. The sequence goes on along the minus strand of ML777297.1, from coordinate 1,387,069 downwards.
AAACACAATGGTTCAAATGGTTACCCTTGGCAGAATGGTGGTATAACACTTCCTTTCATACCGCAACAAAAATGACACCATTTATGGAACTCTATGGATACCACCCTCCTTCCATCACTTTTTCTCTAAAAGAAAAATCTAAGGTTCAAGTAGTGGAAGATCACATCGAGCATCAACAACAAGTTCTCCAAATATTAAATGAAAACCTAACCATGGCACAAAATCACATGAAACAACAAGCAGATCAACATCGTAGTGAAAGACGTTTTGAAGTAGGATATTGGGTGTTTTTAAGACTACAACCATACAAACAGATGTCCGTCAAGCAAGCCAAGAAGGATAATAAAGTATCACCAAAGTACTATGGCCCTTATAAGGTGTTACAAAAGATTGGTACTATGGCATACAAATTGGAGTTGCCTGCATATTCACGAGTACACCCAGTTTTCCATGTTTCATGCTTAAAGAAGGTTATAGGTGACAAGATCTCAGTTCAAAATATATTGCCAGAACTTGACGAGGAAGGAAAAATCATATTGGAGCCTGAATCCATCACTGACACAAGAATTCGCCAGCTGAGGAATAGATCCATTTCAGAGTATCTCATTAAATGGAGGAAACTATCGGCTGAAGATTCCACCTGGGAAGATGATTCTTTTACACGGAAGCATCCAGAGTTACTCAAGCGTCGTGGACAACACTTGTCTCAAGGGGAGGGTCATGTTAAGCCCTAAATAATGGCTCATTACCCCTTAATTAGGACATATTACATTAGTAATGTTATTTTATTTATGTCGGCTTTAGTCCATTAGTTGTAATTATACCTCCTAGTCTCCTATATATACCAAGGAGACATTTTCATTTGGAATCATCTGGTAATTGTACATTTATGTGGGCATAAGGAGGTTTCCCCCTCGAAGAGGCTTATTATCTCAATTTATCTCTTTTTCAAGGCATTGAGTACTTATTCTAAGGTTTTTCTATGCTATATTGATATTTGGTTCTTAACATTGTGGCACTGTAGTGCCCCCACAACATCCTCCCAATTTTCTTGCCTTAGCCTCTATCCAAGATAAGAAATTGGGCCCCCCTTTAATTCTTCCAATCGGAACCCTCACACACTCTCTCTCTCATGAAAATAGCTACGCCCAAGTTCTCCTCACCCTACCTCGATTTACCACTTCCAGTTACTCCACGGATCATTTATACCCGATGATCCGCACTTCGGTGAGTCCCCTCTTTGTGCATTGATACATAGAATTATGATGCATGCATCCTTCTTCCACCTTTTCATTGACACACCATTTATTTCCTCATCAGTTAATCGTCTACCTCCCTTTGAACTTGGTTAACGTGTTATCGCGCTTCTACCAAACCCCACTGACTCACATCTTCATCGTCGACGAAATTCGCACAATCAATGTTGTCTCACTGACATTGGTCACATTATTATCTTGCGCGTGCATTTCACCAACTAACTCACTTCTACTCACATCGTTGCGTTACATAATAGTGATGTTCTCTCCCTTTCGCTTCATTACATTGCTTATTGACGAGGTTCACCTCTTCTTCCTGACATGCTACATGTTGACAAGTTTCCCTCTCATGTCGGAAATGCATCAGTGGAAGGATGTCGAACCCTCATCATCGTTGATCACATCGAGGACAATCTGCTTCCCCTTTCCAATGTTGATCATGCCAACGTAGCCCACTTTCGCCTTGAGGCTTATCTCATCCCCCTCCCAGCTCAGATCCCTTCTTGTTGTGTTCATCAGTCAATCTCCTTACATTTCCAATGATTAAACTCTCCACACCTATCTAAACATTTGGTCATTAATTTCTTATCTCAACTGATTCACTTCAAATCACAGTCATAATCAAGTTTTAGTGTTCCCAATGGCTTTCTTTGTGCATATGGTACTAGCTGGTTTGTTTTGCGTTTCTTGATCTTACAAATAAATATTAATTATGGAAGCCTCCCCTAGCATCATATGGTTAATCAAAAAACCTACAGGTCTTGTGTTGGTTCTGAAATTTTCTTTGGGAGAAATTTGGTCCTTTCAGCTCCTAGACAATGCAATAGACGTCAGTTGGTAGTTTTGGAGGATTTATAAATTTTTCTTATTAATGAATAACCTTAGTCTTAATAGATGAATCAAGAGCCTGTACATCACATATGACCTAGCAACTGATGAAATTAAATTTGGATGAAGAAACAAAGAACGTGGGACCCAAACTTTCATTAAAAGATTCCTTTGGGTGCAATTTTTCGGCTCCCGTCAAAGTGATTTTTCCATCCCTGAAACAATTTAATTGTTTGATTCCCACCATTATGATTCCGACACAATTGAGGGAATCGAAATCTGATGTCTGAAAGTGCCAAAACGATGGTCTAGGATTTCCCTCCAAGCAAGCCTCGATAGTCGTGGCCATCATTAGAAATGGATCTCCTCAAATGATAAAACAACATGTTCAGTTATCTTGATAGAAACATTTCTCTGTGCTCTCTGCGTTTCAAAAAATGACACCTCAATCGGGCATCGTATGAGGAAGTTACGAGCTTTCGAACTCAATCTCTCATTGTCTCTTGCCAGTTCGACACTTAGATTTTTTCCAGTTTTTGCATTCCCCTGAAGGAGGAGTTCCCTTCAACTCTTCTGAGCTGCTTGGAGGAGTTGCCTTCAAAGCCTCCAAGCAAGTTCGGGGAAGTTGTTAAGAAATCCTCCGCACAAGTTTAGAGAAGTTGTTAAGAAATTCTACGAACAAGTTCAGGGAAGTTGTTAAGAAAGTCTCCGAGAAAGTTCGGGGAAGTTGTTAAGAAAGTATCAGAGTAGGTTGGAGGAGTTGTCAACAACTCCTCTGATCAAAAGAGAATTGTCTCTCATAAATCAACCATAAATTTTGACTCGGGTGTCCATTTTGTGACTTCTTTATACAGTTGGAAAGGTATTTCATAGCTATACAACTTTCTAGTAATGTGATTTGAGAAATTCCTAACACATGGTACACATTTTCTAGGTCATAGGATTTGTCATTAACTCCTTCGAGCAAGTCGGAGGAGTTGTCACTAACTCCTCCGAACACAAGAAAACTGGATTTTATAAAATGGTCATAAATTTTGATCGGGTGTCCTTTTTGCATGTTCTTTATATCGTTGGAAAGGTATTTCTGAACTCTACAAATTTGTAGTTATAGGTTTTGATAAATTCCTAAATTATTTCCCTAATTTTGGAAGATGAATATTCGGTACCTTGTTGGCAACCCTGGAAAACGTAGCGTATCAAATTATGAGTAGAAGGAGGAGGAATTGAATCTAGGGAAGTTTACTTGATATTCCAATCAATTAATGCCTCGATTATTTGCATTCAAATGATTATTTTTTATAGTTTATTTGGAGTTATTCTCATCTATTGTATGTTGAATTTTGTTAGGTACCGAGTGAAGGACGATCTCTTATCATTCTCACAATGAAATATACAACTAAAGACCATAAAGGAGAAATAACGAAAGATGTACCAGTGATGGATGAGCAAAAAAGAAAGTGTCAGGTGAATGTATGAAGCAGGGATCTAGAAAATCCATGAAGATCGACTATCAAACTCAGGACGAAGAAGATGCCCCTACACCCAAAGCTAGTCTTCATGATGCGTAAGACACATATGGACGAAATCCATGTCGACTCGCTAGCACTAGAAGACAAATTCGAAAAGTAACCATTTTCCTTATTGCTTATCATTACAAGGAGGATGAGGACAAACGCTGGAAGACGAAAGGTCACTAAGCGAGATGAAGGTCATTGAGGGAGACGAAAGGCCAAAGGTCTTATTGAACCTCAATAAATACTAGAATAGAACCCAAAGAAATGGCTTTTGTCTCTTCAAACATTGTACATATCTGAACTACTTTGAGATACAGTGTCAACTAAAATTGAGGAGTTGTCCTAAGAGTTTTCATGTACTATTGCTAAAACTATTAATATGTAGAAGCCCTCACGACCAACTTTTGACTGAGAAAAGGACTTGTGTGTGTTGTTGTTTTGCTGCGAACTATTTCAAACAGAATGTTTTTTTCTCACATGGGTTGTAAGAGCACGTTTGTTTATATACTATTCTAAAGCAATATATGTCTTCTTGCAATTTTGTCATTCTTTCTTATATTACATGTCCTGAGAGAATGAGCTACTAATGTATGTGATATAGCGACTTAGACTATTTTGGTTATATATCCATGTGCATGTTTTATATGAATTTATTTCTTCATTTTAGCTATCTGGGTGAAGCTACTGGTAGAGTTAGTTTCATGCCACAGCTCATTCACTTACGTTAATTTGCTTCTAGCTAGGATAGGTTAGATCAGGATTAGATTAGGCCTTCATTTAGATAGTGTTCATCTACATCGTTCATTGCACAACAACCCATCATTTAGCCTCATCGGTGGATCGGGACGCAACCGGTAAAATCAACCAACAATGGTTGTTGGGCCAAAATCCGGATGGGTTCCCTATTCCAAACAGTGAGAGGTATAATTGGGACTTTTTACCAAGGAGAACCCCTTTTGTTGTCGGGCGAATTTGGACCTGTCAATAGAATTGGCGCTAGAAAGAGGGCAAGATGACAAGCCTGCCCATGTGGATTCATTTAATTTAACTCTTAACCATCCCATGGCTCCTCTCCATACCTGTGTATGGGATGACCCTTTGAGCCTTCCAAGACCCACCAAGGCCATTTCACTCAAGGAAGTCAATCTCTTGTCAAACCCTAAATTTGATGGTGAAGGGCATGTCTCTGCATTCACACATCTCAAACAATTCGACATCGTTTGACAAAATCTTAATATTGTACAATACAATGAAACATGTCGATTGTTCATCCTCACATTTGAAGGGCAGATTAAATACTAGTTTAGTACATTGCCACTGAAATCAATTCATAGTTGGAAACAATTCATGGAAATGTTTATTGTTGCTCATGAAAATTATGTTTATGATGAACTCGTTGATGAACTGGTAGAAATCCATAGGCTAATAAATGAATCTAAGAATGATTTATTTCAAAGTGTCATGCGGATTTACTGTAGATTTCCTGAAAGGGATGAATCCTCAAGACAAGAAATATTCAATTGGTTTTCATATCTCGTCTCAATTTATGAAGAATGTGATATGAATGATCAAGCCATCTCCTATTCACAAAATTCAGATCTGACCATAAATAATATATGGGACATAATCTCCAACCAACACTTTGACAAGCAGCAGTGGAAAAAATTTCAGTAATCCTAGACCCTGTAGCCCCGGAATGTAAACCATGTATTGATTCCGCTTCTAAAAATTGTGATCATATTCTGGTCTTTGATGAACCTCTCATTGAAGAAATCCCATCATCTTCAAAATATGAAGACCTTCATGCAATGTATACAAATTTGTTCGATAATAATCACATACACAAGCAACCTTCTGGCAATGATACAATATACTCTTCACATTACTCCTTTAGCGATGAAACATTGAATGATATACCAGATCAAGAAGAGTGTCCAACCTTGATCGATCAAGACTCATCCTTAACAATACTTCATCTAGAATGCATCCCTTTGAAATTCCTTTGAAATTTCTAGAACATGGTGAATCACAATCTGATTTTGATGTCCCTATTTCTGATGATTACTTTCCAGTCCCAAAATTGAATGAAAGCATCGAACTATCACTTGTTGGTCCTACGCAATCTGAGATTTATTACCTTGATGGACATATGCTAATCACTGAAAATATAAAGTATGCAAAGAACCATGATTTTTTTTATCCTTATGAACAAATCACAGCAAACGAATATCCCATCACCATGCAAAACACAAGAAACATTGAGTTGATTCAAGAACCTTTGTCATCTCAATCTTCCCTAGAATTACTTGTTATTCCTCAAGGGCAAGTTTATCAATCATCCTTGGATGCTATTTCAATGCTTCAACACTCCTCGCTTGATTTGATTAATGTCATAGGAGAGGATTTGGGGCTTTCTTTCACTCAATGTTTCCCTCAGACAATCCAACATTATCTCTCCTCTCAACATGTGGAGTACATGAAATTTGAACCTAGGGAGATCTACATCAACAATGAGACACCCCAATTTCAACCAATGATTATGTCAAGTACTCATTGTCTTACTTTTACCCTTGGGATGAACAATATCACCCACTCTAAGACTCCCTTACAAAGTACGTTGCATGCAATTTTCATTCATGAGCCTGATCAAGTATGTACCTTGTTGTTTATTTCATTGAAGCAATCATATGATGATAATTGCAAATTTTATGATGGAATTGAGTCATGGTTGGAGGAATCTTACATATATGCATGTACTGTGAATCATAACGTTGCTAAATTTAACTTGCTGAGTGGATACTTTTTTGAATCAATTCTTCTTATCCTTCATCTCTCATTGCTTCATTCTTTGTAATTGGTCTTCAATCAACATGTGATTGCAGGTTTGGATTTACTTGATTGGCTTTACTGGTACTATGCTTATACCTAACTTCCTTTCATCCAATGTAGGTTAGGTTAGATATAGAATTAGCATAGTCGTCTTACTTCCTTTCTTTCTACATAGATTAGATATTTGTTTTTATTTTCATTTGAATATCATAGGTTTATATTTGTTTTGTTTTCTTCAATAAAGACCACCAACTGTCATTAGTTTAATTTGCAGATAGTGGTGATTTCTTTAGTTTAATTTCTTTTTCATCAAAGTTTTCTTCTTTTAGTGCAATGCTCTTCATTTCGTTTCACTAAAAGTTTGGCTTAATCTTGGTTTTTCTCCATCTTCATGAGGAAACCATGTGCGAGAATTCTTTGAAAGGTTCAATTGCAAAATTCACTTGTCTCAGCAACATTTACCCTAACATTGATAGTTGGGCAACCAGTTACCCCAAAATGTTGAAAGAACATCTTCTCGGAAATGCTTTACAGTTTGGCCAAGATTGAGATTGGATTAAAGAAATCGGGTTTTTTGTTCACTGCCTTACTCAGGATGGTGTCTATTTAGAAGAACCCACTCAAGCATTTGTGGATCTATGATAGAGGATATGCCTGAGACTTCATGGTACACTTATCTTTTTTCCCAGTCTTAAAGTGTGTTTTCAATCATAGGGGAAAGTAATATTGTATTTCACATCTAGTATACGCCTCGAGGAACATAATATCAAGTTTTAGTCTCCCTCTCATATTATCTCAAGTGGTATATGATATCAAGGATATTGATCAATAAAATGGCTCTCAAACACATCTCTTTAGGGAAGAATTGGTAATTGTGACAGTTATAGTCATTTGTTGTCCAAAAAAAGAGATATTCCACCAGACAAACCAACAATAGGCTCAAGCCTACCCTGTCACATGGAAATTGGAATGGGTGATACTCATGGCATGATATCATACACCTAGAAATATTTTTGTTATTTTTTTCAGATTACTGCAGTGAGTATCTTCAGAAATTTTTTCTGAAGATTGATCATAGAAAAACAAGAAGGACAAGATTTGAGGAATATGCACATATTCAGAGAATTTAAATTGATCATGCACAATTGGAACTATGGATAATTGAACATGTCATGCTACAACATCAGTTCCAGGAATGGAAGAAGTGGAGAAGAAATGGATATCTCACAAGGCCAAATCAAAGGAATCTAATGGACAACAAAGTGGAATTTTGGCCAACCCTTGCCCCCTAAAGCACAAGGTTGCACAAATGAATTGGAAGCCTTCATAAAACCATGATGAGAGCTGTAATTCTCATCATCCAACCCTAACACGAAGACCTATTTGAACGAATTATTTCGCGTCTTAGATTTCACATGGATTGATAGTTTCAAGAGGCTGCAAACTTCTAACTGGTCGAAATGCGTGAATATCCTCTAAGTTGTTGGAAACACTCAATCTACAATTTATTTATCAGTCAAATTCATTTCCTAATTACATATTGATTATCATCATGCATCTAAAAGGCATGATTTTTCAATTACATCAAGAAATTGGACCGAATTCATCTCTAACCCCGAATACATCAACTCTCCTAATTTAACATTTTTCTTCCCATTCTTTCATCATCATCTTTTCCCTTCAAAGAAGTTCACTTATTCAATTATGTTGTCTTATGATATCTGATTATATCTCATGATGTACAAAACACTCACCTTTGTTTGTCTTTTTACCGACAACACTTTTGCACTAGAAGCATGCACGAATCAACTTGTATCTCTTTCCTAGATCATGAGCGGAATTAGGGGTCTCTATTTGAAAATGAATTAGAACTATTTGGGATGTTGTGACAACAATTAAACCATCACTGAGCATAGTGGTTTATCAACGGGCATCCTTGCATATTAGTTGGTGAGAATATCCTATGTAATGGAGGAACCATACACACACTAAGTATCTTCTCTCATGAAAGGTGAAGTGTCAAAATCTAAAGGCTGGAAACCTAAAGGGATATCTCTATGTAGCCAGGTGTAGCAAATATACAAATAAATCTCAAAAGCTGGCAGTCATCCCCTATCAGGCTAAAAAGGCCATCACTTTCCCTATCCACTGAATGTTAAGCATGCACTAAATAAGCCAGGAAGGAATGGAAAGGAAAGTTTGAACAGACTTTGGGACATGCAGATATCTTCGTCGGGGCTATGGATGCTCATTGGCAATAGAGAAAGTTCGGTGACATCATGGTGACTCCACTAGGGCTATAGATGCTCATGGTTAGTGGAGCAACAACTGTGAGATATCTATATAAGCACGTGAAAAATCTTTATTTATCCCAAACCTGTATCAACCCCAAGATGGAGATACCAACCCAGATCATCGACGTAGTTTAAGGAAATAAACTTCATTAACATTTATCCTCCATTTAAAACAGACGATATATGTTGGCCGATATGCAAGCATAAAAGGTGAGCCCACCACGATGGAATCATTCAGGTAACTGTTTCACATTATTTCCAGAATTTTTTGAACTTAAAAGTGAATTTCATGACCCTTTATATTTTTTGTTTATCAGTTAGGAAAGACTAGCAGAGATTCTCGCTTCGCCGAATGTGTCTCCATTTGTTGTGCCCCCACAACATCCTCCCAATTTTCTTGTCTTAGCCTCTATCCAAGACAAGAAATTGGGCCCCCCTTTAATTCTTCCAATCGGAACCCTCACACACTCTCTCTCATGCAAATAGCTACACCCAATTTCGCCTCACCCTACCTCGCTTTACCACTTTGGTTACTCCACAGATCACTTATACCTAACGATCCGCACTTTGGTGAGTCCCCCCTTCATGCGTTGATAAATAGCATTTTGACGTCTGCATATTTCTTTCACCTTTGCATTGACACGTCATTTTTTTTCTCATCAATTCATTGTCTACCTCCCTTTGAACTTGGCTAATGCACTATCACACTTCTGCCAAACCTCACTGAATCACATCTTCATCGTCAGCGAAATTCACATGATCAATGTCGTCTCACTGATATTGGTCACATTATTATCATGCGCACTCCTTTCACAAGATAACTCACTTCTACTCACGTTGTTGCCTCACATAACAGTGATGCTCTCTCCCTTTCGCTTCATTACATTGCTTATTGACGAGGTTCACCTCTTCTTCCCGACACGCTACCCATTGACAAGTTTCCCTATCATGTCACACATGCATCAGTGGAAGGATGTCGACCCCTCATCATCGTCGAGCACATCAAGGACAATCTGCTTCCTCTCGCCAATGATGATCATGTCAGCGTAGCTCACTTTCTCCTTGAGGCTTATCATGTCCCCCTCCTAGCTCGGATCCCTTCTTGTTGCATTCATCAGTCAATATCCTTACATTTCCAATGATTAAACTTTCCACACCTATCTAGACAGTTGGTCATTAATTTCCTATCTCAACTGATTCACTTTAGATCACATTCATAATCAAGTTTTAGTGTTCCCAGTGGCTTTCTTCGCGCACATGATACTCGTTGTTTTGTTTTTTGTTTCTTGATGTTACAACTAAATATTCATTGTGGAACCCTCACCCAACATCATATGTTTAATCAAAACACCTACAGGTCTTGCATTGGTTCTAAAATTCTCTTTAGGAGAAATTTGGTCCTTTCAACTCCTAGACAGTGCTAAGCGCACTAGACGTCAATTGGCATTTTTGGAGGATTTATAACTTTTTTCTATTAATGCATAACCTCAGTCTTAATGGATGGATCAAGAGCCTTTACATCACATCTTACCTAGCAACTGGTGAGATTAAATTTGGATGAAGCAAAAAAGAACGCAGGACCCGAACTTTCACTAAAAAATTCCGTTGGGTGCAATTTTTCGGCATCCGTAAAAGTGATTTTTTCATCCCTGAAACAAGATAATTTTATGATTCCTACCATTACAATTCCAATGCAACTGTTAGAATCGAAATATGAGGTTAGAAAGTTCCAAAACGATCATCTAGGATTTCCTCCCAGGCAAGCCTTGATAGTCTTAGCCATCATTAGAAATGGATCCACTCAAATGATAGAACAACATGTTCAATTGTCTTGATAGAAACTTTTCTTTGTGCTCTCTGTGTTGCAAAAAATACACCTCAATCGGGCATCATGTGAGGAAGTTACGATCTTTTGAACTCAAGCTCTCATTGTCTCTTACTCGTTCGACACTTAGATTTTTTCCAATTTTTGCTTTCCCCGAAAGGAGGAGTTCCATTCAACTCTCTGGAGCTTCTTGGGGGAGTTTTCTTCAATTCTTCCGAGCAAGTTTGGGGAAGTTGTTAAGAAATCCTTCGAGCAAGTTCGAAGAAGTTGTTAAGAAAGTCTTCAAGCAAGTTCGGGGAAGTTGTTAAGAAATTCTCTGAGCAGGTCAGGGGAGTTGTTAAGAAAGACTCTGAGCAGGTCTGAGGAGTTGTCATCAACTCCTCCGAGTGGGTCTGAGGAGTTTTCATCAACTCCTCCGAGCAGGTTTGAGGAGTTGTCATCATAACGTTTGAGGAGTAAATCAACCATAAGGTTTGAGGAGTAAATCAACCATAACGTTTGACTTGTGTGTCTGTTTTGCGACTTCTGTATACCGTTGGAAAGGTATTTCATAGCTCTACAAATTTATACTTATGTTATTTGAGAAATTCCCAACATATGGTACACTATTTCTAGGTTGGAGGATTTTTTATTAACTCCTCTGAGCAGGCCGGAGGAGTTGTCACTAACTCCTTCGAACACAAGAAAATTGGCTTTTGTAAAATGGTAATAACTTTCGACTCGGGTATCTATTTTATGCATTCTTCATACCGTTGGAAATTTATTTCCGAGATCTACAACTTTGTAGTTATAGGGTTTTATAAATTCCTAACTTATTGCCCTCATTTTGGAATATTAATATCTGGTACCTTGTTGGCAACCCCGGAAAAAGTAGCGCATCAAATTATGAGCAGAAGGAGCTTAAATTGAATCTAGGGAAGTTTACTTGATATTCCAATCAGTTAATTCCTTATTTATTTTCATTCAAATGATTATTTTTTATAGTTTATTTGGAGTTATTCTCATCTATTGTATGTCGAATGTTGTCAGGTATCGAGCGAAGGAGGATTGCGCTTAACATTCTCACGATGAAATCTACAACTAAAGATGATAAATGAGCAATAATGAAAGATGTGGCAATGATGGATCAACAAAGAAAGTATCAGGTGAATGTATGAAGCAGGGATCTAGAAACTCCATGACGATCGACTATCAAACTCGGGATGACGAAGATGCCCCTACACCCAAAGCCAATCTTCATGATGTATAAGACACATATGGTTGAAATCCATGTAGACTCAATATCACTAGGAGATAAATTCAAAATGTAACCATTGTCCTTATTACTCATTACAAAGAGGATGAGGACAAATTCTAGAAGATGAAAGGTCACTGAGGGAGACAAAAGGCCAAAGGTCTTATTGAACCTCAATAAATACTAGACTAGAACCCAAAGAAAGCGCTTTTGGCTCTTCAAACATTGTACACCTTTGAACTACTTTGAGATACAGTGTCAACTAAAATTGAGAGTTGTCCTAAGAGTTTTCATGTACTATTGTTGAAACTGTTAATACAGAGAAGCCCTTGGGGCCAACTTTTGACTGAGAGAAGGAATTGTGTGTGTTGTTGTTTTGTTGTGAACTATTTCAAGCATAATATTTGTTGTTCACATGGGTTGTAAGAGCATGTTTGTTTATAGACTATTATGATGCAATATATATCTTCTTGTAGTTTTGTCTTTCTTTATTATATTACATGTCCTAAGCGAATGAGTTTTTAATGTATGTGATATAGTGACTTAGACTATTCTAGTTATATATCCATGTGCATGCGTTATCTAACTATATTTCTTCATTTCAGTTATCTGGGTGAAGCTACTGGTAGAGTTAGTTTCATGCCACAACTCATTCAGTTGTGGTAATTCGCTCCTAGCTAGGACAGGTTAGATCATGATTAGATTAGGGTTGCATTTAGATATTCTTCATCTACATATTGCGTTGCATAACTACCCATCATTCACCCTCATCGGTGGACTAGGCCGCAACCGGTAAAACCAACCAGCAATGGTTGTTGGGCCAAAATTCAGATGGGTTCCCTATTCCAAATGGTGAGAGGTCTAATTGGGACTTTTTACCGGGGAGAACCCTTTACTTTTGTCAGGCAAATTTGGACCCGTCAATAGGCACCAACCTGCTAAGGCGGTGGCTTATGGATGCTTTAGTAATTGGACTTGTGGCATCAGTGTTTTGAGGGGGTGGTGATGGTAAAAATTCATAACCAGTAAAATCTCTTTGTTTGTAATAAACTTTGTAGCCTTGGCCCCGGTGTACAAAATATAATTGGCATAGATATTGAATTGGGTAAGTTGCATACATGTAATAGATATTTAATTGGGTAAGTTACATACATGTAACAAATCTTGTAGATGAATATAGATTATCAGATGATATAGTCTTACTTCTAGTTCCCCTACCAACCTGCCTCAGATTTTGTTGTGTCTTTTTTGGGAGTTGTTGGATATGCATATTGATACATACCAGCCAGTCTGCAACTCAAATTTAATGAGGTATGATGATATGTGACTCATGGTGACAAATACTACAACCCAAATTTAATGAGGTGTGATAATATGACTCATGGTTACAAATACTTCTATGCTCACTGCTCTAAAAAATCATTCATTAGTATTTGTTACATGCCAAATCATTACCTAGACAATCTCTATTACCCTTGCTAAATGCTAAAAAAAAAAGCATTCATTAGTATTGGTTACACGCCAAATCATTACCTAGCTAGTCTTTATTACCCTTGCTAAAATAGGCTCTAAAAAAAGCATTCACTAGTATATGTTACATGCCAAATCATTACCTAGGTAGTCTCTATTACCCTTGCTAAAATAGCTCACATCTATTTTTTTCAATCTACACAGCTTCATAAGCAGTCGTTCCTTCAACTAAGTTAGTTGTGGGCTATTGAATAACTTAGGGGTGTAAGTAGGAGTAAAAGGATGTTTAACATCGTGGTACCTAAAAAAAACTTATAAAATCATTAGATATAAACTCACCTCCTCTACTTGTCATGAGAATTTGAATGTTCAAATTGTGTTTGGTTTCTACAAATTTCTTGAATTCCTTGAACTTGTCTCTCTTGTGTTTTTTCTTGCTCCTGGAATTAAATAAATTAAGCATCGAGTTGTGCATAACGCTTCTTCATATCATTGCCAAAGAAGAGGCAAGAACATCATTGATTTTCACCATCACATATTTTTGTTAGGAAGTGAAAGCATAAAATTAACACGATTTTAATAGCAAAGAAAATAAAACCGAGAACAAACCAGACACAACAACAATCACACAATTGACACAATGATTTACATGGAAACCCAATACGGGAAAAACCATGAGGCAATGATAATCGGTATTCTTATTATTCAAGGGAGAATTTCAATAACCAATCACAGGCATGCAACCATCCTCTCCTCTCTTACCACACATCGCACTCCTATGTATTGCTCTCACTACATTGCACATTTCTCTATGGGTATGCTTGTATATATAACATCTATCACACAGCTAAACAAACTGATCATAAATAGATCACATAGTTACACGAACTAATCATAAATTGATCACACGGTTACACAACATTTTCACTGTAGTGTGCATGCATTCACATGGGAAATTAGTTGGCACTTTTCCAACAATCTCCACCTTTGACAACAATTTACCTGATATATCATGCCCAAATTAATTTATCATCTTTTCTGCAAGTCAAGAGAAGCCAAACACCATCACAGCTCCACAAATTATCTAACAATATTGTTACGTGAACATGTATGCATGATTCAATCCAGTATCGACCATTATGCCTCCATCAGTAACATTTCTTATAAACCGATGCACTTGTCCCATTTTGATACGTTGGATTGTTAATCAAATGCACAACGCTTTGACCACCATAGAAAACCTCATCCTGTACCTGTCCAAACTTACCCAATAGATCCTTGCATTATTTGAAGACATAACCTAAGGTAGGTCTCCTCTTGTCCAAATCTCCTGAATCATAACCATAGACTAAATCACTATAGCCATTGTAGGTGATACTTGTACTATTGTGCTTCTAAGATACTAAAGCACCCATTTCCATGTTCTTTGTCTGGTTTTGCCATGTGTCTATTGACAACACCAACTGCATGTGAGATATTGACCATTTCCCATCGCAATCATCAAACTTCCTACTAGCATATGATAATTGAGACATATAACCCTTTTCTTCTTCATTAGTTAGGACATAAACCTGAAGAAAAACTTACATTGGAAAGCCAAAGGGATTTTATCGGTTTCACATAATTCACACCGAATTTCTTGAGTATCTTCACCACATACTTCTATTGTGATAACCAAGATTGCCCTATCTCCTATCTCTGTTTATTCCCATGCCCAAGATTTGTTTTGTTGCTCCCGGATCCTTCATATCAAACGTCCTAACCAACTAAGCCAACCTATTGATTCCATACATGCTTGTGCTTGCAACAAGAATAACCTTTAACACCAAGATAATAAATATACCATAAAAAAAATGGTTATACTCACTTCTTGTCAAATCTGGCTCACCATGAAGGAATCAAACATCTTGTACCATTTCCTAGCATGCTTCAGGCCATATAATGATTCCTAAGTTTGCAAATAAAACTTTTGTTGCAATCCTGAACTAATCGTTCTGGTTGTTCCATATACATTCCCTTATCCAAAAAAATTCCATGTAAAACAGTTTTAACATCTAGATGTATTAACACAACATGAATAGAAACAAGCTTTTAACAATTGGTGAGAAACTTTCATGGAAGTCAATACCTTCCAAATACCCTTCTGCTACTAGTAATGCTTTGAACCTTTCATCTTTTACTATGTTTGATTTTATGAAAGGAGATTCATCAAACACTGCATCTATGTCCATGATGATTCTTTGGGAAGTAGGATCCCAAATTATGCATCCCTTAACATCATCACCATACCAAAGATCTACATGTTTGATCTGGGTCCTACTTAAAATGTTGATAAAAGACATAAGCATCACAACCGAATAATTTCACATTTGAGTAATTAAGATGACATGTTCATACCTCTTCTAGAATATTCCAGTCTTTTGCAACCGATGGTGACCAAGTTATCAGATAGCGCAACCACTTCTTCCCACAATTATTGCTGCAACTTGGCATCACTGAACATACCTATTCGATCTTAGCTTCCTTGCAATACTTTCCAAGTTCCATGGATATGAACCTACCTTCATCATATATTCTCAAGCACTTGATTGACCTTCCAACACATTAGTCTTTCTACAGACCCACCTTTCTAACCTAGGCACACTGCTCCACCTCAAACTTTGCATTCGAACAACTTTGACCAAATCTGGCCAAACCAACCTAAGTGAACCTTTTCCACTCACCTGCAGGGACTTTACATTGGAGTCTCATAGATCCACCTTAAAATGAACATGCCCTTGACCAAATCCGGCCAAGTGGGCCAAGCAATCCTTCACTACTTACCTCTAGGTCTATTTACAATGGAGTTCACCAAGCCTTTTATAGGCTTCATTACATGAAATCCATGGACACAACACCATGGGATACCCAAAAAACATGGACCCGAAAAACCACCTTCTTTGACCTAAAAAATAGATTTAACTCATTAACTCTTTCATCGAGTTAAGGCGAACCCAACATACATGCCCCCCCACATATTCAATCTACCTAAATCTATGTCTAGACTTTTCATAGGTGACCCTATAAACCAGGGGTACGCATGCCTACCATCTTACAGACGTATGTCCATTTACATGCAATCAATAATTTTTACAACTCCAAGGTAAATACCCTTTTTTTTTCACGATGACTCAACCATCACCGCTCTTGTTGTTGCCTTGTTGTCATTAAATTTCACCACCTCAAACTTTGAACTTTGCACTTTTTTCCATTAACACAAAAAACCATCTAAAACTAGTGCTTATAAAACCAAACCTTCTTAATATGAAGAAATAATAATATTTCAAAATTGAACCCCAAAATATTTAAGTAAAAGGTTTAAATCCAAAAATATATGTATAATATATTTCTTAAAACCTTTACTAAATGGTCCACCTGTTAAACAATTAATATTATAACATTCTCCACCCATTTTAATTCATAATGATTCTTTATAAAATACATGTCCGCTCATTTATATAAAATCCATTCTTTATATATCTTGGTATTAGATATAAAAAAAAAAAAAACGCATGCATACGATTTTCTATGGGCCTTGGCTAAATGTTCTAAGTTTTGGGTTTTTTGGCTGGAATTGGGCAATGTAAATTTGGACAAAATCGCTATTTTATGTTGTTTAAATTGTATTTTTGAATGCATAAATGGATTCAGCGTGATGAAAAACCCCTGGGGTACTCGAAGTATACAAACTTAGCCACTCAAATCTACAAATCCAACCATTTATCACAGAATTTCGAGAAAAATCAAACAGAAAAAATTGTCGAAAAACCTTCAAAAAAATAGAACGTTTAGACTACTGCCTTTCCAAGGATTATCTTACCTCATGTCAAAACTTGCCACGAATTTCATACCTCATGTGCATTACACAACAAACAAACGGCTTTCATATCGCATAAGTCCATGCATATACTTTGTGCTCTTATCGCGCATGTTGGATGATCTAGGGTATCACCCGAGTTAGGGGAGATTATCGCTCCCCTTTGAACATGTTTACCCACCACATGTTAGAAACTATCGCCCATGTGCAACAAATCCATTTTCTTTCAGCACATAGCACACATATCGAACTCTTCGTTAAACTCACGTAGATATGGTTGGCTCGACTAACCTGCTATGATATCTAGCGATTGGATTCTCTTCTCTTTCGCCTTCTGATCCTTCAACTCTGTTCTATGATACCATTTGCTAAGCAGCGGAATCATAAACTTAACAAGATTCTAATAGCAAAGAAAATAAAACCAAGAACAAACCAGACACAATAACAATCACACAATTGACACGATGAGCAATGATAATCGGTATTCTTATTATTCAAGGGAGAATTACAATAGCCAATCACAGGTATACAACCATCCTCTCCTCTCTTAACACACACCACACTCTTCCTCTCTTACCACACAACACACTCCTTTGTATTGATTTCACTACATTGTACATTACTCTATAATTATGCTCGTATATATAACATCTATCATACAATTACATAAACTAATCATAAATAGATCACATAATTATAAGAACTAATCATAAATCGATCACACTATTACACAACCTATTCATTGTAATGTGCATGTATACACATTTTATTTTTAGCAGAAAACACTGCATGCATCCGCATGGAAAAATAATTGACACTTTTTCAACAAATTTAAGGTTGCATATAGGAAAGCAAACCCTGAGATCTATGAATACCAAGTACATTTCCATGCTTTAATTTAATGCAAATTGAAACTTCGATTAAATTTTGTATTTTGTTTTACGATATTTCTTTCTGGGTTACAGAAATCCATATTCTTGTCTTATCTATGATTGCCTAGTAGTCATTTCCATGCTTTAATTTAATGCAAATTGTCTTCTCTATGAATACCAAGTAGTCATTTCCCTACTTTAATTTAATACAAATTGAAACTTTGATTAAATTTTGTATTTTGTTTTACGATATTTCTTTCTGGGTTACCAGAAATCCATATTTGACATCGAATAATAGGAATGCTTCTTTACAGCTTATGGAAAGCTACAAGGCCTATAACCAGAATGGAAAGAACTTGCAGAGCTTGTAACTTGAAAAACAGGCTCGTTTTGTATTTTGTTTTACGATATTTCTTTCTGGGTTACCAGAAATCCATATTTGACATCGAATAATAGGAATGCTTCTTTACAGCTTATGGAAAGCTACAAGGCCTATAACCAGAATGGAAAGAACTTGCAGAGCTTGTAACTTGAAAAACAGGCTCGCTGCAGTAGGGTTGGTGGACTGGAGGGGATGCTACTTGTTCAAAACTTGGTATACTTGAGCAAGGTACCCCATATCTGTTATTTATAAGGAATTCAATAAGGCTACTAGAAAAACTTCTGGAAAAATTCAGGGAATTCCATCATAGCGGCATATTTTATGCAAATTGTAGTCATTATTTGTTACAGAAATTTCATGTCAACTTGTAAATTTATAAATGATAATTCATTGATAGCCTATGGAAAGCCACAAGGCCTACAACTAGGGATGGAAAGTACATATCAAATGTCGATATACCATTTATTTGCACCGCTAGTTTTTAAAAAACCCAACTCGAATTTGTCGTTGTTGAATATAATTGTCCAGTTTTGGGTAAGCCCAAACCCTTGAGTGTTATTGTATCTTAGTTTCCCCTATACCGCCTGCAAAAAAAACCACAAAACACCAATGCAGATAGAACAAACATTTTAACTTTTTATCTATGTCCGTGAGCTTTAAGTCATTGGCGATTTTGTTAATTTATTTTGAAAACCAAGAAAAGAATTCCATGGAGGCTATTTTACAAAGCATTTGGACTCGAACAACAAAAGATTGAAAACCTAAGCAGAGCTAAATAAGGGCTGGCAACCACATGTAGAATTCTTGTATGAAGTACATATCGCTATAAAACTGGATAGCATCTTGAACCTAAAAAGAGCTAAGGGCGAGCCAAGATTGAAACAGGTTTCAACAGAGTTCATAAAACTGCAACCACCTGTATAACTATTGCATGAAGTATATATGGATATAAAACTGGATAGCATAATGGGTTTCTTTTGTGTAAATGAAAGGAAAGCAATCCTGAGCGGTAGTCTAAATGTTTTAAGAAATTACTTTTTCCTGGCAATATTTTTTGGGGACATTTGTTTGAAATCTGGTGAGAAATTGTTAAATCCTTTTGAGGACATTTCTACATTTCTCAAGATTAATCAATTTCGATAATCAATTTCTCAAGATTAATCAATTTCGATATATTTCTCCTTTGAAAAAGTTCAAAATATATGACAAACTTGAAAACACTTTACCAACATTTCTCCATTCACTGAAATGGAAATAACAAATACTTAAGCAATAATGGAATACTTTGGATGAGAGTGGCCTACTTTCAATCAATAATCTGATAATAGTAGGAGATTTAAACATTATTCTCTCTCAGGAAGAGGCTTGGGGTGGTATCCCAGGCATTGGCGTTCATGGGAATCATTACAAAGAGCTCTTCATCAAAAATAATTTGATTGATATCAAGCGGGATAAAGTGGTCCCGACTTGGAGGAATGGTCGTATTGGGCAGGGAGCAATTGCCCGCAGACTAGATAGATTCCTGGTGGCAGAGGAACTTCTTTCCGAGATTGGACTCTACAGATCCTCGGTAGAGTTTCCCTATATCTCAGATCCCCCCCTTTCAAATTTTATCACAGATGGCAGCTCGAAAAAGATTTTGTGGTTCTCGTAAAGAAGGTTTGGAACGACCCTTCTTTCCTCTCGGAAGGAAGTAGACAGCACAGGTTCTTTCTTAAACTAAAAGAATTTAAAAATCAAACTAAATCGTGGCACAAGGAACACCAAGCCAGGAAAAAAGCTTTATTAGTCTCACTGAAATCCGATATTTCAGAAACACTAAATTTCCTGGTTGCAGATCCAAATAATCTGGCTTTGACATCAACTCTTCGGCTTCTAGAACAGGATCAAAATGGCATTTTGCAAGAAGAAGAGGAGCAATGGCGTTTAAGAAGCAGAGCGCTTTGGATGACCAGTGGGGACAAAAATTCAAAGTACTTCCACAAGATCGCTAGTCAAAACAGAATAAAGAAACACATTTGGGAAATTAAAAGAGAAAATGGAGAATTAATCTCTGGGCAGGAAAACATAAAGGAAGAAGCAGTAAACTTCTTTAAAGGGTTCTACAAAGCTGATTTTAAACATTTTACAACTGAGCACTTTAAGCTTATTGATTCTTATCAGCAGATGGTTAGCGCTGAAGAAGCGGCCTCATTATTCGCCCCTGTCAACTTGGCAGAATTAAAAGAAGTGCTGTTACATTTCAAAAAATGAAAGTCCGGGCCCAGACGGCTGGACCTCTGAGTTCTTTATTTTTTTCTTTGTTCTAGTCGGGGAAGACTTCCCTGCAATGGTGGAGGAGACTAGAAGGCTTGGCACTATAGCAGTTGGATTAAACGCTCCTGACTTTAACACTGAAGGCGAATAAACCAACAGCCTTTGAAGATTTCCGCCCAATCTCGCTCTGCAACCTGTGTTACAAGGTAATTTCTAAGATAATTGCAAATCGATTAAAACCTTATCTATCGAGATCTATCTCTATCGAGCAAATGGGTTTTTAACAAAACAGGCACGTTCAAGACGCCATAGGCACGGCCCATGAAAGCCTTCACAGTATAAAAAAAACCTTCACAGTATAAAAAAGAAAAGATTAAAAGCCTTTATTCTAAAACTGGACTTAAGAAAAGCCTTTGACACTATTGACTGGGACCATTTGAGATTGATTTTGCTAAAAATTGGTGTGGGTCTTCAAATGACAAACTGGATTAGGTCTTGTGTCACTTCCCCTTCCTTTGCTGGATTAATCAATGGGGAAGCTGCAGAGTTTTTCAGGAGTGGTAGGGGAATCAAGCAAGGCTGCCCTCTTTCGCTCTTACTTTTCATATTAGTTATGGAAGGTTTCAGTTTGTCTCTGAAAAATCGCCTGAGGCAGGCTCCATTTCGGGTATAAAAGTCTCAAGATTGATAAAATTTCTTCATATCTTATCTGTTGACGATGTAGTCATTATGTCAAAAGCAAGCGTAATCGAGTGGAAGGAGATCCTCAGTCTTATAAACAACTTTTGTTTTGCTTCCGGTCTTTCTGTCAACCCAACAAAGACTACTATTCACTTTGAAGGACTCTCGGAGGCAAATCTGCTTCCTTTCAAATCCTTCCTCCCCTTTAATTTATGTGCTCTTTCAAGTGGATTTAAGTATTTGGGCTATTTTCTCAAGACAGGGCCTCATAGAGCCTCAGATTGGGATTGGCTTGTGTCTAAATTTTCAAATAAGATTGGAAAGTGGTCTCACCGGTGGTTATCGTTGGGGGTAGATATATTCCGATCATGGCTGTGCTAGAAAGCCTGGCAGTTTATTGGATGTCCTTGGAAGCACTGCCAAAGAGTGTTTTATTAAAGATTAGGAGATCGATGTTCAATTTTCTTTGGAATGGCCAGTCAAAGACACACCATTACCACCTTTGCAGCTGGGAAGCTCTTTCCAGGCCAAAAAAAGGTGGAGGTTGAGGCTTTCGAAACCTGTTCCATTTTAATAAAGCCTTAAACACTAATACTCTATGGAGAGTTCTCAATCAAGATAGTCTCTGGCATCTGGTCTTATTGGATAAGTACCTTCAGAACAGTTCTGTTATCACTTGGTTAAGAAGGCAGTCTTTCAGCATCAAATCGGCCTCTAAAGTCTGGTCAAGTCTTCTTCGTACTGTTCCCATCATTCTTTACTGGATAAGCTGGCGTCCGGGTGCAGGGCTTCATATTATCGTGGGGAGAGATCAGATCTTGAATCTAGGCGAGCACGTCTTCCTTCACCCCGCAACTATTGATCTTTTAAATCAACGTTCAGTTACGGTTCTGGCTCATGTGAAGTCGGGTAGAGACCCGATCACCCTGGCGGATACTTGGAAAAACAACGCCGATTTTGGATTTACTGGTTTCCATGAGACTGAATGGACAAATTTCATCTCGGTTTTAAACTCTGCAGGAATTTATCTCAACTCTCAATCAGAAGACTCTTTGATCTGGACGGGAGGAGACGCGTTTGGATTCATCACTGTAAAAAAGGTCTATGCGACCATCGTCTCAACTCAGGCTTTTCAAGACTATCAAGGATGGCGCGATCAAATCTGGAAATGGAAGATTCCATTAAAGGTAATTTTATTTTTCCTTTTGGCTGAGCAGAACAGGATCTTAACTTGGGAAAATCTTCAAGCGAAAGGATGGAATGGTCCAGGCCTTTGCCCCCTTTGTAAGCAAAATTCTGACGGAGTCTCCCATTTATTCATTGACTGCACTTACACAAAGAGAGTCTGGGCGAACCTCGAATACCTCACAAAACTGAAATTGAATTGGACAGGCCGGTCCCTGACTGATTGCATGAATTCCTGGACAGAGAGTAAACTATTATCAAAAAGAATTCCGGTTTTGTTGTGCTGGTATGTCTGGAATCAATGCAACCTTTCTCTCTTTGAAGATAAAAAGCCCTCGGCTTGGGCAACTGCTTACAAAGTGCTAGGAGATTTAAACAGAAATATTTCAGTCATTAAACCACTAAAACTAAGACAAAGCCCAATCTGGAAGCTTAGTGGTTTTGCTTTAGCCTTTTTTTGATGGAGCCTCGATCGATGGTGGATGAATTTGTGGTGCTAAGGGAATCATTAATCTTTTCAACTCGCAGGTTTTCAAATGGTATTTCAACGGGGATACAAAAGCGGAATTACAAGGTGCTTGGGATACCCTTATTTTGGCAAGAATTTTGGATATTCATTATATTCAGGTCCTGGGCAACTTCAAAGTAGTCATTGAATGGATCAACTGTAAAGGGAATTTGAGCGCTATGAATATTGAAGGTTGGAAACAAAGAATTAGAAATTTGAATATTAAAGGTTGGAAACAAAGAATTAGAGATCTCATCGACGTTATGGATATTGAAGGTTGGAAACAAAAAATTAGAGATCTCATCAACACTTTCACGTTATGGATATTAAAGGTTGGAAACAAAAAATTAGAGATCTCATCAACACTTTCAAAGACACTAATTTTCAGCACATCTACAGAAAATCAAATGAAAAAGCAAATCATTTGTCAAAACTAACCCTTACTGAGACAAAAGGAAAACTAACTTACTTTTCATAGAACGGATCAACTGCTGAGCAACTCCATCATATTGATTTCTTCTAACTTATAGCTTCCTTTTTTGCTTTCTCAGCCTTGTTCTTAGTTAGTTCTTGGGTTTTTCCCTTTCATTGGTTTTTCAGCTTTCTTTCTCTATTCTACTGCCAGAGCTGATCTCCTCTGCAGTTTTCGCCTGAATTTCTGCATTACTTCTCGGGGCCCTTTATGTTAAGAAAAGTGCCCAGGAGTTTCTTTTTCTGATAGCTTGCAGTCTCTTCAGTCTATGGTTTGGGACTGGTTTATTAAAGTGGCCCTTTGTTTCAGGTCATTGTAATTGTGTTAGGCTTGCTGGTTGGTTTTCTTTTGAGTGAGCTGTATCCGATCAAATCATTTAGACGATGTAATTAAAATTTAGACGATGTAATTAAAATTATTCTAATATAATTTTGGGCAAATTTTTTAATGAAAAAAAATAAAATAAAATAATGAATGAATCGTAAGTTTAATTAGTTTTGCCTATATAGTTTGCAAGATTTTAGCAGCGATTGCATACTGGATTTTAATGCAAAATACTCGAGTCAACTATTAGATAAATGGAAATTTGAATTGGCACTTTATTCAAAATCGCATATGCCGTGATTTGTGTTTATTAACAAATCGCCTTTATGAGAGATTTTAAAAGTTGAAACCTTTTTGGAAGTGGTTTTTCCTTAGCTTTTGTTCTTTTAAACTATCCTAGGCAGGCTTCAAATAACCAAATGGCCAACCTCCCTCGTTGGATCCACCGATTAGGTAACAAAACCTTTCAATCATCATGAAAAAATTACCTTTCCTTACTAAGACGTTATAATTTTCCTAACAAGTAGGTGTATCATTGAATCTAAACATCGTTGTTTGAAGACTTTTTTCTCATTTTGAAAAAGAAATGATCTGTTTTGGAATTTCAAAACAAAACAACCTGTCAAATTTAATGGTTTTGACAACTTTATTACTAGTGTTCATAATTTTAATAAAGAATGTTTGACGATTATTAAAAATTGTTTATTATTTTTGGCAAGCAAATCGCCCCATGATAAGTAATTTTCTCATCAAATTCCATTCCTATAAGTGAGTATTACACTCTTGTATTTTGAAATAAAAGTGAGTGTTGAGCTCTCTTAGCTTTGAATGTAGAGTATCCATGTTTGAAGGATTTGCAAAAAAAATAAACCCAACCCATTGAAACTATCAACACTCAATGACCCCATATACTTTGAAATAGTTTTCCCGACCTCCAAGCCAAAGGGAATTTGGTAGCTAAGAAAACGAATGTCATCTTTAAAAAAAAAAAAAAAAAGAGCTTTATCACTTTATTCACTAAAAGTAAGTCTAAAGGAAAATCAAACTTGCGGCATTCGAAACTTTAAGGCCTCGAAATGGAAATGAGGAGAACTATCTTTGAGCTCTGAGCATAGAGTACTCATGCCATAATGAATAGGAATTTCCAAACATTAAGTTTCCATTTACCTGCAATTCATTTCAAGAATTCTTGTACAAATTGTAAATAGTAAAATGACTTTGTGTAGGAATCTTAATGACAAAGTTTGAAATCACAGAGAAAAGTCAAATATTGAGTCATTGTTGTAGTTGATTCTAGCATATTCTCTCTCATGGCAAATATACCTTAAAAAGGGTATAGACAAGCATCCATGTGGATCTTCTTCATTTTGTCTATCATGTATAGTTACTTGTAACATACAAGAACTACTAGTACTGATGAGTGTCTTCACCCTGAGCGCAACAAAGAATTCAACTAGAATACCAATCCTGCCAATTCTCCTATCTTTGTAATTAGAAATGCTTAATTATTACATTCAAGATTATCATTATCATAAATTAAAGTTGTGTAGACATATTTCATAATTTATCTATTATGTCTATTAGTAGTGAACAATATCACAGGGAATCGATAGTAGTGAGAAATATCATAGGCAATTAGTATGACATTTAAGGAATATAGATAGCCCAAATAATGGAGACTAGTTACAGAGATATACTACTCTAGTATCGGTAGCTATGGTAGAAACCACAAACATCAAGAAAAATGTGATAAGAATTTATAAAATGAAGGACTCCATGTTTGATGGATTGCGGCCATGTGTGACACTTCTCCAAATATCAAACAAAGGATAAATCCAGCAGAAACTGATACAAAAGCTTGAGTTCCTATGTAGATTGGAACTTGCATTTCATTCAAGGTTTTTTGTCTATATTCCGAGAACAAAACCTGGAGAATAGAATGGGAGAAATATATAGCATCATATACAACCAACCTTCTTTTGTTGTCTGATCAATTCCCTACACCCACCATAGAAGAACATTCTGCAAACACATTTCAGGATCTAAAGGACCTGTATCGATGACATTTGTAGATTGTTGTAGCAACAATGGTTGTACATTGTTGAAAGCATAGACCAATTGTTTTTCATCTATTTCCTTTGTTATTAAAATTTGACCTTGCATGTAAACAACATTGTATTCACTTTTCATAGTTTATTAGATATTTTGTAATCATTAGTTTATTAGATATTTTTCAATTGTTAAATGTGGAGGGTTAGTAACCTAACTTGAATAGCTAAGGAATTAAAAAACCTATATAACATAGAATTATTCATACAATTTTGGCATGGAGACAATCAACATCAACTTGCTATGTTAATCTATAGTTGTGCTCTGAAGTGGAACACTAATAAGAGATAATTCAATTGCAAGATATGTTAATCAACAATATATAACAACTATAGTTGTGCTTTGAAGTGGAACACTACTAAGAGATAATTCAATTGCAAGATAATCATTTTAATTAAGTTATCCTACTTAATAAAAAAGAAACTAATAGAAACTCTCACTCATATATACATATTTGGATGGATGTCAATAAGTTGATAAAGAAAATTTTATTAGTGTGATAATGAGAATTAGACACAAAGATGTCACCTAATTGACTCACAACTTAGCCTAGTTGGTTATTAATATCTACATTTGCCATACTCTTAGTTTCATAAACCTTGGGAGCCACATTACCTTTATTTCCTTTTTTTCCCAACTTGAATCCACTTTTCACCTTTCATAGACATTGAATCTTTTTTAGTCTATGGGGATAGGTTGGAAGTAAAGGGGGCATTTGAGGAATCTAGGTATACATACCTAGGACAACATAATAAAATATTTAATCATATGGCCAGGGCTATGGCAATACAAGCAGGGATTCAAAAGCTTGTTGTACCTAACAAGATAACAGATGTGGATTCAAAAGCTTGATGTACCTAAAAGGATGACAAATGACCTTAGGGTTGACCTTAATATAAAATTTCTAAAATAGGACTTGGGACATGCTAAATTTAATGTGGAGATGTATTCTAGGGTGAGATTGAAAAAAGTTGGGGCTCATGACAAATGAATTGTAAAAAGGCATCCAAAATGCACTCAAGAAAATCTCAGCTAGTGAATCAAGAGGCTAGAGAATTCAAGACAACTAAAGGCAATGAAGATGAGCATATGAGCAAAAGGAATTAAAACAAAAAAAATTCTTTGTTGGGGCTTTGAAATTATTTATCAAAAAACCTAATATCACCTTGAAAGTATTCTCTATTACAACACACACTGGTAATAGCAAAGGTGTCATCTAAAGTTCCTTACAAATTTATTTGAGGGTCTTCTACAAGCTGGTATCAACATTCCCATTGATGAAATTACTTTTGATAATTCCTATTGATGAATATGTTATTGTTTATGATGGTTAAGGCATCAAACTATGCCAGGTTACTTTACAGGGAGAGTTTCCCCATAATATTTTAGCAAGGCCTAGGTTAAAATGACTTAGAAACCTTATGGATGGATATGCATGACCACTCGAAGCCTCACAAAGGGATTTTTATAGTCTGCATTTAAGGAGGAAAATAACTTTGCTAGGGTTTTGGTATTCATGGCGATTTCATGGCTCGAAGATAGTAATCTTATGGTGTGTGAGATAATTATACTATCCTAGTAGAATTGAATGTAGTCTAGCTAGCTTGATAATCCAATGACCATTTTCCCATAAGGTGAGGCATGGTGGCCTCCCCTAAACTATCCCTCATTTTTCACAATGGTGTCTCTCAACCTACAATTAGCATGGCACCCAAGGAGCCTCAAAAGTTCATTATGAAGGTATACCATGAGGTAATGATGATCATCTCCTTGAACCTAATATTAAAACTTCTAATTTTGAGTATGATGATTTATGTGATTTGTTTTGGATGGGTTCCATTTTGGGGCATTTATGGATTGGGTCTCCCTCGAAGCAATTATCAAGAGCTATATTTATGAGTCTTGGGAGCCTTATGGATGGCAATGTGTCCACATACAATCTAACCAAGGGTTTTTTCTAGTTCTAGTTCAATATCCTTGCCCGTGTATCATAAATTTAAGGGCACAACCCATGGGTATATAAGAACACTCTGGTTGTTTTAAACTAATAGACTCTTTTTATCCAACTGTGAATCCTAGTAAGCCTACCCAATATATATAGACTTCCCTAGCATCTTTGTTGACCAATGACAAGGGAAACACCCCATGTAGTATTGCGACCACTCGATATCATGAGATTAGGAGTTCCTAGTGAGGTACCCTCCATCGTGGTTGAAAGGGTCATTGAAACTAAGGACGAAAGATCCAGGTGTGTGTCATGCTATTTCGTTTCCTTGGGTGGTCTGACGAATGTCCTAACCAAGACTAACTGAAACTTATGGGATGATAGGGTGTGGAAATTGTCAAGTTCAAAAATATAACATGTGCCCCATTCAGTCATTTCTAGATCTTGGACATGGGGTTTTGTATTTGTTATGTCTTAAATTAAAGAAAAGAAGTGGCCAAGTTCGTTCCTCATGGAGTACCGTATCTTCTTCTTTCGTGGAATAGTTTGAATTTCAAAAGCAACAAATTCTTCTAAGAGGTCCCAAACATAGTTATGGTATCTCAATAGTTTCTTATAATGACAACCTTATCAGCTTCAAACTTGCTTGATTACAAGTTTAGAGTCTCCCATAGTTGATAAGAATTCAGACCCTTTCTTGATTTTGAGTTGTAATTCGTGTATTAGGGATTCATACTCTACTAGTCAGCCATCTAGTGAATTTTTTCCCCTCTAGGAGAAATCATCTACAAAGAGCCCAATTTTTTTATTCCTAGGGAACAATGCCACATTTGTGTGATATTCAACCTTCTAGGGACCTTAAGAAATTCATCTATGTCCAGTTTGGTAGTCATTTCCTTCACTTGCTAGTCCAATACATTAACCTAACTAATATTTCTTTAAATGAAAAATCCCTAACCATCGAATTCGGGATTGTTCACTCCTGGCCTAGGTAAACATTGGATTGACTTCATTCACTCAATTCATCCCTGTCGCTCAAGCTTCTCGTGCTCCCAAAGTGGGAAATGGGACTTAGAAGGAATTAATGTGGAAGGGGAAAGGGGCCAATGTAGTCAAAATCCATCCTATGAAAGCCACAACCACCAAGTCATTCAATGTTAAGGCCTCTTATGTGGTCATACCTAATCCCTAAGTTGCTTTGGTGGCTTCTAAGGCCACTTCATAGGGCCATCAACTAAGAGGGGATAGCTATCATGCTTGCTCACCTCCTCTTCTCTTACAATCCAAGGTACTTAAGGCATACACAAGATTGATAATGATTCCAAATATCCTAAGAAAACCACCTTGGGACACTTCTTTCCTTGTATCCCCATGGGGAACAATGCATTTGACACCTTGAGCAACCTTGAGATAATGAGGTAGAAATACTAAACATCAATTACTAATCAAAGTGACCTCATGGAATGTTAGGTGCCTCAATGAACTTGATAGAAAGAACATTGTCTTCCATCTATTGACCTTGTTGGATGAAATAGACATTCTCTATTTGTGTGAATTCAAAATCATGGGTTTCATGCTTTGTACTACCTTGTCAATGATTTGGTTGGGAGGTCATGTTTTTAATTTTGGGCATTCTTAAGGAAAAGGGGGCATCATTATCCTTTTGTGTCCTTAGTTGGATAATAGTAAAATGTGGGGTGGGGTATGAACCTCACCAATCATCTTGTATGGATTCTTCTCGGTTTAGATGACAAGCTTCTATGTTTGGTCAATATATACACCTCCAATGATGTTGAAGAGCATGTGGCATTTTGGTGTTGGATAGATGATGAACTCCCCGGTGGTCGTTGGCTTATCTATGGTGAATTTAACATGGTGGAATCTCAAGAAGACAAAAGGGGGGCTCTTCCTATGCACCTCCCAACTAGAGAGAGAGAAACTTTGCTTGCCCTAAAGGCTCGCTAATTTTTTGACCCTAATTGTAAGAGGCAGAAGGACTCATTGGAGTTGTGATTCACTTGGACCATATTTTGCAAGGACATTGAATGGATATACTAGCATCTAGATAGGGATATTATTTTTAATAATACCTCATTCTTCTTTGATTTAATTAGAGGAAATCATGTCCATGTGGAGGGAACTTCTACTCTTTTAAGCCACCAACCCATCTACTTCTCCATATCCTTGGGATTCAAGCAAACAAACATGGATAGAACCCATGACATTCTTAATCCCTCCTTAAAATGCATGGTCTTGTAGGTTACATTCATATTGAATGGAATTTAATCCCCTAACCACATGGGGTTTCTGGATGGTTCACTTGATGGGAGGATGCCATCTCCAAGACAATAGTCTTTCTGTAGGGATATGGCCAACAAATTAATAAAATTCATCATGATTGTAACTATTCTATGCCCATGTAGATAGCTTAAGGGGCTCATGGAAGGGTTTTAATGGACCCCTTATGATGATGACAAGCAAGAACTAGTGGTAAGCTACACAATCTGTTATGGGTGGAAGATGCCCATCGAGCAAGAGGGGAACAATTGTGTGTGTAGTTACAATAGCTCAAGTTGGGAGATAATCCCACCAAAGCCTTTTTTCAAAGCCCTAGATACCAAAGAAGTCGAGGAATTTGTAGCTACCCTCAAAACCTCCCTATGTTGAACGATGAAGAAGAAGATATTGAGCATGAATTCATTTAACACCATAAAATGGTTTTCTAGTCCTAGAGGCTCTTCTCAGAGTGACTGAAGGCCACCCAAAAATGTATCGATGTGGTGACCTATAATATTTTGAACACCAATAAGCTTGTGACATGGCCCTAACCTTGGATGAGCTAGTTGTGATCCTTCATGATATCATAGATGAGAAATACCTTAGGGTTGATGGTTTTTCTTGTGAATTCTATAAGGCTACCCAGGATTTCATTGGCCTTGATCTTCTTTGTGTCTATAAGGAAGACATAAGCTAGCACTCCTTAGGGAGGAAAATTGATTTATCCTGAAGTCTAAGATCATCACTAATTGGATGCCTATTTCTCAACTCAAAAATTCCTACAAAATCATGGCACAAGCCCTTGGGTTACAACTTATTCTTCCTAACATTATCTACCCTAAGAAAACAAGGTTCATTTGGGGGAAATATATTCTTGATAATTCCATTGCATTTTGGGAGGGTAAGGAATGGGATTGCTCTTCTAGCTTTGAGGTGTTGTTCATCAAAATGGACTTTGAAAAAGCCTATGACCATTGAGTGTCCCTTCATTCTAGCCATGCTAAAGTCCTTTGGTTTTGGTCTAACATTTATCAATAATGTAATAACCTTATTTTCTAGTGCCTCAACTTGTATTTCTATCAATAGTTGCAAGGACTCCAAGGACATTATGATATTTAGATCCATTTGGCAAGGCTATTTGTTAGATCTAGCACTCTTTGTTATGGTAGTTAAAGATCTAGTTTATTTTCTAAACTATAAGGCGGCATTGGGTCACATTTTATGTTTTTCCTTTCTCGGGCCTGAAGGGGGCCAGCTTGTTAATGGTCATTTCATGGATGACTCTTTCTTGACTATTAATGAGGACCAAGAGTCTCGAAAAAATACTATGGATTACCTTGATGTGTTTTGTGTTGTTGCTAGCTAGACAATATTCAATGGGCCAAAAATCAATGTTATCAATGGACTGAATGGCCTAGGCCAGATTGGATTGATTCCCTAAATTGGACCTGACTCCATTTGGGCCAAATTTTTAAGTTTCTTGGCACCATCTTTGTCTTTTATGCCTCCACTAGAGAGCTATGGGAGGTGGTGGTGTATAGGGTTGATAAAAATTACAAATGGGTCACTAAATGTTAGCAACTAAATTTAGATCTATACTAAGGTGCTGGTGTCCACACATGTCTATTTTCTTATTGTTGGGTCCCCTCCAAATTTTCCTATAACTAGTTAGAGAAATCTCTTCACAATTTTATGTGGGTTAAGATTGAGAAGTGGCCTAGTTTTCATCGAACAAATTAGTCTTTGTGATGTACCTCTAAGGGGATGGGCGATGTGGGAATTATTGAAACCAAAACATAGGCTCAAGATCTTTTCACCAAGCGGGTGACTTGAGTAGCGGATGGCCAAGAGGTTTGCAAAATGTTGCTCAAACATCATATTCAACATGGATCACTTCTAGTTAAAGACTCTTGGCAAGGCCTCTCCTTTCGGACCATTATTCTAACCCTATCTAAGGTAAAGGTTTCTCTAAGAACTTTCATGTTTCAAAGTATTTGGAAGAACTGAGAGGTCATTAATCCTTTCTTAATATGGAAAGAATCGTCCCTTATATCTGGGCTTTCTTTCAACAACCATGGTCTAAGGTAATCACCACTGGTGCTCTTCGCTGGGAAACCCTTGGCTAAGTCTTTATTATTTTTGGCTATAAACCTTGTTAGGAGGGGCATTTAGTTTGCTAACAATTTGCTTAAGAACTCTTCCAAGGATTGAACCCCATGGCCTGAGCTAAAGAAACAATTCAAAAAGACCAACACTAGTTGAATTATTGTGACCTATATTCAAGAGCTCATCCTAGACCACTTGTAGTTGAAGCTTAGCCTCCTATCCTCTCATGCTTCATGATGTGAGTGGAAATGGAAGAAGGCCATTTCCTTTATGAGATACAAGTCGACCATGGGGTATAAGAGGTTGTGTTCCAAGCCCTACATTTCCCACTAGTTGAATAAAATCTGGCACATGAAGTCACAACAAAAAATGTGGTTATTTAATCTTCAAAGCATTTAGAAGCTTATATTAGAGCTCAAAAAGGTATTCTTCACTTAGATCTTAATAATTAGGGGGCTCCCTATTGAAAAAAAAGTTTGACTTACCTAGGGGTTCATAATCTTCACTACCTACATTGTGGTTGAACTAAAAATTTGAATTATTTTTTCTAGTTGTGTGCATATGATAAAGTAATTTATACCTAGGTTAACTTTGTATGTCAAAAATTATTGTTGACCTCCCTCTCTTAGCATGTTACCTTATATGATTTGAAGCCTTCATTGATATTAGAGAAGCGAACAACAATCATTTTCAATCCATGCATATTTAACAATTCGATCAATGTGATGCTTTCATAGCCAATAAAGTTCATCGTAGTTTAAATGTTTTACATTTTGGCCCTTTTTCCGAGGATATTTTCGGTTTAATTTTGCCCAAAATCCGACGAGAAATTGTTGGATCTACATATTTGAGTGGCTAAGTCTATATAATATAAGTGCCCCAAGGGTTTTTTAGCATGCTGAATCCATTTATACATTCAGAACTGCAATTTAAACAAAAAAAAATTGTGATTTTGTCCAAATTTATGTGGCCATATTCCAATGAAAAGGGACAAAATATAGAACGTTTAGACTACACCATAAAGTTCTTCTCATGCATAGAAGAGATCGTTAATATTTCTACACTAGATCACAAGAAGACAAAAAATCATAGAAATAATTAATGAATATTTATGTAATAGAGTGGCTGCAGAAACTAAGTGGAATTAACGAACTATTTTCATTTATTGTGAAATTTAGTTCAGATCTTAAACTAAGACTAAGACTAAGTTTAGGGCTTTTGAGTATTTTTTGAGTATTTTGGGCATATTTGTAGGTTTCTCTAATATAATTCACTTCTCCATTGGTGTTGGGTAGAAGTTGTATGTTTTATCATTAATGTTAGTAATGTTTGAAAGTGTTCATTAGTTTTTAAAAGGTCAACTATATGCGAAGAAGTTGGGGACCATTTGAAATGCGAGAGGCCTTTAGGTTTAAACTTAACTTTGTATGGGGAAAATATATGTCAAAATATATGGAGTAGCATGATTTATATCAAGGGATTAGAGTGCATCGTAAAAGGGTTATTTAAATGGTTCTACTTTTTTAACAAGTGTAGCAAAGTTGTTTATACTTACATCCTAGAAACTAGAAATGTTTAATGTAAATATACACAATGCTCGTTGCATATGGTTCAACATTGATGTAGAAGCATCATAAAATTGCATCGTATTTCACTAATTTTGCAATAGTTTAGAGGTTTTTGGTTTCTTTATGTAGGGAAGAACCTATTTTCCTTGGATACTATGTAATGTAATAAGATTTGACCGTTTTAGTATATGGTTGAGAAGTTAGAGTGATTTCATGGACAAAATTCAAATTTGTTTGTATTTTTCTAAATTTGTAGGATATGAGCTTGTCAATTGTGGTTGGAATCATTTCCTAATTGTTTTGTATAAATAAATTGTTGTAAAAAAATGCAGAACATGAGAGAGCATGGATAGACTGATAGGGAGAAAAGTGTATGCGTAGTATGAAATTGTATCAAAAGGAGATCCAGAGTTTATTAATGAAATTATGAAGTTTATGGATCCAATTTTTGTGTAATATTATCCTTTGTTAGATCAATTTCCACTAACTCCTTGTTTGAGTGGTGTAGATTGTTAATGAGCGCGAATCTTTGTAAAATCTAAAAATCTTTGTACTTTCTCCAGAGTTGGATTGAGTGATTGACTCAAAAAAATTCATCAGAGATCACGTAGTTGAAGTGATTGAATATTCCATGTTGCATACACAGAATCTAGATTTCCAAGTGAGGAGACAGAAGGTTGAAGATCCAGATATTCGATATTTGGAATCTGGCTTTGATTTTAAAACCTCTTTTTAAGAAATCCTAGATTTCTAATAGTCTGGGATTTACACATTTGTGCATCATAGTTCCATCGATATCTGGAAGGTTGAAGCTATGGTTTAGGTCCCACAAGCACATCAAAAGTTTCCCAAAGTCGAGATTCCATCTAAATGTGGGTTCCATCAGATCTGAGAATATGGATTTTAGAAAATGAAAAATGAAAAGGTTTTTCGAATTCAGATAAATTGGAGATCTGTAAACCAAACACTTTTCTCCTATTTTAATAGTATATGATCCAAGTGATGTTAATTTGTAATATTACTAAAAATAGTTGAGAGATTTGTTACCGAAAAAGTGGCAAGAACAAACTAAAATCATACTTAATCCTCTATAATATTTTATTATATCGAAAATCTGTGGTATATTTTCTTGTGAGAAGTAGTGTAGAACATATTTGATTCTCGCATGAACAACCACAACCAAAAATTCCATCTACCCAACAATTTATCATTTGTTATTATCTCCATATAGCGTGAGTCTTTAGAAATTACATAAAAACTTGAGGCCAAGTTTTGTTCCAAGGAGGGAAGTATGCAATACCCCTCCTTGCCTGACTCTGTCTTGAGAAGGATTAAGAGGTCAATTTGAGGATTGACTGAAGAGTTTAGTGACCACGTTTTTTATTATGTTATACGTATATGACTTGTGGAATGTACTTAATTGATTGGATGGTAATTGAATATTGAGTTGATTAGTAAGTACATTATGATAGATACATGTGTGGATCATGAAACAAATACTTGAATTGTGATCAAGTGTGAATTGTGTCAGGTGGACAGGAACTATAGGACTATTGGGTAGAGTAAATTGAAGGAAGAGGAAGGCCATGGAAGCCAAATTAAATATTGAGAAATCTTAATGAAATCAATTTGAATTTCATTCATTTTGTATTTCTTATATTTGTGATATGATTTCATTGATTTAGGTGATGTAGGACACTGGACACCTAAGGAGGACACTAGTGGATATGGAGGTTTGGGAGTACTCAGGGTGGGAGTCAAATAGTGAATATCCATGGAGGGTAACTGGTAATATTGAGAAATCAATTATTATGAAGCTTACATGATATATGTGTGGTTATTGCATGTGCAGGATATAGGGAAAGCCTTGCCAACTTGCCAATAGATGGGTGTGGGCAATAACTAGTAAATCTTTAAGGCGTTGTCGAATTGTTCTAGGAAATGGTTTTTTTCGCTGGAATCTGGCGACATAAATCTGCACGAAATCATTATTTTTTGTTGTTTAAAATCCATTTCTAAATGCAAAAATGGATTCAGCATGCTGAAAAACCCCTATGGAACCCAAATTATATCGAAATAATCACTCAAATATGCATATCTAATAATTTCTCTCCAGATTTTGGGCTAAAGTCCCCCTAAAATATCACTGAAAAAGAGTCATTTCTTAGACCATTTAGAATACGACAAATCTTTAATTGGAGAATATATGGTCTTATGATTCTCGCGTGCAATAAGGTGGGATGAGCTTACTCCCCAACACTTAATTCTTCAAATGCCAAGTTAAGCAAAGGTAAAAGTTAAAGACCCATTGATGAATTAATTATTTACCCACTTTTAGGGGCTATTAAATATATTATTATTTTATTAATAAAAAAAGAAAGTCATTAGTAAGAAAAAAATGATTATTAAAAAAAAAACAAGGGAATGAGACATATGGGGAAGAGTGATGAATAATAGGGATTCAATTATAAAAATAAAAGGGGAAAATGGGTAATTTTGCATGAGGGGGTGAGGTGGCTAGCATCAATGGGTCTATAAATAGACAGAGAGATCCTTAGTTTTGGGGGGACTTGGAGAGTGCATAAATGCTGCAAAAATTATGTTAAGAGGGATGACTTAATTGGAACAATAGTGGGGAATCTAGAAGGAAACTGGTATTATTAAGTTGGATATTTGTCAGTGGATAGTAAAATCCATGTTTCATATATTTTGCACCTATAATTGGTTATGAGCCCACACAACTCGCTATTATTAAGTTGGATATTTGTCAGTGGATGGTAAAATCCATGTTTCATATATTATGCACCTAGAATTGGTTATGAGTCCACACAACTTGGTATTATTAAGTTGGATATTTGTTAGTGGATGGGAAAATCCATGTTTCTTATATTCTGCACCTAGAATTGGTTATGAGCCCACACAACTCAAGGGACTTAGGGAAAGAAGTTTTACCTGTATGAATGGGAGGAAATCGGTTGGCACCATGAAAGTTGGCAATGACAAGGGAATTGGAGCTAATGGTTTGAGAATTATTAAATGGAGCCTACCAATCATGTATAATTCACTGGTATTTGGATTGTAATTTACTTCTTAATTTTTGTTGTGTACACAATTAGTTATATTTTGACTTATGATGTTGCTAACCAAGTATTGGTATGTGAATTTTTTTTATATTATGATATGTTGTTTCTAAAAAGTATGAGATAAGGGCTTGAAAGCATGCTGGAAACTCTAATGCATAATGTCAAGAATTCCAATCTTAGGAATATACTTCCACCTAAAGGGGAAATGTATCTAGCTATATCTGCTTGATATTCAACATAAAATAGGTAATATCTCTCAGTAAGAAAATCCATTTCCTCTTTTGGTGCCCTCGTTTGGTTTAAATTGATGTGTGCTTTGATTTCATGTATGGTCCCTTCAATCGATTGCATGGGACATTGAATAAGCCACATTCTGTAGATTCTATGGGTTCCTTGCTTTGTGAATTTGGTGTTATAAATTGATTCCAACTATAGCCATATATAGCAATGTCTGGGCTTCCTCTTAATTTCTTTGATCGTTGGTCTGATAGATCGTTTAGGTCATACCCTGTTTGAATCACAACCTAACTGTGATTTATGTGCAATAGATGCGTTGGCTTATTCACATTGTTGTTGGTGTGTGATCTAATCAATTATTGGGTTGTTTGTGTGGTTTGGTGTATACATAAAGAAGTACTCTATGCTTTATGTATATAATTGTATATATGTTTGATTTGTTGATGGATGTAGTGTAGGGCCATTACATATGCACCTTGATTTAACATGCAACAACATTCTTTCAAAGGGATTTTTATTCTACTTATGCTCATTTTACACTTGGAGAAAACACTTTTGGTTGCTGGTATTTTGCTAGTATTTTTTTTATGTACAATAGATACTTCTAGTGCTCACTTGGAAGACAAGTTATCAAGTTTAGGGTTGATTTTAGTCTAAGGAGAAGTGCCCTCTTTGTTGGTTTGTATGTGTGATTTGAAGATGTTTCCAAGAGTTGCTTGCAGGTCAAGAAAAAGCAAATTCAAACCCTATTTTGGCTCAATTTAGGCTCCGCTCCGAAGGACATAAACCGGTTTATAAAAAAACTATTCATTGCACCTTTTAATACTAATATGGGTGCATTAGCTAAACAATTTTACGGTATCTTGAGAATGCAACAAGATATTTTCTTCTTTGCTCACTTTAGTTGTTTTTGGTTTGATTGGGAGATTTTTCTTTGGTCAACTTGAGCACCTTCTTTTAAACCCCATTCCTGTGCCATTTTAAATGGATGTTAGGCACCCATCATTCTAGTTCCAGTTGTTTGTTTCAGGAAGAGAATGGGTCCATGTTTTCAACCTTCACCAATGCTTACTTGGAA
Organism: Picea engelmannii; assembly: GCA_009831015.1. Taxonomy (NCBI): domain Eukaryota; kingdom Viridiplantae; phylum Streptophyta; class Pinopsida; order Pinales; family Pinaceae; genus Picea; species Picea engelmannii. The sequence goes on along the minus strand of ML777297.1, from coordinate 1,348,880 downwards.
GAAAGATTCTTGATAAGGTTTAAATGTTGTCTTGAAAAGGCCACTTCCTTGGGGAGAAAGTAATCTAATTTTGGGCCTCCGGTATATTCTAATTTTAAAACAGAAGGGGTGCCTTGTACCAAATCTTTAGTAGCATTTTCACTGGAGATTTGGGCACCGAGGTGCTGGTGTCACTGAAAAACCCTTCACTGCAGATATCTGGAAATTTCTAAGGTAGTGCTAAAATGTGGTTTCACCATTTATAGTGTCCTATGGAAGAGGACACACTTATAACACATTTTGAGCAAATTGTTCAGATAGGGCAATGGTAGAATACTTGAAATATTCAGGTAAGTTGCTTAGTACTGCAGTATAGAATTATTGACACACTCTTAGTGTGTAACTGTATAGCTTAGAAGCGAGTCTTCATGGTGAATTTGGCATGGAGAAAGATGTGGTGTTATAAATGGTTTCTATTTGCAATTTTGACTCTCCTATTTAGTTTTTCTTGACCATGAAAACACATTGGTTTAGTATTATGTAATAATTGAATGGTGCATTATGTTCATAATGGGCTCAACAGATTTTTTTTAGAAAAGAAGTGTGCACTAAATTTGTAATCGAGGTATTAACCCACTGCTGAGTTATTAAATGATGAAATTTAGTACATAATGACTATCTCAAATAAATTTTAACACTGTTGAGGACAAAGGAATCTTTTGCCCACTTGTCCTTTCACATGATCTATTAAATTTATGTTCATAACGAGGGATTCTAATTTTGGAGAATCAACTCAGTGTTGTTGCCCACATGAAATATCACAGAAAATACAAACTTGTCCTCTGCAGAATTTATGTTCATTACAAGAGATTCTAAGTTTGGAGAATCAACCTAGTGCTGCTGCCCACATGAATTATCACATAAAATACAAACTCGTCCTCTGCAGTATTTGCTTGGAAAATCATTTGCATGAAAGTGTGATCTAGGCTTAAGCAGACTTGAGAATTCAAAGCATCAATTTTGGCACAGGGAGCTGAATGAAATTGCTGAATTATCCAGCGAAGCATGGAGAAAGCTTACTCAAGGAGTCTTAAGAATACAAAAAAAAATATTCTTCTTAGCATAGGAAGAGAAAAACATATTTTTAAATTTATTGATTTACAATGTATTTTTAAAGGTATGTATTTTATTTTGGTGTGTTGAATATCTTATACAATTTCTTATGTACTATATTTTTAATGATATTCAAAGAAATTTTATTATGTATTATATTAGACTCCCAATATCCAACTTACTACATAGTATTGAATATTGTTGAAGATAGATTATAAATAGTTGGGTCCAAATTGTTTTCAAATCTGATGACCTATAATCCACTACCCAATATTCAATATTACATAGCTCTTGGATATTGCTGACCACTATATTATACACTCCATTGAGATGATTTCTTTATAAAATGACGCTTTACAGACTGACTGACTCATTACTTAAAAAAAAAATTTGATTTAGGGTGTCATAATTCAGGGTGTCGTAGTTGAAAGAAATTATTTAAAAGGTATGTTTAAAGGAACTCCATATGTTCGCGGCCAGGATAGGCATTGTTTCACAGAAAAATTCCACTAGAATTTTACAGCGTAGAAAAAGGTCAAAGGACGGGCTTTGGTTCCACAAAGGTTTCGAGAGTTGAGTCATTTGCAAGGTTCCACCAGTCCACATGTCCCAAGATAAAATATGTCGATTGATCCACGTCGGTACAGTTTTCATTCGTTGTCAACCAATGACAATGATTGGTCGGGAAATGACATTGCATGGTTGCTGACGTAGCCAAGTCCGCAACAGTCTTTATTGGTCCGGAAGGGTGACAGACGACGACTGAGAGGCATCCCGACGACGGATGAAATACATTTATCGGTGACATTAATGGCCTAACATAGTTACAGATGGAGGGATGTGAATTCCATTAATTTCGAGCACCGTCAAAATTTTACTCAGCCCTGTACCATTTATAGTATAGTGGCATACTACATTTACAAGATTAAAATTATAGTGGTAATACACATTTTATTTCCATTTTTTTTATAAATATTTTTTTTTTTTTTTCTCTTTTCATTTTAATTTCATGACACCTCTCTGAATAAGGAGCTATAATAATTAATGGTGAGTTTGAAGGGGAGAGATTAGAGCTTAAGGGGCTCATAGAAAGCTTGTAATGGACCCCTTATGATGAGGACAAGCAAGCACATGTGGCTAAGCTATGCAATCTCTTGTGGGTGGCGTAGTTGCATGTGTAGTTCCACTAGCTCAAGTTGGGAGATAGGCCCACCAAAGCCTTTTCCCAAAGCCATAGCCACCAAAGAAACCAAGGAATCCATAGCTACCATCAAAACCTCCCTAGGTAAAAAATGAAGCAAGATGAGATTAAGCATGAATTCATTGAGCACCATCAAATGGTTTTCTAGTCTAAGGGGCTCTCCTCATAGTGACTAAAGGCCACCCAAAAATTTCTTGATATGGTGACCTATAAGATTTTTTATGAACACCAATAAGCTTGTGACCTGGCCCTAACCTTGGATGAGCTAGCCATGACCCTTCATGAGATAGTAGATGACAAAGACCTTGGGATTGATGGTTTCTCTTGTGAATTCTATAAGTCTACCCTTGATTTCATTAGCCTTGATATTCTTTGTGTCTATAAGGAAACCCTAAGACAACACTCCTTATGGGGGGAATTGACTAGGGGATTATCTAGTTTATCCCAAAGTCTAGTGACCTTGAGATCATCACTCATTGGTGACCTATTACTTAGTTCAATAATTCCTACAAAATCATGGCCAAATCCCTTGCACTATGACTTATTTTGCCTAAGATCATCTACCCTAAGAAAACAAGGTTCATCTGAGGGTGGTATATTCTTGATAATGTCATTGCATTTTGGGAGGGCAGGGAATGGGCTTACTCTTCTAGCCTTGAGACATTGTTCATCAAAATTGACTTTGAAAAGGCCTATAACAATTGAGTGGCCCTTCATTCTAGCCATGCTAAAGACCTTTGGTTTTAGTCTGGCATTTATCAACAATGTAGAAACCATCTTTGTTAGTGCCTCAACCTATCTTTCTATGAATAGGTGCAAGTCCAAGAACATTGTGCAATTTAGATCCATTTAAAAAGACTATTTGTTATCTCTAACACTCTCTATTATGGGAATTGAAGCTCTAGGTTACTTGCTTAACTCTTGGATGACATTGGGCCACATTTGAGGAATTCCCCTTCTTGGGCTTGAAGGGGACCAACTATTTAAATCCATTCATAAAGGTTATTTGTTATTTATAACACTCTCTATTATGGTAATTGAAGCTCTAGGTTACTTGCTTAACTCTTGGGTGACATGGGGCCACATTTGAAGAATTCCCTTTCTTAGACTCGAATGGGACCAACTATTTAGATCTATTCATAAAAGCTATTTGTTAGCTCTAACACATTCTATTATGGTAATTGAAGCTCTAGGTTACTTGCTTAACTCTTGGGTTACATTGGGCCACATTTGAGGAATTCCCCTTCTTGGGCTCGAAGGGGACCGATTCTTTCTCGTGGATGAACCTTTCTTGACCCTTAATCAAGACCGATAGTCTTGACAAAATACTATGAATTGCTTGATGGGTTTTATATTGTGCCTAGCTATATAGAGTTTAAAATCAATGTTATAATTAGAATCAATGGCCTAGGTTGGGTTGGCTTGATTCCCTAAAAGTTCACGTACCTCAAAGTTCATAGTCTTCACTGCCTACATTGTAGTTGAGTTGAAATGAGTTGAAACTTTAAAGAAGCTTTTTCAGTTATGTGAATATGCTAAGTTGGTTTAGGCCTAGGTTGAGTCTCTACGTCAACAATTATTATCGATCTCCCTCTCTTGGCATGCTATCATATATGATATGAAGCCTTCATTGATATTGAAGAAGCGAGCAACAATCATTTTCGACCCATGCATATCCGATGGTTAGAGTGATATGATGCTTTCGTAGCCAACAAAGTTCTTCTTTTGCATACATGAACTTAAGAGATAGCTCCCATTCCCACACCAAGCCATAAGAAGACAAAAATTCATAAAAATAATTAATAAATATTTATGGAATAGAGCGGGTGCGTAAACTAAGTGGAATTAACGAAGTATTTTCATTTATGCCCCCGAAATACTCATTGGTGTTTGGTACTAGTGGTTTGTTTTATGAGTGATGCTAGTGTTGATTAGTTCCCCAAACGTCGACTATATGCTAGGAAGTTTGGGGTCTTTTGAAATGTGAGAAGGCTTTATGGTTAAATGTTGTATAGAAAAAATATATATATGTAAAAAGACATGAAAAGTATAATTTATCTTAATGGAAGGATAATTTATCTTATGGATTGGAGTTTGGATTTGATTTTTTTCAGTTTTAATATATATATATATATATATATATATATATATATATATATATATATATATATATATATATATATATATATATATATATATATATATANATTTTAAATTGGGTAAAATTTTTGAGAAAAGTTTTATTGAAAAAGAGAAAAGCTATGAGTGTCCTTTATCCCAATTTGAATTTGAATCCAAAATTTAAGATGAATGTATTTAGGGTTTTTTTCTAAGGAATTTTTTTTAATTTATATTTTATTATAGAGATACAATCATATTCTTTGGGTACTCAAAGCATGATACAAATAATACAAGTACATGTGCATATTACACTTACAATAGTATAGTGGTAGACTATAATTATAGATTAAAATTACATTCTAGTAATACATTTCATTTCTTGCCCTTTATAAAATAATCTGCTATCTTTCCATTTTTTCTCATCTTTGTTTTAACTTCATGTCACCCCTTTAAAGAACGAGCCATGGTAATTAACGGTGAGTCAGAAGGTGAGCGATTACAATTATAAAAAGTGTAACATCCCCACTATAATCCACAGTTTAATTAATGCATAATGTAGATATGAATGTGGCTATGTCCCAACGATGTAATATGCATAATGTATTTTCTAAATTTTAATAAATATAATGTGATGTCGGTTGTTGGGGGATATGGACATAGATGGGGGTTGAGTTTTCCACAAGAGAAGAGAGTGTCTAACAAGGGGCCAAGGGGGGAAATTAATTATGGGTATTAATTCAACCAATTTCCTTGAATGTTATTATCATTGGAGATAACTTCTATTTTCCGTTTGAGTGTATGAGAACCCAATTATTAAACTCATGTAAGACGGTGGTTGTGAGAGTCACATCCCATAGTTATTGGGGAGCATGGAGTTGTAGTACAATCAACATTGGACAGAGTGAGCTATCAAGTGTCTTGGGAGAATAGAGGAAATTTGTGTGGGGAGAATATGCATATTTTCACATTTAATTTTTATATGAACAACAAGCAAAGAGTAGGGAAGGGGAGCACTGGAGCTAGACCAAGAAGACTAGGCAAATTCTAGAGCATGTTGGAGCATTCTGGAGCTGAAGATTCAAGAGACAGGTTGTTAGTCTTGAAGAGTGAACTCATATGTGAGTTGCACTATAACAACAAGTGTTTGCTATTGTTTTTTTGGTAGTTTTCCTGGCAGCGAGTTCCCTTGAGTTCCTAGTAGAGAGATTATTGGTTACCTGTGCCAGAGAGACTTCTGATAAACGAATGGGATGTCTGATGGACTGAGAGAAATGAAGGGGTACATTCCTTGGGTTGGACAAGTCAAGAGGAAGAGACCTGGACAAAATTCAAGATAGTTGTAGGAGAATACCAGTGGGTTGTGGGATATTGAGTTGTGAGTGGAGTGTGAGAGACACTCTTCTCTTGTGGATTCCTAGCCCTAGCTCAGGGGGTGACTTGTTGTTGAGATTTGGAAAAACAAGTCTATGCTTGGGTGGAACGTCCTTCCCAAGCAACTGGTTGCACAAACATTTTAAAAGATAAGTGTTTATCTAATTTATGAGTTTTCTTATGAGTCTTATGATAATGCATTTTATCCCGTGTATGAGAATGATTTTATGTGTTGTTGTAAATGATTTATTAGCTGCATTCATGTTCATCTAGAATGTTGTAGATGCATGTAATTATGGGTATCAGAACCTAGTTAAATCTGTGTATAATTGTAGTCGGTAAGATACATAAAATGAGCTAGCAATAAAATTTTCAAATTTATGTGTATTTTGCACAAGTAATGTTCTTTGGTTAAGCTGGGGAACGTTACAAGAAGGAACTCCTTACTTATTTGTATTAAATGTATCGATTTCATGATCTATTTTTGTTCCACCTAGAGGGATGTTAGCTACCACAATCTCTCTCAAGGAGGGAAATCTCATATATATTTCTTCTACTTTATCCTCCGAGAAATGAGTGGATTACCCAATCGACACTTGTTAGTCCTAATTTACCTCTTTTCAAGATCAAGTTATATCTTTGAACCCAGTTCCTCCAAAAAATTCCATCTCTTTAGTTTTGAGTTGGTTCCTTTTTTCTTGGAAGGATGAACTCGTGCATGGGGAAAAGTATCTTGTAAATGTATTGGAAGATGATGTATCCTACAGTTGAATATTGTGTTCTCATAATCTAAAACTTACGTGCATTTAAAATTCTTCCATATGAGAATCATTTTATCTAGAAGACTCTTACTAAGGTTTATCTCAACATGGATATGTGCATAACCTTCTACAACTATTTTAATATCTAATTTTATGTGAGTCCTTATAAAAATCCCAATATCCTAAAAAACTAATAAATACAAGAGTGTAGAAGATTACCATTAACTAATAAATACCAGAGTATAGAAGATTACCATTTTAAGTTATTAAACACATATATTTTACTCTAAAATATAATTTGTATGTCCTTGATATGATTCACTTTTAAGAAGATTTAAAAATAGTTTTAAAAAATAGATAAATAAAATCACTTAATTAGAATAACCAAACTTTCACATAAATTTACATTGATTTTAAAAAATATAACATTATGTTTTTCATAAATGTCCTTTTTAATAAATATAATTTTATTAATCAATATTTTTAATCTCCATTTATCTATAAAAGAGATAGTGTAAAGAATAATTGATCATACATTAAAAATGTATTTTTTAATTAATATATTTAATTTTTATTTTAAAAATATATATTTTAATTAATATATTTAATTTTTATTTTAATTTTAAAAAATTATAACTTGCATAAGTTTTAAGAAAAAGGATAATGTAAAGAATAATTGAACATAGATTTTTAAAATAGATATTTTTTAATCAATATATTTAATTTTAATTTTAATTTTTAGAAATATATAAAAGGCATACGTTCTAAATTCATATTCATATATTTGATTGACATTACATCAGTATGGTGTCTTTGATAAAAACAATAATTATTTTAGTAAGTGTATTTATATTCACAAACAAAATTTCTAATTTAATTATTTAGAATGATGATACAGTGTGGTGTGAGTATTTTGGTCAATAATTTTTTTTATAAAAAAAAAATTAAAAAACATTACAATATTTTTTTTATATGTTTTTTGTTTTTATTTTTATTTTTTTTAATTAAAAAATATTAAAATATCTCTTTCACATGTTTTTTAAATGTATATTATTCAATCAAATACACTAAAAACATTTTTATAACATAAATATTGTTTCATATCATTTATGAAAATTATAAATAATCACAAAATATTTAAACAAATTTCATAAATTAAATATACTTACACATAACCATAACAGAATCACTAATAAAAATTATTGTAATTATAGTATCTCAACATACCAATTAAAGTAAAGTATACACATAAAAGTGACCTTGCTTTTATAATTGTTTTATAGACATGACATTAATTATAATTTCACAAATCAAATCTACTTACACATAACCATAACATAATCACTAATAAAAATTATTGTAATTATAGTGTCTCAATGTACCAATTAAAGTATACACACAAAAGTGACCTAGCTTTTATAATCGTTTCATAGACAGGATATTAATTATACATATGATAAAGTAATGGGAGAAAGGGATTGCCAAAAATTTAAATATGAATTAATGAATCATTGCTTAATGGTGAGGGTATCTTTTCACAAACGTCGTAGTCTAAATGTTTTTAAACTTGTTTTTTTTCGACGATATATTTTGGGGACATTTGTCTGAAATTTAGTGAGAAATTATTAGATCTGTAAATTTGAGTGATTATTTATGTATAATCCGAGTTCCCTAAGGGTTTTTCAACATGTTGAATCCATTTATACATTCATAAATGGATTTTAAATAACAAAAAATAGTGATTTCGTGCAAATTTATGTCACCGAATTTCGGGGAAAAAAACAATTCCGTAGAACAATTAAACAACACCCTTCACAAACTCTACAATCTCTCCTTATATTATTCCTTTCTTACTTATGCAATCATAACATTTGAAATCCTTTATTTCTTAAAAACTCATTCATATCTTCACGATGACTTAATCATAGATTGCTTATTAAGAGATCATGAATCTCGATAAACCGAGTCTCAATAAACTTATTGGTTGTAGTTTTTTTTTCCCATGATTTAACAAATTTGAGAAGGGTTGATATGTTCTAAGGAAACCGTAGAAATTGAACCAGTGACTAAATGGGGATTAAATCCTACATCAACCAATTAAGTTATTGCCTATGGGAAGAACTCATTGGTTTTAGTTACAATGAACAACGATTAAGTCTCAAAGAAGATTAAGTAGTGGACTTGCTCAAATCCACTGGTTCGTACTCTATTCTATTTTCACATAGATTTGAACTTTGGAATTCTCTATTCTTTTTTTATTTAAATGGTTATTTTTAAGTCTTTATTATGCAATATTTTATACAGTGGTTTTAGACACACTGTTTATTAATTGGTCCACCCACTGTTTATTAATTAGTCCACCTATTGGTTAGCTAATGTTGACTCATGCTCTCATGGATTTGATGTGATTTCCATGTAGAAGTCTCACAATAATTTTAATCTTTTATGTCTTCTAAGAACTTATCTAAATTCCTTGAAAAATATGTTAGAAAAGCTCATTTAGAATATGGAGTTAATCCTTGTTAAAAGCTTCTTTGTTTGAAGCCTTGAAAAGATCATAGCTCCTACCTACCTTATCTATCATGTCCAAGTTTACAACATGATGTACAACATTTATCCTAGTTTTATTTCTTCCACTCGGTGAGGTTGTAAAGGATGTTGTTGTGTCACTTTTGCATTCCAATCAATGAAGTTGTAAAGGATATTGTTGCGTCACATTTGCATTTTTATGTTTTTCTAAATTTTAGATCTAACATACTCACATGTTACCTCAAAACGCTAAGCACCAAAAATCCTCTCATAAAGAATCTGAATTATCAATGTAAAGGTATCCTCAAACTTAGAGTAAGCATGTCGAGAATGCAAATTAACTTGCCATCCCTCCTAAATCTATAGAGTGGCTTTCTAAACTCTATGTGCCTTCATTACTCTTCACTCTTCAATACACCTAGATGGTACAACCCATTTCTATGCATAATTGGACATCATGTTAAAAGCTTGGTCACAACCCCACCTAGAATAACAAATAAAGAATCATAGATAAAGACTACCACGTGAACAAGCATGTCAAGTTCTCTAGTAAGAAGAAATATCGCTAATGAATACATATATTAAGTTGTGACACATGAATACATATATACGTTAATAAATAATTTATTTTGCATAGAATCCAAACCTAGAGCATAGGAGGAATCACGCTTAGTTTGTGAGGCAATAGAAGAAAAAGAGAAACCCACTAGTGGCCATAAATATTTATGGAAAAAATGTTTTTTAGGAGCCATTTATTTATGGGATTTGAATTATCGATGTTACATAAAATATGAGATAAAGATCATATTTTTTTAACCTTTTTAACAAAAGAAGAAACTTCCATAAAAAAATAAAATAAAGAAGGTGAAACCCTTGAGTTTACAAATGCGGGCATATTTGTGGTGCAAGGAAGAACTTTGTGTTTGTAAAATATAATATCACCACTAAAAATCTTTGGAATTTTTACTTGTTTCGCTATGTAGACACTTCGTCAAATAGTTTGCTACTATAGTTGTTTTATGAATAAAATTTTGGAATTTTTACTTGGTCTGCTATGTAGACACTTCGTCAATTAGTTTGCTACTATAGTTGTTTTATGATTGTTGTTGGTATAATAGTTTCACAAACAATTTTGCAACCCTCTTGGGAAATATTTGGCATATAATAATAAACAACAATACAAGGAATAACATAGATAAAATCAATAACAATATAGATAATAAATCTGATTGCTTATTTAATTCTTGGTTCTGGTTGATAGATAAATGAGATAAAGCATCAGTTGCCTTCTTATTACAAGAACGGGAAATAAAAATACTTTCTGACCTATAGGCATATGAATGTACATTAGTAATAAAGAAATAAACAAGCTTGGAGATGTGTTGTTGTTGTAGCAATGGAATAGATGAAGGGACAACAATCTAAAGGTACGATACTCATCCAATTTGGTAACAAATTCGGCTCACAGAGATAAATCGAGCTCCAACAGTTAGCTCGGCCTCTACACCAAGGAATATGACCTGGTAAAAGGGGAATGCCCCTTCCAGAACTCAACTCCCTGTAGGTGGTGCCTCCACACCACAAAAAACGACCAGCCAGTGAATAAACTTGGCCCTAGATGACAAAACTATTGAAATATTGTAACTTCGAAGAATATTCTATCTAAGAAGGAATGTTGAATAATATTATTATATTATATTTGTTGTATTGTGTTTCCATTGATGTCAATTGGGTTTAGCTTGAATGGAAGTAATGAGTAATGATGTTGTGAATGATGATTGCTAACTAAAGTTTTGTAAGAAGTTGTAAAAAGAGCCTCACACTGATTCACACCCCCTCCCCCCCCCCACTCTCGGTGTGGTCGTTGTGTCCAACAATTAGTATTAGAGCAGGCCGTCACTATAAGCCTTAGAAGCTTGAAGGATATCCATGGACACACAAGTAGAAGAATGTTGTGTAGAATCATCTAACAATTATTTTATAAATGAAGAGAAAGATTTGTTGAAGCTCAAAGATAAAATCTTAGATGTGTTAGAAGCAGAAGATGATCAATATACTTTTGAACTTGATTTTGATGAATACATTAAGGAAGCCCTAGAAAAGTACCAAAGGCATACCATGGCACTAAGGAAAATACTCATGAAACAAGAAGAAGAGATCAAGAGACTAAAGACTGATATAATTAGTTAAGCAGAAGAAAATAAAAAGGTAGATGCTGAGATTAGAAAAAGCCTTGAACTCAATGTCAATCTAAAGACCCAAATTGAAGAAGCCAGAAGGAAAGAAGAGAAGTTAAACAGGTTCATGAACAGTTCAACAATTCTTGATGAAATCTTGAGTTGTTAAAGATCACCTAATGATAAATCCGGTCTTGGATACAACAAGGAAGCAACACACTTTGAAGCTAACACTTCTAAGAAGCATGAGGTAAGTCCTTCATTTTCAAAAGGTGGAAGTAAAGAAGCAAGTCCTACACCTCAAAGCAAATTCAGAAGAGAGACACCTTCAAGGTGGACACCAAAGCAAAGGTATGAAAATATTGTTCATGGTCATTGTTTCTCATGTAATGAATTTGGTCACAAAGATATGGAATGAAGACATTATGCAAGGAAAGATGTTAGAAGATTCAAAAACATCTTAAGATGTTGGAGATGTAATCAAGTGGGACACATTGATGCTCATTGTCACACCATGAGATGTTACAGTTGTAGTGGGTTTGGCCACAAAGCTCAAGATTGTTGGAATTCAAGGAGACAGTCAATGATGAGTGCTTCCTATAGCATGGAAAGAAGAGCACATGTAACTTGGAAGGAAGAGAATGTTGAAAGGATGGAAGCTCAGAGTACAAGTACAAAGAAACCTGGACACTTTCAGAAGTGGATGAAGAAGATTGAACCACCAGAACAGAATGGAAACCATGAGGAAATCTCAAGCCTTACATTTTCTAAGGCATACATGGGCTCCTATGGGAACAATCATGTATATACGTGGTCTGTCTGAAGAAATATCACGTACATATGCGAGTTGTATGCGTTGAAGTCACGTACATGAGGTAAAGCCCTTAGAAAAGGGAGTGTACAAATGAGTTGCCACATGGTTTGATGGTACATCATAGTTTATGTAGGGTTTGAGATGATATGCTTCAAGTTTTCATGTTTGTATGTATGAATGTATGGTGATGATATATGTCTTAGCTTTGGAGCATATGCTTGAGGTCTATTATGGATGCATGGTACTAACCTTAGGTTGTGGATTGAGGCATTTTCTGTTGAGGTACAATATTGGTTATGTTGAGTACTTTCTCAGTGATGTCATGGAACTTTGTTTATGAGATATATCATGATGATGTGATGCTAGCTAGAGATATATCATTTATCTATTGAGGGACACTCTTGGTACATATTTAGAGGTGCTATTTCTGCATTATATTTGATGTAGTAAATGTTTTGAGGTAGATCTGTTATAGTACCCGGATCGCACATATGTGAGCTCCATCGACATATCTAGTGATGTATTGTTAGAAGCATATTTGTTGGATGTCTTGGTGTATGATTTTGACATATTGGTTGAAGTACATGTTGAATACATTGGTGAGAGATATCTTGGATACATTGGGATATATCTTTAGTATATGGCTCCAATACAAGGTTGATACACATCTGACACACATTCTTGGCATATGGGTGAGATACATTTCATGATATATGATGTATGGTACTTGGATGATGTGCATGGTTGGCATATGATGATTCAAAACTTGATCTATGGATGATGCATGATTGGTACACACCATGTACATTGTTAGAGGCATTTGTTGGTTGGCATATGGAAGATGTGGCATAGGTGTATGGATATCTAGATTGTGGTTCATCTTGTTGAATATTTTGGTGCATGATTGATGCACTTGCTTGATGGTATATGGTACAGGATTGATGTTTGATGGTTGAAATACATTTCTTGACATATGGGTTGTGGCATTTGATAGAGGCATATCATGAGTGATATGACACACGGTTGGCATGTTGTATGGTTGATGATATTATTGATGATCTTGGTACACATTTGGCACATGGTTAATACACTTCAATGATGATATCTTATGATATATTATATGGTGTTGATGTACATGGCTGATTTTCATGATTGGCACATGGTATGGCACATGATGTACATTGTTGATGGTTTGTTCACGACTCACTATTCATAGTTGACATATATTTGCTTCATGATGTATGGTATGGCATGAGTTTGATGCATGGACAGATCCAAGGATTGTCATAGGAAGAGCAGATCATTCTTGAGTAGTTGATCTATGTTGCAATTGAGCAGTAGCATTTGCAATAGAAGTAGATTACAGTGGTAGCATATTGTTCATCTTGTAGAGAAGATAGGGGGAGACATACCCACAGGGGGAGTTATTCTTCTTCCCATGATTGGTTGTAGCAGCATGATTCTAGGAGGAGAGATGATTGGTAGCCATGCCATCAACATTGCATCAGAGTGATATCCATTGTCCAAAGGGGGAGAGATCGTTCAGATGATGGAGCAACAAACAGGGGGATCAGCCCCAAGGCATCTAGAGAGGGGGAGAAACCCCAAGGAGAGTTCAGGCAGGGGGAGCATCCCCAAGGAGAAAACTACCCTTTTCCATTGATGTCAAAGGGGGGAGATATCCACATTGATGTGGATATATGGATATTTATGAAGAGCATTGTCATGTCCAACTGTTGCCATCAATGATTGGTGTTAATGTTGGAACACATACAATTCTGAAATTTTGAGCCCTATACTTTTCACCTCATGAAAATATAATTCTACCCGAAGAAAATGGAAAATTGATAAATGACATTTTAATTTTAAATCAAATTACTTTGTTGGTTGGTAAATAATCAAGCGCGCACGATATCCATCGTTGATGAGTTTTTTATTTTGATTGAACGATCCTAATACCTCCAGAGTTTTGGAGCCGCTTGAATTTTAAAGAGGTAAATCTCTAATGGTCGTTTCAGAGCTCTGTGCTTCGGATGTTGCAATAAGTCTTAACAATAAAAACCTCGACGCCCCGAAACCCGAAAGTGTCTGTTCTTCACTTTTCCTAAACCTTTTTAAAGGCACAAGTCGTAGGACATGTGTACCTTTCGAAGCTTTCCTGAGTTGACACATGGCACCTCCCTTTCCTCGACACGTCAGGATGACCTAGTCTATGACACATCGCTATGGGAAATGGTTCTTCAAGATTTTAACAAAGAATGAATTCACGAATCACCGAAATGTTGAAATGCCAAAGTATTAAACGTTGAATAATTAAGTTAATCATGATCAAAAGATAATCAATGACTTCATAGTTTGGGTTTCGGATGTTTCTCTGAATGATATTCTAAAATTTCCAAAGTTCGAACTCCCGAAATACTTCAAGTTAAATGTAGTTAATTAGGACTTAAAATAAATTACCAGATAATTAATTGCTTCGCATTTTGAGTTTTGGGAAGTCCCACTCGAGATACATTAAAAGTTCCCAAAGCTCGAACTCCCGAAACACCTGAAGTTAACGCACCATCTTAAAAATGATTAATTAAAGTTTTACAAGTGATTATTCAAATATTAATATTTCCTTGGATTTGGGATTCGATAGGTTCCCACTCTGTCACATCGAAAACTCCCAAACACGAATCGTCGAAGTGTTGATGGCATTTATGACTAGTTAAGGATAATGATTCAAACGTAGGTTGAGAATCGCCAGGTAGAATTTCCCATCAAACGTTAATAAATTTTTCATCAGTGAAGTTATACGAAAAGTAATGACTCTGTTTTGAATAAAAGCACTTTGATTTCGAATTCATTTTCACTTTCTGCAATTAGCAAGCTTTATCTGTTTGAAGGATTCATGAATTTTCTCTGCAACAGATAATTTCACTCTGTTTCCTTAGAAGTTATGGTTCCACGGAAAATGACGAAAAATCCTAATGCGGCGGGTGAGGATTCAAATCCAAATGTGGACGTTCTGTCAGACACAACGCTGCGAGCCACATACACTGTTAAAACTTGGACGCAGGTGTTCGATATTTTAGAGCGTGAAATCATAAACTATCCTGAGGACTCTGCCGAAGAAGAGAGCAACAATTATACAACTAAAATCAGACATATGGCGCAGTCGGAGCTGCACAAAATAGCGGCACGACCAAGGCTCATGCCTTATAATGACATGATAAGCTGGGCCTTGGAGCACGTTGACATCCATACTAGGAGCATCATCAACCATTAGAAGGTCGTTTTCATCTCTTTCCGACCAGAACATATGCAAGTAATGTATAAAATCTCCCCTAACCCTAGATATACATTCAATGTTGCATTCATTCTGGAGTTCAAGCAAAAGGAGTGCATCCAGTACGAAAGGAACTGTCTCGATATAATCAAGTCTTGGTGGGGGCACCCAGAGAGATTCAGAACTGATTCTCATGGTATATATGCCACAACATCTTTGGACGCTCATATGGTGTATGTAGCGATGATTCTATGTCGATTATTCAGAAAGAAGATCCCTACGCACTTCTTGGTGGAATGGGTATCCATCATGCATGAAGTAGTAGAGGGTTTCACTTTCAATTGGGCCAAAATGTTGTCCGATAACTTGGCCAAAGAGATTGCAGATTATAAAACAAAAAATTCAAAAGGACAACCTGCCCCCTTCTACATGTCAACATATATCATGGACGCCATCTATTTCATGATGCCTTTCCCATTGATGAATTGGAGCTGGACCCCGACCAGTGCCAAGCCCATTCATTTCTATCATTCCAAGCTATGGGAAGAAAAAGCCAAAGATTTATTTTATGAAATCTATTACAATGTGGTGGTTCCTATTCATATAGCCCTGTATGGCCACCCACCTCCTCAAATTTCAGACAGGATTATGGGAAACCTGGGTAAGCTAGCAGATTGGTTTATTGAGGAGAACTTCTCTTACATCAGTGTTTTTGGGTGCTCAGTTCCTCCCCATACTCTCCCACATTTCTTACCAGACTGATTGGTATGCAGAGAAGTGGCCTACCAGACAGTAACGGGAGGCATCAACAAAGAGCTGAAGGCAACACAAAAAAAGGTATGGCCGACTTTCCCCATTCAGGTTGGCATGTTTTCATTACTGGATTTTGGTCAGTCCAAAGTGGAGGCTGTGGCTTTGGAAGATGTCAAATTGGTTGAATTCAAGTTCAAAAGACACAATCTTCATAGGATTGTGGAAAACCACCTAGGCTAGTTCAACATGAAAAGATATGTGCACGAAAACTTCCCGTATGATGAAATATTCAGGGGAGTTAGGTCTTATGAGGAGGTACAGGACAGATTCCAAAGCCTGCCCCCAGATCAACAAGATGGTTTTGTCAGGTTTCAAAAGAACAACCGAAATAGCCTACCCAAGGTACTACAAGGAGAGCAAATAGCCACTCCCCCTTCGCAGGAATTCAGGACTACATGTTCTGAATCGAGTCACTCTAGTCCACACAAAGTTGAGAAAACTCCGAAGAGCTCAGAGGTATTGACACAAAAATTAGAAGCATCGTTGTCAGACCAACTAAGCCCCCAAGCAAAGGCTCAACTCAAAGCCTTCCTAAAAGAAGGACAAATGGTGCCTCCTTCGTCTCCAACCACCCTGGCCCCTCAAATACAACGGAGCAGCAACAATCTACGGTGATTGGTAAACCCATCACATCCTTGACACCTATGCAATATAGCCTCAAAAATCCTAATTCCGAAATTGTTTTTGTAGATGATCTTACCCCCATCTCAACTGAAGAGATGCCTCCTTCATATTTCTTCTTTAGTAGAAAATAGAAGGCCATCGTGAAAAGGGAATCACACCAGAAATATGGAGTGATAACTAAAAGGCAAAGAATGGTGTATGATGGAAATAATCGGGATGATCCAGAATTTGCAAAAGAAGTTGCAGGTTCGTTAGGTGCTTTTGCCACAACCAATCAATGGTCTGTGGAAAATTTGGCCGAACAACTATGATAGAGGTGCCTATTGGTAGGGAACTTTCAAAGTCAAATACAGTCCGCGGAATAGACTATAAGGAACAAGATGAGTCAATACTTCGAGGAAACCAGAGCTCATGATCAACAACAAATCCAACAACTTTAGGCCAACCTTGAGGAGCTCCATTAGAGTTCACAAACCAACTGAGGACTGGTCACTTAGCATGATGGATTAATAAAACAACTGCAAGCTAGGTTGAGCCTAACCAAAGCTACCTCGATAGATATCTTGGTCTTCCAAACTCAGGCACTAGAAATAAGCAAGAAGCGGAAATTGCCTAGCATGACCTTTTTCTGAAGGTTGATGCTATCCAAAAGTGCTACCAGGCAGTAGACCTTTCTCTGAAGGACATCTATGTCAAGGAAAGAGAAGCTCGCTCAACCCAGGCTAGGTTTCAAGAAGCTACCATATTGGTGCAAAAAGATAATGTCCTTGATTTTCTGTTGCTCTTTCCTTTCGAACAATTACAAGGTGGTATGGCCCTGAAGGTCTGGAAACAAATTTGGCAGAAAGCAAAAGATTAGCCAGGGAGATAAAGGATGCTTGCCTAGAAGCGTTTTCATCATTAGATACGAAGCTAATTGAGTTTAAAGGAATTAATATCTAGGAAGCCTTGGGGAAAATTGATATTGAAATGAACCAACAGAATTCCAGAAAGAGTAAGGAAGAAACTCTAACATCCATTCAAGAAATGAGCCAAATTGATCTTCTTAAGATAAATAAATGGCTAGTGAATCCAATCTCACAGCTCCAAGCCATAGCTTAGGAAATAAAAGGGATCTAAGAAAAGTTGCCTCAGGTAGAGAGGAGTGTTGGCACAGGGGCAAACCCAGGGTTCAACACTACAACAACGCACCAACAAAACCCTAACTACCGATCCTTTCTCTAACACCTGCGAAGTAGATGAAGTCTCACCCGAGGTAGAGGCAGGGGTGGTTGCAAGACTCAAGTGTCTGCAACCTTAGTTGGGACACATATATGTGATTATATCACTTATAGAGCACTTAGCATCGATCATTCATCAGTATTTGACCCTTGTTATACTTCGCAGATAACACAAAGCATCACATCATTCACTTAGATCTAAGGTATTCCAACACTTAGCAAAAATAAACAAATCAGATCCAATAGGTCAACACTAAGCATCTTCATACATGTCAGATCTAACATTCACACACACCTAAGAAGTGCAAAGCATAAGTAGTTCTATCCAAATACATCAAAGCACTTAGCAAAAGTAGAGATAAACATATCAAATGAAATCACAAAGCACAACACACCAATTTACGTGGTTCACCCCCACCCTGGGGCTACGTCCACCAACTCTTCTTCTTTATTAGTGTCTTCAATTGGTTACAGCACAGATCCACCAAAAACCCTACTGCGCACAAGACAGAAGATCTGCGCAGCTCGCTAGATCCTTCTTCCTTGAACTATAGCACAAAGCCTTCTATACCTTCTTACAGAGACTTGCACTTAGCTCTACAAGCCTTTTACAATCATGCACAAAGCCCTTACAAAATCTATCAACACTTAGCTTACATCACATACACCTCTATCTCTCTATATCCTCCGATAGATGCCTAGATATCTATTTATACATTACAAAAGTGGGCCTAAGCATGGTTAAACCCACAGGCCGACATCCCTTTCCCGTTACATTATCCCAAAAACCCAAAAAGGACCTGAAGTGGGACGAGATCCTGTGATCTCTGCTTCATCTTGCGCACCTTCTTCGACTGGCTGTCGAAGTCCCAAAATAGGTCAAAAATGACCAAGGTTATCCCAAAACTTGGTCAAGGGCCAACAGGCCCCCAAGACTCACCTGTGACTCATCCCGAGTCACTCTGGTCGGTGCAGTTCTGCCTCAAATGCCTTGAGATTGGCTCAAGCTGCTTTGACCTGGTGCATTGCTACAACTTCTTGCTCAGTGAAGTCTTGGATCACTGCGTCGTTTATTGGCCCTTCCAGGCGTTGTTCTGCGGTGATGACAACTTGTTTGAGCTCTGCTCCTTGGCTTTCAACTTCAGTGAACAGTTCACATGCCTTCTCTTACACTGGTTGAAGTCATTGAAAAACCTCCATCACTTTACTTTAGATCGCGTGGATCTGTTACTGGGAGGTGTGTTGCTTGTGAAACCTCTTCATTCTTTCGACTAGTGACAAGGCTTTCAGCTGTGCTTGTAACCTATCTACGTGTTTCTTTGCTTCTTGGAGCTGCAACTCCAATGCCTGCAATTTTGGATTTTTTGTGAGGTTCTCATAAGTCTGAGTGCTCCTAGAGCTCAACTGCTTTCATTCCAAAGCAAGAGATTTTAATTTGCCAACTGTGTTGCGGGAAGTTGCTTCCCGTAGGTCTCTTACTTCTTGAGGGGTCTCAGGAACAGTACAAAGTTCCAGATCTGCGATGTGCTGTTGAAGCTGCTGGATCACTTCTTCAAGATGTGCCACCTGTTGTGGAACTTGTTCTTCAGTTATGACTTCTATGATGGCCATAGAACAAAGTGCTCTGTTGACCTATTCCTTCATTTCTAGAAGTTCCGTGATCAATTTCTCCTTGCTCTGCTGTAACTTTTCTTTTTCCTCATCCCATTTCTCTTGCAGGGCAAGCTTCTCCCATTCTGCGTTACCCTGTGGCTCTACAAGTGCACTCTGTACTTATGTCAAAGCCTGGGTGGCTTGCGATGTGTCTTCTTGAGCTCGTTGAAGGCGAGCTTTGACCATATCAACAGTCTGGTGGAGTTGAGCTGGCTCATCTCCTGGTTCTACTATTGCTGCTGTTAGAGGCGCAGTGGAGACTACATGGCTAGACTGGAGTGCCTGCTGCACTCCTTGGAGTTCAAGCTCGATACGACTATACATATGCTCTTTCTTCACCTCCTGCTTCTCTAATATCTTCTGTGAAGCATCACCGACAACTGCAATGATGAAATTAAAATCATCCAATGTGAGGGTAGTCCGCATCTTGGTTACAGGGGTTCTAGGTTTCTTCTGGGAGGAAGATTTCGAAGGCGAAACCTTCCTTTTCTTCGACGAGTCCTCTTCATCCCTAGGCGGTGGTACTTCTCCTTTCTGTTTTTCAATTTCTTCACCATCACCCTCTTCTTCTGGTGTGATAGAGGCAGTCCTTACATATGTACTGTCTACATCGTGAACCTCTTCAGGCTTCTTCGCCTTGCTTGGTCCTGGTGTATTCGACACAGTTTCTGGGCTATCAATATCGGACAGCTCCGTGGGGTTCGCTAGAATGAGAAGGTTTGCTGATCAGTCCTTGGTGATTTCTTCGATGTCTTCCTCAGTCAACTTGTAATATGACTGCAACTGCTGCTTGTGCTCATCAGTGCACATTGTTATATAAATGAAGTGGTGGTCTGTGCTGAACTTCATTAAGGGCCGAAACCTGTGGAGGGTATTCGGGGTCATACGAGGCTCGGACTGGATGGCGAGCTTCAACTAGTTGTAGTAAGCATGGAATATGTCATTGGATTGCCACTGTTTGTTCATATCATTTGAGTACCACAAGGTACTGAACTTCGCAGCCAAAGGTTCGAAGGGTTCAATGTTCGGGAAGGTCACACCTTCCGGTAGCTCCCATGTGACGAATGCAATCAAGATGAGAAGCCAGCTGAAGTAGAACTCGTATCCTTGGTCTTATGCTTCCCTGCAGTCTAGTTCCAACTGGTTTACCAAGTACTTTTCCCAATTCATTTGAAGTCCTTTTGTGCACTTTTCTGTGAGGTCTATTACGAATCCAGTCACTTGGGTGGGCTAGTTCTTACGAACTAGCTTGCCCGCGATCAACTAACATGCAAGGCACACTGCACCGCTCTGAATAGAGGCTACCTTGTAACCTCACGTTCCCTTCTCGACATCGCCATAAGTTTCTTTGATTCTCTGTGCTAGTGCTCGGTTTGAGGTCTTTCCAGGGTAAAAATCCTGTGGGTTAGGGCCCTGCATGCTTAGTCCTGTGATCCGATTGATCAAGGTAAGATCCACAGTGATGCGGTGGTTCAACCATAAGTATCCTTTGTGGTAGCAGGATAGCAGTAACTTTACACATGCATTCACCTCTTGATGTCGTTCGAAGTGCGGGATCTTCATCATATTGAGCAGTGTGGACTGCGCGAGGTTCTGAGTGCATGAATATGGAATGATCTTTGAGTTCTTTCCTTTAGTTCGGGTCAGATACTTGTGCGGGGCGAGCATGCTGTAAGCCTTCCTGTCGCCCATGTTGAAGTCACTAAACTTCAATGCTGCGATCTTATCCTGGTTGGTGCGAACTATGCATATCCCTTTCAGGAGGTACGCTGTGACCAAAGCATAGTCAAACTCTCTGGGCACACTATTTCGGTTAATGGCACCGCTTAGAGGGGGTAAGTAAGCAGGTATAATGCTCAGGATCAACTTGGCATTCGCAATATCGTCTCTGTGTTTAGTACGCTTCTCATCGACCTGGCGGGATGGTCTGGCTTGAGCAGTGGATGGAGAGGCTGCTAGTCTTCTCGTCGATGATGCTTGAGCACATGTAGATACTCTTCTCTCTGACATGACTCTCTCAGTCATTAAATCAAGCAGAACTTCTGTTACGAATTCTTCGATGACAGTGAGCTTGTCGGACATACGCGCTTGGCAAAATTATCGGGGTCACAATGGTCTGAAACACTGCATAGGAATGAACAAAAAGGGCGCGATGATCATTATATACACTTTCTAGTCTACGAGCTTCAAATTCTAAGTTAGAAAAAGTGTTCTTTGTGTATGGCGCGATGATATATATAGGTGATCTTGGCAATGGTTTGCTTTGCAACAGGTATGAGCCTCCTTAATTCTTGTTCTGTCCATTATGGCATGGTCCAATGGTCTAGTGGTGAGCCATCAATGCTTTTTGACCCGTTCGGAGGGGCAGTCGAACGGATATATCGGCCTCCAATGACTATATTTCTTCGCCATGGCGAAGTGACCCATGTCGCTGTTCTGATATCCCGACGAAGCTCCAATTTTGCAAAGTTTCTTTCTGCGAGGTACCCCCTGGTACCTGATGTAACTTTTCAATCTTAACCTTCTTCTTACTCATCTTTCTAGCCTTCTTCCCAGTGAGATTTGTTTTAGTGGTTCTTTTCCTGTTTTGATTCTTATTTTCCTTGGACATAGTCACGTCGCGCTGTTAAGGTTCTCTCCTAGGACTTAGGGGTAATATTTCTTCTTTGTCTGGGATAGGTACTTCAATCATCTGTGAGTCCTCTAATGCTCTTGCAACTTCAAAATTTGGGTTTCTAGTACTAAGTAGTTTCAATCTGTTCTTCTTCTCCTCAATCAACTGTGCGATCCTTCTAGTCATGAAATATTTTAGTTCTTGTTGCTTCTACCCCAAAAGTTCTTTTTCTTTCTTTTGTTCAGCTTGATCTCTATCAATCCAAGGCTTCCCAAGTAACATAGTAAACGAGGCGCTGTCCTCAATAAATTTGATAATCTCAAAATCTTCCTTTGTCGAAGTTCCATTAGCATTCATAGATATTTGAGTGAGCCTTCCACTTAGGTTTACCAGTTTCCCTCTGAATAACCCTATTCCTCCTAAGGAAGGAATCATAGTAGGCCTCCCTATAGCTTCCCAAGTGCTCTCTGTCATAATATTCATCTGTGTCTCTTCATCCAGAACACAGTTAATGTCGAAGTCTCCTATTCTTACCTCGATGCATTCTTTTTCTTTAAAGACCTCGGATAACTTAACATGTCGGTGGTCATTCAAGGTGTCTTGCATCTGTAGTAACATCTTCTCTGATTCTTTCCGGGGTTCTATTATTTCAGAATCTTCTTTAAGGTTTTCCTCATTCAGATTCATTCCTTCAAGCTTAGCAATCATTCTAGGGCAATCCAACACTTCATAGTCCAAGGCTTTGCAACAGAGACAACTAGATCTTCCACCAAGGCATTCCTTAGCTATATGGCCTGGTTTTCTGCAACTGTAAAATGGGGTTAATCCTCTCTTTCTTTTAAATGATCCTCAGCCTCTTCTGTACTGCACACTAGGTTCATGGTAGCTAGTCTGAAAAAAATTATTTCTAGGATCCTGCATCCATTTGTTAGTCCAAACATTCTTTCTATGCACAGGTATAACATATCTATCACTATTCTGATAAGATCTATTCATATCAAACTTTCTTTCATCTATTAATGCTCTAGTTTTCAAGCTAGGACAGAATCTATCAATCATATCTAGATCCATTCTCTAGAAACAAAAACTTCCACTTATCTTACTTCTATAGAGCACAAAGCTTCCATATCTAAGATATTTTAACTATTCTTACCTTTCTTAGAGCACATAGCTTACATATCTGACCTCTTTTCTTCAAAAACTTCCACTTTTACTTTTCTTAGAGCACAAAGCGTTCAGATCTTTCTAATTTTATTCAGATCTGTCCTTCCTTTCTTGGCACAAGGATTTTCAGATCAAGTAGAATACTGCATAGTAGGGCACAGATCCACGCATAGATCTTTCACAGTTTCAGAATGAATCTTTGCACAAAGCTTCTTCTTCCTTAGTTCCCAGCAATCACAGATTCAGGTCTAGGAAACAGAACCATTTGTTGGCACAGGGGAAGACCCAGGGTTCAACGCTACAACAAAGCACTGACAAAACCCTAACTACCAGCCCTTTCGACAATACCTGTGAAGCATATGAAGTCTCACCTGAGGTAGAGGTAGGGTTGGTTGCAAGACTCAAGTGTATGCAACCTTAGCTGGGACACAGATATGTGATTATATCGCTTATAGAGCACTTAGCATCGATCATTCATCAATATTCGACCCTTGTTATACTTTTCAGATAGCACAGAGCATCACAACATTCACTTAGATCTAAGGTATTCCAGCACTTAGCAACAATAAATAGATCAGATCCAATAGATCAACACTAAGCATCTTCATACATGTCAGATCTAACATTCACACACACCTAAGAAGCGTAAAGCATAAGTAGATCTATCCAAATACATCAAATCACTTAGCAAAAGCATAGATAAACATATCAAATCAAAGCACAAAGCACAACACACAGATTTACGTGGTTCACCCCCACCCTGGGGCTACATCCACCAACTCTTCTTCTTTATTAGCGTCTTCAATTGGTTACAACACAGAGCCACCAAAAACCCTACTGCGCACAGGATAGAAGATCTGTGCAGCTCACTAGATCCTTCTTCCTTGCACTATAGCACAAATCCTTCTATACCTTCTTACAGAGACTTGTACTTAGCTCTACAAGCCTTTTACAATCATGCACAAAGCCCTTACAAAATCATCAACACTTAGCTTACATCACATACACCTCTATCTCTCTATATCCTCCGATAGATACCTAGATATCTATTTATACATTACAAAAGTGGGCCTAAGCATGGGTAAACCCACGGGACGACATCCCTTTCCCGTTACATTATCCCAAAAACCCAAAAAGGACCTGAAGTGGGCCGAGATCCCGTGATCTCTTCTTCGTCTTGCGTGTCTTCTTTGACTGGCTTTTGAAGTGCCAAAATAGGTCAAAAATGACCAAGGTTATCCCAAAACTTGGTCAAGGGCCAACAAGGAGATTGTTCACTTTTGAGGTAAATGAAACAATTGAGCCCTCAAAGTTCATAGTGGAATTATTGAATAGATGCAACCAATGTATTGAACATGGGAAAGCAAGAACAACTGGAAGCAAATAAGGAGACATGCATAATGCCCTTTATTTTTACCCTCCCTACCTTTCACCTTCCTAGAGCCACTTATATCATTCATTCACATTATAATCTTCACTTATCCCTAATTCATCACCATACACCTATTTCATTGTCATCCTTCCCACAAACGATTACTTTTTCTTATGCCCATTATACATTCCTTGACAAGCCATGCAATGCTACTCATCTGATTGTCATTCCTCCCCGATCCCGACTGTGTCTCATTGCATTGCTAAACATATCTGGAGGGACAGATGGAAACATATAAAAATGGCCAAGACAGTATGTCGAATTATTAAGGAGACCAGATGACAGCTGTGTCCAGCCTAAAGGACTAAAGAAAAGAGGCGTTTTTTCCAAGCAGATGAAGAAACAGAGGAGAATGCTAGCAGAGCTAATCAGATTTTACATACTGTTGTATTATTCAAATATATGCTTTTTTTATTGTAAGAAGTCCAACCGTTTTGAGTTGTGACAGTTTTTGTATAAATACATAGATTCAGGATCTATACAAGGCTGCTTCTTGCCGGATGTAGTAGAGAAAACTCTCATTTTTTGAGTATTAATACAAGTGCAGACAACGATTCTAATTTTCGTTCAGTTTGAGTTGTGTGTTTCTTCTGTATTTCCAAATCTTTGAATTTCCTTATATAATTCCTTGATAAGTGATTGATTGCAATTTAGTATCACAACTACTATAATCAAATTATATCAACAATTCATTAAGTAAGCAATTTTTCCTCTGTATTTACTATAAGTAAAGCAAGACCTGCAAGCTATTTGAATTACTACATTTCATATCCTGTTCAAGGGTGCGTGCTCTATCTTTCTTTTAATACAAACAAGGTGAGACTCATTTTCAATGGATGCCTAACTTTGTTTAACAGTTTTGTAAGTTTTCTTCACACCATTTGATATTACAATTGTGACTCAGACAACGAAATACAACCTCTGTACCGTCGTATTATTAATATCATTTAAGGATCGTTTCTTATATAAATAAAGGTAGAAACAAAATTCTTTTAAAACATCCTCATTAAACACTCCTGATGTCTGACATTACTCATTGATCCTTAAGTTTAATCCTAGGCACAACATCTTTTTGGCGCCGCTACCGGGGACGAAGAAACAAAGTTTTTTTCCCTGGGAAAACGACAAGGTAAATTTCTATCTTTGATGGTGAAAAAAGATTGAATACATAAGTAAGGCTTATTTTTATTTTTCACTTGGCGACTCCACCGTAGACAAAAATGACATTCGGTCGAAAGAATACCAGAAAAAATCCAGACGATAAGTAGACCACACTAGTGTCAGATCCCAAAAAGTTGTTGAAACCAAAGGGATACCTCAAATCTACTGCTGCATCAGCAGGTAAAGTATATCAACCCAAAGTGACACAATTTAATTCTAAGGTTCCAATTGAATAACTAACCCCTAACGAAAGTTTTAAATAGATTCATTCTGTAGAGGAATCAACTAGTGAACGTGTGGCTAAAATCGAAACTCCAAAGGTGAACGTTCCCAAGATAAAGGTTGAGATTGAATTGACATATACTTTTACCAACAAGAACAAAGGATCCCATTCAATACCTGTCATTGTTGACACTCTTCCGGGTCTCTCCTTTCCTGAAGTGAAGGTTTCAGTTTCACGGAACCTTGAAGAGTACTCTTTATACCCAAAATTCATCCCCGATCGTCTTTCCTATATATACATCTTGTAAATCTGAGGAAACCAGCCCAAGTTTTCCTTTTCCTCCTCATATAGATTTTCCATCTCCTAATGATCTTTTTCCAAAACTTCCTTCACCACACCCTGAAGCATTCAAAAGGTCGCCACTTTAGTCCTTCAAAGTTTTTGAAAATCCCTTCTTTAGCTCCCGAAGTTCGTCTCCTAGACTTCCAATGGCTGGTGTTGGTGGCGCCAGATGCAGAGTAGCAGGTGGACAAGGTCAAGGAAAATATCCACCTCTAGAATATTTTCCAAGGTAGCTTCCAGATATGCTCCCTTGGTCCTCCCTGTCGTCCTTCATGATTTGCCCGAAAATTATATGAAAAACTTACCAAAATTCATGGGATAAGGATATTTAACTGCAACTAAACACATAGCCTTTTTTGATCAGTTTGTTGATATCCTTGGCATCGAACACGAGGATTTTTACTCAAGGTTATTAGTATAAACCTTTGAAGGACAGGTGAGGACCTAGTTTAGAGGACTCCCGGTAGGTTCCATACGGTCATATGATGATCTAGAAAATGCCTTCTTAAGACAATGGGGAGAGAATAAGGACCGTCTTTATTATTTGACCGAATTCGGGGCTTCAAGAAAACAAAATTTTGAATCAGTCCTTGAATTTACTCATAGGTTCAACAAACTGTATAACAAAATCCCAGCTACAGTCAAACCTTCTCAACTTGCAACAAAAGTAACTTTTGCAGGAGCTTTTGAACCCGACTGTTCCCTCTTAAGAGAAAGAATATCTGCCACTCTAGTAGGAATGCAAGATGATTCCATAGAAATTGAATCTAATATGATGGCATCCGGGAAATTAAAAACTAAGGTTGAGATAGGAACCAGAGAACCTAGGCATTTCAAAGAACAGGTAGGACCATCTAGATCTGGGAAGTTTGCAGAAGATAAAATGGATGAGATGGCCAAGATAATTAAATATTTATAAAACAAGATATCCAGAATGGAATTAGATCAAACCAAACCTGATACTTATGTTAGGAATCAGTTCAAGAGAAACCCTAACCCCCAGATGAAACAAAGAAAAATACAAAATGAAGATCAAAAGATCAAAGCCCCGTTTAAAACTGAAAATTTTATGTAGAGGGATGATATGAAAAATTATGAGGAGTTAGAAGAAGATCCGAACAACCTTAGCGATGACGATCTTGAGCCACATTTAACTAGACAGGATTATGAGAAGTCTTTAGACCTAGAATCCATGTTTAATAATGAGGAAAGCATTAATAATCTGGGAGACTCTGCCTATCAAGGGTTCCCCGACTCAATAATGGTCGAACTCCAACAAAAGTGCGATTTAAGGCCCAGAGAAAAAAATCCTACGAATGTTACACCAAAAAATATTTTGTCGTGAAGTAAAATGAATGAGGCAACAGTTACTAAACCACCAACTGAAACACAAGTTGCCCGAACAAAACTAGTTGAAACAGGAACAACGCAAACTAAAAAACCGAAAAATGCAGAAGTATAAATTCCAACTAGAGAAATTGAAAAAACAATTGGAGGTTTCAGTTTAGAAAATGAACTTAATAAAATTAAAATCCCCATGCCTCTAGTTGAACTTGCAAAAAACCCGATTTATAAAAAGCAAATTGCTAAAGTGATAATTTTTTCTGATGCTGAATGTCATGCAGATTTTCTTAACCTGCAGGATGAAAGACCTACAATCATGTTCGGTCCACACATCAAAAACACTAAGGATTCTATTGCTCCATTTTATATTACCCTAACTGTTCATGACCATTTACTCCACAATTGTATGTTAGATTATGGGGCCTCTCATAATTTAATGCCTAAAATTATCATGGAGAAGTTAGGCCTCAAAATTCCTAGACCTTATCAATACCTGTACTCGTTTGATTCTAGAAAAGTTAAGTGTCCAGGCATGATTAAAGATTTGGTAGTAAATATTGCTCAGATCCTTGTAAAAAGTATCCTTATGAATGTGGTCGTTGTTGACATCCCTGCCAAATATGGCATGCTTCTATCTAGGTCTTGGGGCACCAAATTAGGAGGATGTTCAGCTGGACATGACTTACGCTATGATCTCTATTTTCGGTGGACAATTCACATGATTGTACAGAGAAACTAGACTGGCGTATACTGTAAGTGACCCCCAAAACCCCAATAATTACCCGGTCTATATTACTGATAAGGACTTAGGGAATTGTATATTATCTATAGATGACAATTTCGAAGAATGTACGCAAGAAGAAAATAAAAAATTAGAAATAACAAAGAAAAATGTAAATAGTAGAGAAGGAATGTGGAAAATGTTCTTTGATGGTGCGTCATCATGCGAAGGAGCAGGAGTTGGAGTTTTATTTGTGGCACCAGGTGATGAGTATGTTATTCCCTTATCTTATATATTACAATGGGATATCGATTATACAAATAATGTCTGTGAATATGAAGCTCTGGTGTTGGGATTAGAAGCCGCGAAGAAGTTAAAAATTGAACATCTAATAATTTATGGTGACACGGAGATTATTGTAAAACAGGTGAAAGAAAAGTATCAAGCTAAACACCCAAGGCTGAGATCATATAGGAATTGTGCCTGGGATATTATAGAGAATTTATTCTCGTATTTTAACATACACTCTATTCCCAGAATGGAGAACCAACAAGACGATTCCTTGGCCAAGGTTGCTGCGACCTTCATACCGCCCACTGTCTTGAAACTCAAGTATCACATCGATATGAGACATAGACCCTCGATCTCGAAAAACGTTCAAAACTGGAAGGTGTTCGAGGATGACTAACAAATTAAACTGTTTCTAGAGATGATTGATGAGTTTTCTGAAAATCACATAGATCAGGAAAACCAAAATGATCCTGCTTGGGTTATGCAAGAATGTGAGAACCCAGAAAAATTCCAAGATAAGATCGCGAACCACCATATGCTCATGCTTAAGAACAAACATATTCCTAGAGGCCTAATTCCCTTAGAAAGACTGTTTGACCAGGATGACATTCTGTTGGCAGCTCAATATATTTTTAATTTTTTATATCAATTAATTGATCTACATAGTTGCCTAACTGGAGTCATTTTTTTTATTACTCTTCATGACGCAATTTTCGAAACGACAGTTGTAAGTTGTCTCTTTTTCCTATTATTTTCTTTCATGCTTCATTCATGACTGGAAGCATGAATACGAAGCATGCAAATTTGCGACTGTGTTACCTTTCTGTTCTAAAATATCGTCAAAGGAAAGTTGTTCATACAATTTATTAATGAAGTTGGTTCCTTGCCATGAAGAGTTACTCTCTTTGTTTCGATCCTTTCAACATGATTAGAGATTGATGGTTACATAAATCAAAGGACACCCACAGTTTTATTTTTGGTATGGTTTTGTTTGGTTCTTGGCTTTACATTTCTTTTGTTAAGTCTTGGATTTTTGACTCACCCAAACCTTGTGATAGAACCCACGATGCATGCACTTATTTCCATTTTAATGCTTTGGTCCTAGAATCGTACTAGATGCAAATGTGGCGTTATGATTTGCAGGAAAACATCATTCCCAAGACTAGCCTTGGGCTTTGCAAAACCTCTTCGCGTGCATTTCAATTAAAACACCCATCTAATCGTTGGAGTTTATGTTCATTCACTGCTCACTGTTGAAATTTCACGGGCTCGGGTTATGGCTCTGGACTATCTTGCAAACCCTCTCTGTGTGCTGTGTCTGATTTGTTACCCTCTCATCCATCATGGCTCTTGTTGTGAGAGTTGAACCAAATGGCATCCAAACTCTACTCTTATATGACGATGCCAGAGAAGATTTGGAGAGAAGTTGCTGGCTCGTTTTCATTAGGAAGTTTCAGGGTTTCAATTTACAAGTTGCCCAGGAATTCGCTTTCTCCTTTGATGGGTATAGGGCTAAGGTAGGTGATGTTCAACTTAAGGTAATAGAATATTTCTTGAGTCAAGCTATAGGCCCCCCTGCAAGCCCTGAAGTTTTACACTTTTGTTAGCAGAGTTTAATCTCATTTTTTTTGCTTGCTGGAGACACGATTTTGCAGGAGATATTCTGAGAAAATTGTTGCAAATTAGAACAAACCCTTTAAAAACCAGAACTGAAATGAGCCGTTTTATCTTCATTTTGAGAAGTTTCTCCAAAAAATGGACCATTGTAGAGATATGACTCGACCTTTGGAGGTAAATTTCTCAGAATTTTTGTTTCAGGGAAGATGCATGTTTTTTTTTATTTTATTCTGCTACAGACCTTGCTACAGTGCCCTTCTCACCTACTCAGGCCTATGCCTCAGCCTCCTATAACAAACCCTTTCTCGATCAAAAGGTTATAGAGCAGGCCCGTAAACAAGTTATACATCCTAATGATTGTAAAAAATTCAAATAAACCTACAGGAAATGTAATATTTAAAAATGTTGAGGCTGCAACAACCATTGTGAATTCCAAGGTTGTCTGATACGATTTGATCTCATAGTTGGAGGTATGATTCTTTATCTTAAAATAGCAGTATTTGTTGAAACTAGATTGCCTTGTTCTTTCAATAAATTGGATTTTATTTTACTAAAATAACTACAAGACTCTGTAGCCAGTTATGTTAATTCGAATTATGTAAATTAATGACAAAAAACATATTTGAAATCTTTCTATTTTCCTTTTCTTTCAGGATATTCAGGGGTCCATGATTTCAAAATTGATCTGAGGCACTATTAAGACCTTCCAGTCATATCTATGATGTATTTTGAATGAATAGAAATGAAATGTTATTAGTTTTGGAGTATTTAGTAGAATCAGGGTGGTTGCATCCCCCTTTATTTTTGAAATAAATATTTGATCTCAAGAATAGAAACAATTATCTTTCCTGAGGCCTTTATAAACCTATCATTTTTGTAAACAAAGGCATCTTGGCTTGGGGCTGAAGTATGGACAATTACACACAGACTTGAATGGAACATAATGCATATTACAGCTTTAGCTTTTGTGTATGATGTTTTAGTTTAAGTTCTGTTTATCTCGATGTGATAATAGATGGTGATTGCTTTTGTCTTCATTATTTATTATAAGTTGAAATAATTCATTATTACATGCTGTCCATATGTCATGTTTCAGATACAATATAGGGGGGTCATCGATTCAATTTAAATTATGAGACTTATCTCTAATTTTCTGTTGAATGTTTAAATACAAGTTCTTACAATAAGATTTATCTCACTGTAGTTACTTGTAAATCATAAGATCACTGTGATTGTCTCCATTATACATTCTGTTATCAAAACTCAGTTTCCAGCATATCGTTTCATGTTTATTTGGAGCGATCTTAAGATTCGTTGCAAGTTTACTCCTCGGATAAGGTGACTAGATATTCTCTACTGTATAGACGTTGGATGCATTAATAGGTTAGTCTGTTCTTTTATTTCATTTTCTTGCTTATTATAGAATTTTTTATATATAGTGTAATTTTCACTATCTATATCTTTCTGTTTAATTAAGTAGTTTAATATTTGATTTTATGAATGCATACAAACAAGAAAACAAATAAAAAAAAAGCAAATAGTATTTTCGCTTTCTTTACTACTTTCATCGAAAAGAACCATTAAACATTTGATTTTCTATGAGTTCAGATTAAAACTCATTATTTGTATATGTTGTATATATGATAAATAGAACTATTATATAAATATTAATTAGATAAACTGCAAATATATATTTAGATGTACATATATATTTCAACGATTATTATTTAGTAATTTATTGCATTTCTTTTAGTTATTTTTCGCTTCCCTTAGGACTTTAGATTGGCCAACAGAGCCATTAAACCCGTCAGAGTGAATTAATCCAAACGGCTTGGGTTAATTAGACAAACCTGGACCAGATTCACTCTTCCAGTTGACGAGCGATCAATTTCACCCATCAACAAATGGCGCTAGAAGGAGGGCCTGAATACTATTAATGGAATGAGGATTTCACAAGACTCCTCCCCCACCTACCCGCTCACCTATAGTAAATAGAAGTCGTTTTGATGACAACATTGTCCCTCAAACAACAACCACATCAAACGACAATCCACGGATCACCGTTGAACCAATAACTCCAAACCCCCTAGGGGCCGACGTACAAGAAATTGTTCATCAATCCCTCATAAGGACGCACAGTTCCTTGGCCCGTATCAGACAACCATGTTGGCCTTTGAACCTACCATTAGACTTCTCCGATATCAGGGAGAAACTTGAAGGTACTGATCTTACCCTAAACCCTACAGATTCAGATCACATCCTCACTCTTGTAGTAGGAGGATCTGGTATTCCACCATCACCACCCTCTTCATATCCTTCTTCTTCTGGAGAAGAATCATCAGATGAAGGCAGTTCCTCATCTCAGCCTTCGACACCACCCACACCTATGGCCAATCCGAACAATCCCGCCAGACCCTGGCTCGATCAAGATGCAGTGGCCATACCTAGGCCCCAACATCCTTTGCCTAAACATCCGGAGAAATGGCTCCCTAAATTTGACCCAGATTCCAAGCAGATTGCTGAGGATCATATCAAAAAATTCATGCTAGCCATTAGGCTCCGTAGTGTTCAACACTAAGACGTAGTCTGTAGAATTTTTCCCTACACCTTTGAAGGCAATGCCTCTACCTGGTACTTTTCCCAACAACCCCATACCATTGTGTCATGGGATAGATTCGATTCCTGTTTTCTTGAGAAATTCGGAGATGACAAATCCCCTGAATTTCTAGTCATGGAACTCTCTAGTTTAAATATGAACCCCAAAGAAAATATAAAATACTTTAATCAGAGGTTCCTAACATTAAAGAATCGAATCCCCACGGACTCGATGCCGGCCGAAAATCTTATCGTCGCATACTACATGAAAGCCTTACACCAAAACATAGCCATTTGGGTAAAAAGGTCCAAGAAAGCCACATTGTTAGAAGCCTTCGAAGAGGCGAGTCAACTCGAGAAAGATATTCTCAGCCTAAAAGACAATACCTGTAACGAAGCAGAGACTACTTCATCCTCCAAGAAGAAAATCGAAATCCTTCCTAGACCTCCCCAAAACAAAACTCAATCAAATAGTTCGGATCTAGAAAGATTACAGAAGGTCATTCAAAAGTTGTCTAATCAGGTTATAGATTTGAGAAGATCGGTTGAAGAAGCTTCTTCAAGCAAAGGGCCTTACAAACCCCCTTTTAGAAAGCCTTTTCCCATAAACCGGCCTAACTCAAATTCTAAAGGCCTAAATCTAGAAATCTTACAATTTGCTATTCAGATGATTCTAGAGGCACATGATAACTTGATTCCTCTCGAGATTCCTAAAGACGTGGCTGAACAAGAGATAGTGGAAGAGGACGAATCCTCTCCCAACATTTTCAGACATTTTTCGGATAACATTTTTCAAGCTAATTTCGAAACAATGCATCCTTACAATACCGGGAGAAAGACAACAAATAAATCTTCTTCTGAAATCGAAACTAATGCACCTCAAAAAAAGTCTAAATCAATTGAAACTAAACAGAATTCAACAACCCCAAGTTTAGAGTATGATTTGATTGATGATCTCAAAAAACTTAGAGCTAATATTTTTGTTTACGAATTATTGAAATTCCCTTTTCTTCTGCAAAAGATGCTGCAAAATATTGCAGAAAACAACAAAAACAACAATCTGAACAGCAACAAAGTTGCTGAAAACAACCCCAAAACATCTCAAAAGGTCTCCATCAAAACAATGCCAGAGTCTTCTGATAAAAGAGACCTTGCGGTAAAAAGTGTAACAAATGTAGATAAACTAGTTTCAGGGGCTGCGACTAAATAACAACAAACTTCTACTGTTAATACTCACAGAAATGTCCCACCCTTTTTGTTGACTTTTGAAATTTTTAATAGGAATGTACATAACTGTATGGTAGATTCAGGTGCATCGTCAAACGTAATGCCTTAGTCTATCTGCCAAAAAATTAATGCTGAAGTTCAACCTTCTAGCCTGAAAATTGTTCATCTTGATCGAACTAGTGTTAAAGTAATAGGTGAATTAAAAAATGTGCTTATCAGATTATCATCTAATCCTAAAGTCCATCAAGTTATTAATATTATTTTCATTGATATCCCCGAAGTATATGGCTTGTTTTTAAGTAGAGATTGGTCCAAACAGCTACATGGTTATTTTGCAACGGATTGGTCTCACTTGTGGCTACTCGAGAATGGAAAGCATAATAGAATCAAGGTAAATCATGAGCGTTATATTAAGTTCACAGTAACCGATTTAAATGATCCTAATGAAGCATTCAATGCTTCCACCAATTCACCTAAAATACAGGGGATGGAAACTTTTTTCGGCAATTTCATGGATGAAACTTCTACCATTACTGACCCAGAACAACAGTCTGAAATTATGACATGCACACAGTCAACAACCTTCTCCCAGTGGTCACATGCACCTGACGAAAATCAAATATGGTCTCTTTACTTTGATGGATCTAAATCTAAGGAAGGAGCTGGTGCAGGGTGCATGCTCATTGATCCAGCAGGTAACAAAACTTTGATCACTTGTCAGTTAGAATTTGAATGCACAAACAATACGGCCGAATATGAGGCACTCCTGCAAGGTCTCAGAAAAGCACTAGATTTGAGGATTCAGAATTTGACCGTCTTTGGTGATTCAAAAATTGTGGTTAGATAGGTAAAAAATTCTATCCACTATTTATCTCCACACCTGAAAAGCTATCAGACTGAGGTATGGAATTTAATGAACAAGTTTTCTGCGTTTAACATTAATTCTATTCCCAGATTGAATAATTTTGAGGATGATTTGTTAGCTAATGTTGCCTCAAAATTTTTTCCTGTAGAAGGCCTTTCTCTGAATGCATTTTCCATCGAGTTGTTGTTCAGACCATCCGTCCTGGACAACATCACAAATTGGAGAGTCTTCGACGATGATCAACAGATCACCATTTTTTTGCATATGGAGGAGACTTTCTAAGGAGAAGTTATCGATGAAGGTACCCATGACGAAAACCTTCGCGATTTTACGGTAATACCAGATCCAAGATCCCCAGAGTCTACATCGGATATGGTAAACTCTATCCCAAAATCTGTGGTTAGATTAGAAAAATTTTATGATCTTCACAATAAATTCAGAAAATCAGTGAATTGTAAAATGAATAGTTCTTCCTTGACACATGAAAAAGTAAATTAAGGAACTAAAGATAACCCACAGTGCATCAATTTGGGGTTGGGATGTTATGAACGAGAAAAGATAGCATTTATTAAGTTGTTTAAGGAATTTAAAGATGTCTTTGCTTGGACATACGATGACCTAAAGACCTTTGATCATAACATCATACAACACATTATTCCCATGAAACCCCAGACCCAACCTTTTCAACAGAAGTTAAGAAAGATGCACCCAAAATTGGAACCAATAGTCAAGAAAGAATTAAACAAACTCTTGAATGCTAAAATAATCTTCCCAGTAAGACATACACAATGAGTCTCTAATCTTGTCCCTATAAGAAAGAAGAGTGGTGAAATCCGACTCTGTGTCGATTTCTGAAATTTAAACCGAGCGTCTGATAAAGACAACTACCCTGTTCCTTCCATGGAACAGATCCTTCAACAAGTATCTGGTTCTGAAAGGTTATCGCTGCTGGATGGTTTTTCAGGGTATAACCAAGTCCTTATGTCTCCCCTAGACCAGCTCAAAACCACTTTCCATACTCCATGGGGTACCTACGCTTATAGGAAGATGCCCTTTGGGCTCATAAATGATGGTGCCACCTTTCAGAGAGTGATGGATATTGCTTTCCGCGGCTTAATCAATCAATCTGTAGTAGTTTATCTAGATGATGTCACTGTCTTCTCAAAGAATAAAGGAGATCATCTAGCTCATCTAAGATCTGTTCTACAACGATGTCGTAAGTACGACATTTCTTTAAATCCTAAAAAATCTGTCTTCGCAGTAGAATAAGGTAAGCTCGTCGGATTCATTGTATCAAATGAAGGAATGATTATTGACCCTGAAAGGACCCAAGTCATTTCAAAAATGCCCCCTCCCTCTTTCAAAAAGTCCATGCAATCTTTCCTAGGTCAGATAAACTTTGTTAGGAGGTTCATCCCTAGCTTTTCAGAAATGGTCAGACCATTACAAAATTTAATAAAGAAGGATGTACAGTACCATTGGGGACCTTTAGAAAGTCAGGCTTTTAACTCAATAAAAAAAGCTATAGTAGACGCTCCTTCTCTAATGAGCCCTGATTTTTCATGAGACTTCACCCTCTACACGTTTGCCTCTGATCAGTCTTATGCTGCTCTCTTAACCCAAAAGAATGCTGAAAACAACGAAGTCCCAATTGCCTTTATGAGCTCAGCCTTTAAGGGAGAAGAACTTAATTACCCAGCAGTAGATCAACATGCCTATGCTGTTTTTAAAGCGGTAAAACACTTTTGATCTTATCTACTGAAATCTAGGACGGAAATCATTGTCCCTTACCCTGTTGTCAGAAATTTGTTAGTACAGAAAGAACTGGGTGAAAAAAGGGCAAACTGGGTCACCTCCTTACAAGAATACGACATAGAAATTACCCTAGCACAAATTGTTAGAGGCCAAGGTTTATGTAAATTGGTTGCTGATTCATCTATAGGAAAGCAAAATGAAACTGATATGATTCAAGATCAACACAATCAAAATCAAATCTGCTGTGAACAAAACCTTACTAGTCCTTGGTACAATGACATCAAGTTTTATCTTATGCACGGATCAGCTCCCCGACACCTTGATCCAAAAATGAGGAGAGCACTGAGATTAAAATCTGCTTCTTTTCAGTTGGTAAACGGTATTTTGTTTCGCCAAAATTTCGATGGAATACTTATGCGCTGTCTTGAAAAAGATGAAGCAGAAAAAGTCTTATTGGAATTACATACAGGGGAAGCTGGTGGGCATTTCGGTGGAGACACCACTACCCACAAAGTATTAAGAGCAGGTTATTACTTGCCTACTCTTTTCAAAGACGACCATGCCTTATGACGCAAGTGTGTAATTTGTCAAAATGCATTTGGATGAGTATAGAAACCAGCATTCCTGCTGCAACCAGTTTCGGTAGACTCCCCTTTTCAGCAATGGGGCCTCGATATTATAGGCCCAATTAACCCAACATCCTCGCAGCAACATAAATACATCATAACAACCATAGATTATTTCACCAGATGATCCGAGGCTGCGCCATTAAAATCTGTAAACACCAGCCAGGTAATATCCTTCCTGAATTCAAATATTATCACTCGTTTCGGTATTCCTGAATGCCTACTAATTGATAATTCTTCCTATTTTTCATCTCTTGAAATGAGTGATTTCGCTTTAGAGAAAGGAATAAAATTGAAATACTCTGCCAGCTATTACCCTCAAGGCAATGTTTTGGTGGAATCAACTAATAAAAACCTGATCAAGACCATCAAGAGAACGGTCTCCAAAAACCACAAAAACTGGCATAATGCACTATTTAATGCAATCTGGGCTGATAGGGTAACTCCTAAAACTGCTGTTGGTAATTCCCCCTTTTTTCTCGTTTACGGCAGGGAAGCGATTCTTCCACTACATGTCCTTCTTCCATACCTGCAGTTATCACAAAAGGTGCAAGAAGAAAACTGTCCTCCCTTGGAAAGTCGGATTAACGCTTTGCTGAAGTTAGAGGAAGTAAGGGCTCAAGCAAAATGAAAATTGGATCAACATCAACTCATTGTTAAAAATTGGTTTGATTCCAATTTTGCCTCTGACATAAATTTTGAGGTAGGCGATCTTGTCCTTAAGTGGGACAAACCTCATGAGGGGAAAGGAGAACATACTAAGTTTCAAAACCAGTGGTTGGGACCATTTTTAATTGCTGAAAAACTAGGTCCCAGTTCCTTTCGCCTACAGAATTTAGAGGGACAGCCAGACACCTTCCCGGTGAATGGCCAAGCTCTCAAAAAGTATTTTACCTGACGACTCTCCCATACACCTTTTGTAAATATTTTCTATTTTGGTTTCCTTGCTGTTTGTTTTTCTTTTCTAGTTTGTTTTTGTTTTCATTTCTGTTTATCAGTCTTTCTTTTTGAAACAAACATGCTTGTACCATGGGCTAGCTCAGACAAAGAAAACATAATACTTCCCCTCGAAAACAGCTGCTAAAAGTTGTCAGAACATTAATTGTTGTATTTCTCTAAAATTGTAGCCTGGTTAAAGATGACTTTTTGTTTGAAATGCGTTTTCTCGGTTTCAATCTACACTTGAAAGTATTCACGACATATTTAAAAATCTTTTTATGCTGTCTGTGTTCTTTAAGAGAGCAACTCAACGATGTCTCCCTATTCTTGAAAACTAGTTTTATTAATGAACTATTTTTGGATCTTGATGAAGGAAAACACGGAAATTTTTAAGGTCTGTGATATATGAAGACGTGTTAAAAACTGGAATTTTCAGTGTCACTCCTCTCTGTTGAATATCTTTAAAAAATATGCCAGAGAGCTGTGGGAAGTGTTTGTAAACCCACCGGGACACTGAACAGGTCTACTGGCAGCAGGTAAATACATGCATGATGCCAAGACAACTTTGTCGGGGGTACTGAACAGGCCTGCTGACAGCGAAGCGATGTCAGGTAAAAGAAAATTCCCAGATATGAATTTTGTTTTGTCCCTAAGCATCCTTCGTTTTGATCTGAAATTTCTTGACAGGATATAGACGTCAGAGTGGGTTAATTGACATCCCTGTCAAGGCTATGAACGCCTTCTGGCAGCAGTGGCCCTGTCAATAGTATTGGAGACATTAACTTAAACGTTGTGGCTTTCTTTTTCCAAGTTTGTCACCAGTTTTCATTTCTTTAAAAACAAAAGTGATCTGAAACTGGACTGCGTCATGATTATTTAAGATGTTCAAATGAATTTTCAATTGTCCTTCGATTTGAAGTTTTTCATATTTCTCTAAATCTGAACTCGTTCGTATTACATAGATAACTGCTTCTCCCAGCGTGTCGCCATTGTTGGCAGCTCAATATATTTTTAATTTTTTATATCAAGTAATTGATCTACATAGCTGCCTAACCGGAGTCATTTGTTTTTATTACTCTTCATGACGCAATTTTTGAAACGATAGTTGTAAGTTGTCTCTTTTTCCTATTATTTTCTTTCATGCTTCATTCATGACTGGAAGAATGAATACGAAGCATGAAAATTTGCGACTATGTTACCTTTATGTTCTAAAATATCGTCAAAGGCAAGTTGTTCATACAGTTTATTAACGAAGTTGGTTCCTTGCCATGAAGAGTTACTCTCTTTGTTTCGATCCTTTCAACATGCTTAGAGATTGATGGTTACATGAATCAAAGGACCGCCACAGTTTGATTTTTGGTATGGTTTTGTTTGGTTCTTGGCTTTACATTTCTTTTGCTAAGTCTTGGATTTTAGACTCACCCAAACCTTGTGATAGAATCCACGATGCACGCACTTATTTCCATTTTAATGCTTTGGTCCTAGACTCGTACTAGATGCAAAGGTGGAATTACGATTTGCAGAAAAACATCATTCCCAAGACTGGCCTTGGGATTTGCAAACACTCTTCGCGTGCATTTCAATTAAAACACCCATCTAATCATTGGAGTTTATGTTCATTCACTGCTCACTATTGAAATTTCATGGGCTCGGGTTATGGCTCTGGACTATCTTGCAAACCCTCTCTGTGTGCTGTGTCTGATTCATTACCCTCTCATCCATCATGGCTCCTGTTGTGAGAGTTGAACCAAACGACATCCAAACTCTGCTCTTATATGACGATGCCAGAGAAGATTTGGAGAGAAGTGGCTGACTCGTTTTCATTAAGAAGTTTTAGGGTTTCAATTTACAAGTTGCCCAGGAATTGGCTTTCTCCTTTGATGGGTATAGGGCTAAGGTAGGTGATGTCCAACTTAAGGTAATAGAATATTTCTTGAGTCAAGCTATAGGACTCCCTGCAAGCCCTGAAGTTTTACACTTTTGTTAGAAGAGTTTAATCTCGTTTTTTTTTCTTGCTGGAGACACGATTTTGTGAGAGAGATTCTGAGCAAACCGCTGCGAATTAGAACAAATCCTTTCAAAACCAGAACCGAAATGAGCCCTTTTATCTTCATCGTAGGTAGCTTCTCCAAAAAATGGACCATTGCAGAGATATGCCTCAACGTTTGGAGGTAAATTTCTCATAATTTTTGTTTTGGGTAAGATGAGCGTTTTTTATTTTATTTTATTCTGCTACAGACCTTGCTACAGTGCCCTTCTCACCTACTCAGGCCTGTGCCTCAGCCTCCTACAACAAACCCTTTCTTGATCAAAAGGTTATAGATCAGGCCCATAAACAAGTTATACATCCTAATGACTGTCAAAAATTCAAATAAATCTACAGGCAATGTAATATTTAAAAATGTTGAGGCTGCAACATCCATTGTGAATTCCAAGGTTGTCTGATACAATTTGATATCATAGTTGGAGGTATGATTCTTTATCTTAAAATAACACTGTTTGTTGAAACTATATTGCCTTGTTCTTTCAATAAATTGGATTTCATTTTACTAAAATAACTACAAGATTCTGTAGCCAGTTATGTTAATTCAAATTATGTAAATTAATGATAGAAAACATATATGAAATCTTTCTATTTTCCTTTTCTTTCAGGATATTCAGGGGTCCATGATTTCAAAATTGATCTGAGGCACTCTTAAGACCTTCCAGTCATATCTATGATGTATTTTGAATGAATAGAAATGAACTGTTATTAGTTTTGGAGTATTTAGTAGAATCAGGGTGGTTGCATCCCCCTTTATTTTTTAAATAAATATTTGATCTCAGGAACATAAATAGTTATCTTTCCTGAGGCCTTTATAAACCTATCATTTTTGTAAACAAAGGCATCTTGGCCTGGGGATGAAGTATGGAGAATTACACACAGACTTGAATGGAACATAATGCATATTA
Source organism: Picea engelmannii (assembly GCA_009831015.1). Classification (NCBI taxonomy): domain Eukaryota; kingdom Viridiplantae; phylum Streptophyta; class Pinopsida; order Pinales; family Pinaceae; genus Picea; species Picea engelmannii. The sequence goes on along the minus strand of ML777297.1, from coordinate 1,307,365 downwards.
CAACTTTAGCTTTTGTGTATGATGTTTTAGTTTAAGTTCTGTTTATATGGATGTGATACTAGATGGAGATTGATTTTATCTTCATTATTTATTATAAGTTGAAATAATTCATTATTACATGCTATCCATATGTCATGTTTCAGATACAATATAGGGTGGTCATCGATTCAATTCAAATTATGAGTCTTATCTCTAATTTTCTGTTGAATGTTTAAATACAAGTTCTTACAAGAAGATTTATCTCACTGTAGTTACTTGTAAATCATAAGATCACTATGATTGTCTCCATTATACGTTCTGTTATCAAAACTCAGTTTCCAGCATATCGTTTCGCTTTTATTTGGAGTGATCCTAAGATTCGTTGCAGGTTTGCTCCTTGGATAAGGTGGCTGGATATTCTCTATTGTATAGACGTTGGATGCATTAATAGGTTAGTTTGTTCTTTTATTTCATTTGCTTGATTATTATAGAAGTTTTTATATATAGTGTAATTTTCACTATCTATATCTTTCTGTTTAATTAAGTAGTTTAATATTTGATTTTATGAATGCATACAAACAAGAAAACAAATAAAAAAAAAGCAAATAGTATTTTCGCTTTCTGTACTACTTTCATCGAAAAGAACCATTAAACATTTGATTTTCTATGAGTTTAGATTAAAACTCATTATTTGTATATGTTGTATATATGATAAATAGAACTATTATATAAATATTAATTAGATAAACTGCAAATATATATTTAGATGTACATATATATTTCAGCGATTATTATTTAGTAATTTAATGCATTTCTTGTAGTTATTTTTCGCTTCCCTTCGGACTTTAGATTGGCCAACGGAGCCATTAAACCCATCAGAGTGAATTAATCCAAACGGATTGGGTTAATTAGACAACCCCGAACCAGATTCACTCTTCCAGTTGACGAGTGGTCAATTTCGCCCGTCAACACATTCCTTTAAATTCTACCTTACATCCTCAATCCGAGGAAGTTGAAGACTGTAATGTAGGAACTAAGGAAGATCCAAAAATGGTCAAGTTATCAAAGTACCTTCCTGCCCAAATGAAAAGTAAGTACACTAATTTTCTTAGGCAGTACAAGGATGTTTTTTCTTGGTCTTATGATGATCTGAAAACTTATGATACCTCTGTTATTGAACATAAGATTCCTCTAAAACTTGGTATTAAACCTTTCAGACATAAACTCAGACAAATAAATCCTATTCTCCTACCAGTGATAGAAAGGGAAGTCAAGAAGCTTCTTGATGTGAAAATTATGGTTCCACTCAGGTATTCTAAATGGGTAGCGAATTTGGTACCTGTTAGAAAGAAAAATGGCGAAATAAGGCTCCATGTAGATTTCAAAAACTTAAATCAGTCGTCACTCAAAGACAAATACCCACTACCAAAAATGGATCATGTTATAGAAAAGGTATTTGGAGCTAACATGTTGTCCATGATTGATGGTTTTTACAGATACAATCAAATAGTTGTCCATGAAGACGACAAAGAAAAGACTGCATTTACCACTCCGTGGGGAAATTTTATGTACGATAAAATGCCATTTGGTTTGATGAATGCAGGGGATACTTTCCAGAGAGTGATGGACATCACATTTGTCATTGAGAAAGACAAATTCATTGGTATTTATCTTGATGATTTGACAGTTTTTTCTAACTCTGATTTAGAACATCTACTACACCTTAGGTAGACCTTCGAAAAATGCAGAAAGTTTGGTTTGTCTCTTAATCCTAAGAAATCACATTTTGATATGCAAGAAGGTAAGCTCTAGGGTCATATAGTGTCAAAATAAGGAATCAAGGTTGACCCTAAATGAGTTGAGGCTATAGACACGATTAATATTCCTAGGAATAGAAAAGAAATTCAATATTTTTTAGGAAATATCAAATTTTTGAGAAGATTCATTCCCAATTTTGCTGAAATAATTAAAATGATTACAGATATGTTGAATAAAGACAATGAAGTGAAATGGATTGTTGAAGTTAAAGCATCATTCGAGCGCGTCAAGAAATCTATAGGGGAAGCACCGATGTTAGCAAGTCCAGACTATACAAAGGAATTCTTGATCTTCTCATTCGCTTCCGAACATACTGTTGCAACGGTACTCCTACAAAAGAACGAGGAAGGATTCGAGCAAACAATAGCTTTCTTTAGAAAAAGCCTCAGGGATGCAGAATTAAGGTACTATATACTTGAGAAGAAATCATATGCAATGGTGAAGGCTCTCAACGCTTTCAGGACATATGTACTACATTCCAAGATAATCGCTTACATGCCAACTAATGCTATCAAAGACATTTTAGTTCAACCAGACAGTGATGGGAGAAGAGGATCATGGTTGGCCAAAATTCAAGAATTTGATCTAGAAGTGAAACTGACCAAGCTAGTCAAAGGTCAAGGCCTGGAGAAATTGTTAGCCAAATCAAATTTCAGGGCGCTCCGGATAAATCACCTGGAATCACACGGATATCTCCCAGATATAGAGGAGCTTGATGATCAAACCCCTATGATTCAGATTGAGGATAAGTTTTCTTCCTTTGCTTGGTATTGCGATATTGTTTCATACCTCCTTACCCTTTAGTGCCCGAATGACATGACTCCGTCCAAAGGGAGAACTTTGAAGCTACACGCTGTCAAATATTGTATTATTGATGGCCAATTGTGTTGGAAGGATCCTCTAGATTTCTTTTTATTTTTCTTAAAAGAACTTGAAACATAAGTCGTCATAAATGAATTTCATGAAGGAGTGTGTGGAGGACACCACGCCTTGAGGGAAATGACCTACAAGATTTTAAGAGTTGGATATTATTGGCCAAAGTTATTTACTGATGTGAATGCCAAGGTCAGAGCCTGCAACTCTTGCCAATTGTTCTCTGGTAAGCAAAATCTCCCTGCACTACCTTTAATCCCAGTCAAATTAGAAGCTACCTTTCAATAATGGGGTCTAGATTTCATCAGAGAGATCCATCCATAGTCAAGTGCTCAACATAGATGGATTTTAACCTCTATCGATTACTTCACGAAATGGGTAGAAGATATTCCAACTCGAAATGCTACGGATTTGGTAGTAATAAATTTCTTGGAAGAGAACATCCTATCGAGATTTGGTTGTCCTCATAAAATAGTCATTGACAACGCCCAAGTTTTCAAATCTATGGAAATGGTCAATTTATGCCAAAACTACAACATTGTGTTAGGACATTCTACAACCTATTATCCTCAGGGGAATGGGTTGGCTGAATCATCTAACAAGAGCCTGATGAATATAATAAAAAAAGATTTGACATAAAATAAAAAGGCTTGGCACGTCCACCTGAAATAGGCCCTATGGACGAACCGTATCAGAACCAAGAAATCAATAGGTATGTCCCCTTTTCAATTGGTTTACGGTACTGACTTTGTCCTTCCTATCAATCTTTCTCTTCCTATGATGAAACTCTAGCAGGATGCAAATGAAGAGCCAAATGACATTACAAGAAGGATAAATCAACTAATCGAAGTTCAACAAAATAGGGCTGAACTAGATGATAAGCTCCAAAAATACCAAGATAATATGAAGGCCCTTTTCGATAAAAAGGCTAAAGATAGGGAGTTTCTTCTCGGTGATCTAGTTTTAAAGTGGTATGCTAGAAAAGAGGATGCAGGGAAACATGGCAAGTTCGACCATCTTTGGTTCGGACCTTTCAGAATTGCAACTGCTGAGGGGAAAAATTCCTTCTTGCTGGAAAATCTTGACGGAAAAAATTTCGACGCTCCTATCAACGAGCGTTACCTAAAATATTTTATGCAGTAGTCATATTTTTTATTCCCATTGTATATATTGGTTTGGATCAACGTTTGTTTCCATTTTTTTTTTAAATTGCAATTTTTCCTTTCTACTGTAAATTATCCAAGGCATTTTATAGTTCGTTGTAAATAAACCATATTTACTTGATATCACCGAAACAAAATATAAAATAACTTGTATCACATACCTACAAAGTTTTTTGACATTTCCCATTTTGTTCCCATGCATAATACTTACTGTCAGATGAGAGATAAGGATACATCATAATCCAACACTCATTTTTCAAAGACATTTGCTTTCTCTCAAAACATGTGATAAATTAATGATTTACTTGAATTAAAATACAGAGGAAACCTGAGGTATGAACTCCTACCCCGCTAGTTCAAACCAAAATTTTAAGGAAATCTTATCGGATGTAAAGGAGGTTTCACTCATATAGATATTGTCACTTTGATCAAAGATCAGAGAAGTACGGAATTACCGCCTAATTCTGAAGCCTTCTCTGAAAGGAATAAAAACCGAAATAAAAAGAAAAAGAAAATAAGAATAAAAAAGGGGCTTGAAAGGAAGTTTGAGAATCAATAAACAAACTTGTGTCAGAATGAGATTCTTTTGTGTCTGGCCCTCTGAATCATCGTTGTGTTTTATTTTTCCTATCTCCGAGCTCTTATTCTCTTTTGATTTTCACTGCCTTTCCTAGGTCTTCATAGAAAGAAAGAATTACACCTTGACTCTGAAAACTTAAAAACATATCTCCAAAACAAGATTAGACGAAAATATTTATGTTCCTTTGATTTTAACTGAAAGAAAGTATGTCTAGGTTAATCCTGATAACTCTAGCTCTTCTATCGGATTTTAAAATGACTAATTCGCTCAAGGTTGATCCCTAAAATTCAAAATCCCTACAAAATATTCCCTATAGGCGAAGGTGTATTGAAGATCGGAAGAAAATTAGTTTCAGAGTATACTTAAAAAATTATGACTGACCTGCCTTTTAAAAATTTAAGCAGATACATACAGATTGATTACCCCCACTTCGAAATATTAAAATAAAAGCAGATGGTGAAAGGAAATTCATAATTTTATTTCCCCCATCTTGTCCAAAGAGACGATGAAAGGAAATTCATATAATGATTACCCTCATCTCAGAAAAATGCAAAAATGCTAATTGAAGTGGTGAAAGGAAATTCAATGGGAGAAGTAGATAACTTCACCCGGGTACTGAACAGGCTCACTGGGAGTGAAGCAATACCTATGATATTTGTATGGTTTTCATACATGTCTACGAAACATACTCTAACATCTAATTCTCTTTCCGATAATATTTACATTCTGAACCAACGAGGGATTCCCTAAATAATTTGTTCCATATACTTAACCTTGATGCGAACGAAATTGATCAAAATCTGATATTTCGATTAAAGTTGTTTTGATGATATTAAACAGATCCAAAATCAGTTTTAATAATGGGAAATTTTTAAATAGCATAACTCGAGATAAAAAACGAGATGTGTTTTGAAGGTTCTCTAAGATTCGGTTGGAGTTTTTTTTTTTTTTGTTTGTATGATTATTTCCCTAAAGTATTTCCCAGAAATGAAATAATGACTCCATTTGCCCAATAAAGGCACTCGGCCTACTATTCTTCAGCGTCTCAAAGGGAGACGCGATCCCCATATGGAGCCTATGTTGGAACACATACAATTCTTAAATTTTGAGCCCTATACTTTTCACCTCATGAAAATATAATTCTACCCAAAGAAAACGAAAAATTGATAAATGACATTTTAATTTTAAATCAAATTCCTTTGCTGGTTGGTAAATAATCAGGTGCACATGATATCTACCATTGATGAGTTTTTTATTTTGATCGAACGATCCTAATACTTCCGGAGTTTTGGAGCCGCTTGAATTTTAAAGAGGTAAATCTCTAACAGTTGTTTCGGAGCTTCGCGCTTCGGATGTTGCAATAAGTCTTAACAATAAAAACCCCAAAGCCACGAAATGAAAGTGTCTGCTCTTTGCTTTTCATAAACCTTTTTAAAGGCACAAGTCATAGGAAATGTGTACCTTTCAAATCTTTCGTGAGTTGAAACGTGGCACCTCCCTTTCCTCAACACGTCGGGATGACCTAGTCTATGACACGTCGCTACGGGAAATGGTCCTTCGGGATTTTAACAAAGAATGAATTCATGAATCACCGAAATTTCAAAATGCCGAAGTATTAAACATTAAATAATTAAGTTAATCATGATCAAAATATAATGAATGACTTTGTAGTTTGGGTTTCATATGTTTCCGCTGGATTATATTCTAAGCTGGATTATATTCTAAAATTTTCGAAGTCCAAACTCTTGAAATACTTCAAGTTAAATGCAGTTAATTAGGACTTAAAATAAATTATCAGATAATTAATTGCTTCGCATTTCAGGTTTCGGAAAGTCCCTCTCGAGATACATTGAAAGTTACCGAAGTCCGAACTCCCGAAACACCTGAAGTTAATGCACCATCTTAAACATGATTAATTAAAGTTTTACAAGTGATTTTTCAAAGATTAATCTTTTCACAGATTCAGGATTCGGGAGGTTCCCACTCAGTCACATCGAAAACTCCCGAACGCGAAACATCGAAGTGTTGATGGAATTTATGACTAGTTAAGGATAATGATTCAAACACAGGTTGTCGATCGCCAGGTATAATTTCCCATCAAATGTTAATAAATTTTCCGTCAGTGAAGTTATACGAAAATCAATGACTCTGTTTTGAATAAAAGCACTTTGATTTCAAATTCATTTTCACTTTCTGCAATTAGCAAGATTTATATGTTTGAAGGATTCACAAATTTTCTCTGCAACAGGTAATTTCACTCTATCTCCTTAGAAGTTATGGTGCCACAGATGTGGCGGGCAAGGATTCAAACCCAAATGCGGATGTTCTTTTAGACACAACGCCGCGAGCCATATACACTATTAAAACTTGGACGTAGGTGTTCACGATTTTAGAGAGTGAAATCATAAATTGTCTCGAGGACTCTGCCGAACAAGAGGGTGACACTTATAAAACTAAAATCAGACATATAGCGCAGTCGGAGTTGCACAAAATAGCAGCACGACCGAGGCTCATGCCTTATAATGACATGATAAGCTGGGCCTTGGAGCACGTTGACATCCAGACCATGAGCATTGTCAACCATCAGAAGGTCGCTATCATCTCTTTCCAACCAGAACATATGCAAGTAATGTATAAACTCTCCCCTAATCCTAGATATACATTCAATGCTACATTCATTTTGGAGTTCGAGTAAAAGGAGCGTGTCTAGTACAATAGGAACTGTCCCGATATAATCAAGTCTTGGTGGGGGCAACCGGAGAGATTTAGAACTGATGCTCATGGTTTATATGAAACAACGTCTTTGGACGCTCATATGGTGTATGTAGTGATGATGTTATGTCAATTATTTGGAAAGAAGATCCCTACGCACTTCTCAGTGGAATGGGTATCCATCATGCACGAAGTAGCAGAGGGTTTCACTTTCAATTGGGCCAAAATGTTGTTCGATAAGGATAGCCTACCCCCTTCTACATGTCATCATATATCATGGACGACATCTGTTTCATGACGCCTTTCCCATTGATGAATTGGAGCTGGACCCTGGCTAGTGCTAAGCCCATTCATTTCTATCATTTCAAGCTATGGGAAGAAAAAGCCAAATATTTATTTTATGAAATCTGTCACAATGTGGTGGTTCCTGTTCATATAGCCCTGTATGGCCACCCAGCTCCTCAAATTTAAGACAGGATTATGGGAAACTTGGGTAAGCTATCAGATTATTTTATTGAGGAGAACTTCTTTTCTATCAGGGTTTTTGGGTGCTAGGTTCCTCCCCATGCTCTCCCACGATTCTTAGGAGACTGACTGGTATGCAGAGAAGTGGCCTGCTAGATAGTAACAGGAGGCATCAACAAAGAGTTGAAGGCAACACAGAAAAAGGTATGGCTAAATTTCCCCATTCAGGTTGTCATGTTTTCATTACTAGATTTTGGTCACTCCAAAGTGGGGGTTGCGGCTCTGGAAGATGTCAAATTGGTTGAAATCGAGTTCAAAAGACACGATCCACATAGGATTGTGGAAAACCACCTAGCCCAGTTCAACATGAAAATATATGTACACGAAAACTACCCATATGACGAAATATTTAGGGGAGTTAGGTCTTATGAGGAGGTATAGGACAAATTCCAAATCCTTCCCCCAGATCAACAAGTTGGTTTTATCAGTTTTCAAAAGCACATGTGGAATAGCCTACCCAAGGTACTACAAGGAGATAAAATAGCCACTCCCCCTTCGTAGGAATCCAGGACTACAGGTTCTGAATCGAGTCACTCTGGTCCACACAAAGTTGAGAAAACTCCGAAGAGCTCGAAGGTATTGACATAGAAATTAGAAGCATCATTGTTAGAACATCTAAGCCCCTAGAAAAAAGGGTCAAATCGAAGCCTTCCTAAAACAAGGAAAAATGGTGCCTCCTTTGTTTCCAACCACCCCTACTGATACCTCAAATACAATAGAGAAACAACAATCTACGGAGATTGGTACCTCCATTACATCATTGACACCTCTGCAATACAACCTCATAAATCCTAATTCCAAAATTGTTTTTGTAGATGATCTTACCCCCATCTCACCTAAAGAGATGCCTCCTTTGGATTTCTTCTTGATTAGAAAATGAAAGGTCACTGTGAAAAGGGAATCACACCTGAAAGATGGAGTGATAACTAAAAGGCAAAGAATGGTGTATGATGGAAATAATCAAGATGATCCAGAATTCGCAAAAGAAGTTGCAGGTTCATTAGGTTCTCTTGCCACGACCAATCAATGGTCTGTGGACAATTTGGTTGAACAACTGTGACAAAGGTGCCTATTGGTAGAGCAATTTCAAAGTCAAATAAAGGTCGTGGAACAGACTATAAGGAACAAGATGAGTGAAGACTTCGAGCAAACCATAGCTCATGATCAACAAAAAATCCAACAGCTTCAAGCCAACCTTGAGGATTTCCATCAAAGTTCACAAACCAACCGAGGACTGGTCACTCAGCGTGATGGATTAATAAAAACACTGCAATCTAGGTTGAGCCTAACTGAAGCTACCTCGATAGATATCTCGGCCTTCCAAACCCAAGCACTGGAAATAAACGAGAAGATGGAAATTTCCCAACATGACCTTTTTATGAAGGTTGATGCTATCCAAAAGTGCTACCAGGTAGTAGACCTTTCTCTGAAGGACATCTATGTCAAGGAAAGAGAAGCTCGCTCAGCCCGGGCTAGTTTTCAAGAAGCTGTCATATTGGTGCACAAAGATAATGTCTCTGATTTTCCTCTGCTCTCTCCTTCCGAACAATTACGAGGTGATATGGTCCTTAAGGTCTGGGAAACAAATTTGGCAGAAAGCAAAAGATTATCAAGGGAGGTAAAGGATGCTTTCCTGGAAGTGTTTTCATCATTATATAAGAAGATAATTGAGTTTGAAGGAAGTAATATCTCGGAATCCTTGGGGCAAATTGATATTGAAATGAGCCAACATAATTATAGAAAGAGCAAGGAAGAAACTCTAACAACGATTCAAGAAATGAGCCAAATTGATCTTCTTAAGATAAATAAATGGCTAGTGAATCAAAGCTCACAACTCCAAGCCACAACTCAGGAAATAAAAAGGATCCAATAAAAGATGCCTCAGGTAGATAGGATAGTGTTCACTTTTGAGGTAAATGAAACAATTGATACCTCAAAGTTCGTAGTGGAATTATTGAATAGATGCAACCAATGTATTGAACATGGGAAAGCAAGCACAACTGGAAGCAAATAAGGAAACATGCACAATTCCCTTTCTTTTTACCCTCCCTACCTTTCACCTTCCTATAACCACTTATCTCATTCATTCACATTCTAATCTTCACTTATCCCTAATTCATCACCATACACCTATTTCATTGTCATCCTTCCCACAAACGATTACTTTTTCTTATGCCCATTATACATTCCTTGATGAGCCATGCAGTGCTACTCATCCGATTGTCATTCCTCCATGATCCTGACTGTGTCTCATTGCATTGCTAAACATATCTAGAGGGACAGATGGAAACATATAAAAACGACCAGGACAGTATGTCAAATTATTAAGGAGACCATATGACAACTGTTTCCAGCCTAAAAGACTAAAGAAAAGAGGCATTTTTGTCAAGCAGATGAAGAGATAGAGGAGAACACCAACGGAGCTCATCAAATTCTACATATTGTTGTCTTATTCAAATATATGATATTTTTATTGTAATAAGTCCAACCGTTTTGAGTTGTGACAGTTTTTGTATAAATACATAGATTCAAGATCTATTCAAGGTTTCTTCTTCCTAGATGTAATAGAAAAAAATATCAATTTTTGAGTATTAATACAAGTGCAGACAAAGGTTCTAATTTTCGTTCATTTTGAGTTTTGTGTTTCTTCTGTATTTCCACATCTCTGAATTTCCTTATGTAATTCATTGATAAGTGATTGATTGTAATTTAGTATCACAACTATTGTAATCACATTATATCAAGAATTCATTAAGTAAGCAATTTTTCCTCTGTATTTACTATAAGTAAAGAAAGACCTGCAAGCTGTTTGAATTACTACATTTCATATCCTGTTCAAGGGTGCATGCTTTATCTTTCTTCTACTGCAAACAAGGTGAGACTCATCTGCAATGGATGCCTAACTTTGTTTAACAGTTTTGTAATTTTTCTTCACACCATTTGATATTACAATTGTGACTCAGACAACAAAATATGAGCTCTGTACTGTCCTATTATTAATTTCATTTAAGGATCATTTCTTATATAACTAAAGGTATAAAAATAATTCTTTTAAAACATCCTCATTAAACATTCCCAATGCTTAACATTACTCTTCGAGCCTTAAGTTTAATCTCAGGAACAACAGTTAACATCAATAATGGTGTTGCCATCAATGTCAAAGGGGGATATTGTTGTATTGTGTTGTCATTGATGTCAATTGGGTTTAGCACGAATGGAAGTAATGAGTAATGATGTTGTGAATGGTGATTGCTAACTAAAGTTTTGTAAGAAGTTGTAAAAAAAGCCTCACACTGATTCAGCCCCCCCTCTCGGTGTGGTCGATGTGTCCAAGAATATTTATTAATTAGGCCCTATTATGCCTTTGTAAAAACCGACCCTTTTGTGCCTTAAAAATTAAATGTAAATTAAGAGGGTGAAGTGATAGGTCAGCCCAAAACTAATTTTAGGCTGGCCAGACAACTATTTATAAGGGAGGCCAATGCCTCATTTGGACACACTCATCAACTATCTCTGTAGTGCACAAGTCTTGGAGGAGAACCTACTGCAACTGGATGTGACGTCAAGGAGGGTTTTGTTATATCTCTTGGTATCTCTTGTTTAAGTGCTGCGCTACTCTTCCCAGTGAAGGAGTAGAGGAGGATCTTTTGTTCAGTTTTTGGTCTATCTATATTGAGGAAGTTTTTGCTAGGTTTTATTCCCCATGAGGGTTTCCCAGGATAAAATGTTGCGTACCTTGTGATTGTGTTTCTTTCAGTGATCCTTATATGTTGGTGATGTATTAAATGGTCATGTAATTTGGATATAACTTAATAACATCATTAAAACTTGACATGGTATCAGAGCTAGACTGAATAAGAGCATTGTTATTGGGTATTTACATGTCTTGGTTGTCGGGACAAGAATATTAGGTATTTTTACAGAGAAATATTTTTTTACCAAGGACAACATTGGGAGTTACACCTAAACCTAGCGCATCTTTTGATAGCTTGGACGAAGCATTCCAGTGGTTAAATCTTTTGAAAATTCAAAATTAGGGTTTGACTGGTACCAGAAAACAAGAAAACCTCAAATTACCAGTCTAGATTTGTGCAGGTCAAGTTTCAGAGGTCAAATCTTGGAATTCTCAGAAACAACCAACACCAGTCAACTCACCTCATCCCAATGCATATCCTGGTAAGGTTTGTTTCATTTTTTGAGCACTTTCAATTTTGGTCATTTTTCTAGTCTTTGGGTCAAACATTCCTTCAAGCAATAAGCTTGATGAAGAGTTAGAAGGTGTGGACAATTTTCATGCCTAGAAATACATAATTGGTCTCATTCTTGAAGAGAATGACCTTGTGCAATTTATAAAGAATAATGTTCTGGAGCCAGAAGGAAATGGGTCCAAAGAGAAGTACACGAAGGACATGATTAGGGAAAAGAGAATAATTGCATATTCCATCAAAGACCACTTGATCCCTCAAGTGTCTTCCAAAGATACCCTGAAGGAAATGTTTGATTCCCTATATAGGATGTATGAAGGAAGAAATATTAACAGGAATATGAACTTGAGAACCCAACTCAAGAATGCTAAAATGCAAAAGGGAGAAACGGTTGAAGATTATTTTTCTAGGGTTTCTTAGTTCAAGGAAAAACTAGAAGCAATTGGAGGCAAGGTAGATGAATATGAAATCGTGATGACTGCTCTCAATGGTCTCACAATAACTTGGGATGATTTTCTCCAAACAATGTGTGCCAGAAAAGAAAAAATCCAATTTGACAGTTTATGGGAAGAGTGTGTTTACAAAGAAGCAAGAATTGCAAACATCGAATCCATTCTAAGAGAAGATGAAAATCAAGCTCTAGATTCTCATGCCAAGAAAGGAAGGGGAAAGAGGGAGACTCACTTTCATAAGGAGCTTCAGAAAAAAAAAGAACTTCATGGATGTTGTTTCAGTTTGGGGTCAGCCATGACTTCGTGGAAAAGCAGGAAGAAATCCAATACTGCTCTCAGTACGACAAAATCAGAGTACATTGTAGCATGCTCCACCAGTTGTGAAGACATATGGATTTAGAAGTTGTTGACATGTCTATTTGACCTAGATATGGATGCTACCATGATATTTTGTGATAACCAGAGTTGCATAAATATGTTAGAGAACCTAGTGTTCCTCAATAAGTTGAAGCACATTGAGATCCGGTAGCACTAGTACATTTGTGACTTGGTACATAAGGGAGTTGTGAAGCTCTGGTATGTTGGCACAAATGAGCTGGTAGTAGATGTGTTGACTAAGCCTTTGTCTCATGTGAAGTTTGAGTACTTCTGAGACAAGCTTGGTGTAGTCCGAAAGGACTTCCCTCGAAAGGGGGAGTGATGTTGATGATACTATGGTATCCTGACCATCAACATGGAAGCTCGTTAGGATTTATATCCTACGGGATTGATCATCCTTGAACAAATACCATAAGGTACAAATGGACAGTCTGATCCAGGTGGATATCGGTGGCCACCCACCTTCTCCAACTGGCCCAAAACATGTTTTTAGCAATTTTGGTAATTTACTATTTTTAGTAGTTTTTAACTTTCGAGGCCATTTTGAGGCCCTAAATGATGTTTTTTTAGAAACAGAGGAGAAACATGGATCGTATTTCTCAGATATATCTTTCCAACGAGCTATTGAGCGCCCCAAACAGAGATCGTATGCAAAAGTTACGCCCCTGGAAAGTTGATGTATCAACTACCCCCATCGGGGCCCACAAACCTTTTGGCTTTTCATCTTTCGAGGTTAGGGTTTTGGATTTTACTTATGTTAAAAAGGCCCTTAGAGCCTCATTGTAATGATCATCTTCTCACGGATGTGAGTAGCCATCACATCTCTTCTCAGAGATAAGCTACCACCATTCTAGCGAGTCTTTCACTCTGTACTTTTACAATCTCTGTACATTTATTTCATTAATAGAAATCGTGTATTACTGTATATCTATGGCTCTTGTTATATTTCCGCTATATCTCTGTTATTTTTTATCTCTCTTGCAATATCTTTGAATATTTTTGTGTTATATCTCCACTCTCATTTCGTGCCCAAAATAATCCGGATCAGTGGTATTAGAGCAGGCTGCTCTTGATCGTTTTTCAGTGCATGTCCCCGACGAGGTCTGAGTATAGAAAGTTGGGTCTTGATCTTGTCTCTCTTGAGGACAATCTCTCTCGCACACCCAAGAAACCTCAATGGTGGAAGAAAAGAAAAACGATGGAGCAGACGATCCTATCAATGTGTTGCTTGAGCAAGCTCTCACGCGACAGAGGGACGAAATGATGGAGAATTTTTCCCACATCCTTCAACGCCTGCCAATAGCATCAGGCGCATCTTCATCAAGCGACCACTTTGGAGGAACCTCACCTTTCAAGGTACAGGTTAATTTTGATATTCCTATATTTGAAGGTCAAATAGATGCAGATGCCCTAGATAAATGGTTAAATCTGTTAGAAGGTTATTTTTCTGTTCATAATTTTTCCGACAAGGAAAAGATCACCTTCACACTCCTTAAGGCTCTCCCCCATGTCAAACATTGGTGGGAAACTTACTGGGAGAAGAGTTCCACAGAGGAGTCTGGAATATATGGGGTTGAGCCCACTTGGGATTTTTTGTGTGGATGCGGTAAAGGAACAGTATTGCCCTGTTGGCAACTATGAGGACCAGTATATGAGATGGACCACACTACGACAAGAGAGGGGCCAATCAGTTCCAGAGTTCACCAAGCTGGGTATCAAATACTCCAAATGACATTTGGTTCTGAAATACCGTGGGGCTCTACACAGATACATCCAAACTGAAATGGATTTCCCGGACATCTCATCACTCAGTGCTACCTATCGTTATGCTATTAAAATCGAGAAGAAATTTAAGCACCAGAACAAATGGGAGTTCGGGTCTACAAATCCACAATAACCAAAGTATGACAAAGACAAACCTAAAAAATAGTCTCCCGAAAACTAGTCCAAGCCACAGGAAAAGAAGGGTCACAGGAAGACAAAGAAGGACACCGGAAAATGGTGCGACTTCCACAAAAGCCCCGGGCACAACATCGATGAATGTCACTCAAAACAGTCATTGGTGGCCGAGATCAAAGATAAGGACTTGAACCCTGATTCAGAATCTGATTCTGAAAATACTGGTAAAAGACAGATCATCGACCCAGACCCCACTGCTATTGTCGTGACCGCAACAATTCAACCAGAAGAACCAACAGATCCAGAAGAGGGGGAGCACCTTTTTCATTCACAGATGTGGGTGAAGGGGACCTCGTTGCATTTTATTATTGATAGCGAAAGCCAGAAGAACCTCATCTCAGAAGAGGTCGTCAAACAATTGGGATTGTCGACAACACCACACCCACAACCATACAACATCGGGTGGCTTTGCCAAAGATGAGATCTTTGTGTCAGCCAGCAGTGTCGATTGTCATATGGAATCCAACCCTTCAAGGATGAGGTATTATGTGATGTTGCCCCACTGGATGTCTGTGATGTTTTGTTAGGCCAGCCATATATGTGGAAGCGCCACGCTATTTATGAGTCTCGACCCCGTAGTGTCATTGTTACTTTGGGGGGTCATCTCTACAAAATACCAGAGGTAGTTCCAACTACTGTCCCACCTAAAAAGTTTCGCAAGGTAGTATCTCATACTACAAAATTCAGCTTCTTCAATATCTGTTCCAAAGGTGAACATAAGGATACTGCAACCACCACAGCTTCGGCCCAAGCACCTTCTATCCAATAGAAGCAGGTCGACAAGGTTGCAACAAAGCATAAATATTCCTTCTGCACACAGTCATCTAAAATAGCCAGACTGGTTAAAAAGGTCCAAACCATCCAACCAAAGGTTTGTGATAGCCTTCAACAAACTAAGCAATGCCACTTCTCCAACAAGGCAAGCAGATCACCAAGATTCAGATTCAACAATCGCTTTCCCCTCTCCCACGGGAACTCAATGCAATGGAGACCATTGCTTCCTAAAGAGGGAGGATTGATCCAGGTGGATATCGGTGGCCACCCACCTTCTCCAACTATCCCAAAACACGTTTCTATCAATTTTGGTAATTTACTATTTTTAGCAGTTTTTAACTTTTGGGGCCATTTGGAGGCCCTAAACGATGTTTTTTTAGAAAACGGGGAGCAACATGGATCGTAAATCATGTTTATCACCCAAAATTTGTAGTTCTCGGATAGATCTTTCCAACGAGCTATTGAGCACCCCAAACAGAGATCGTATGCAAAAGTTACGCCCCTAGGAAGTTGACGTATCAACTACCCCCATCGGGGCCCACAAACCTTTTGGCTTTTCATTTTACGGGGTTAGGGTTTTGGATTTTACTTATGTTAAAAATTCCCTTAGAGCCTCATTGTAATGATCATCTTCTCACGGATGCGAGTAGCCATCACATCTCTTCTCAAAGATAAGCTACCACCATTCTAGCGAGTCTTTCACTCTGTACTTTTACAGTCTCTGTACATTTATTTCATGAATAGAAATCATGTATTATCGTATATCTGTGGCTCTTGTTATATTTCCGCTATATCTCTGTTATATTGTTGTCTCTCTTGCAATATCTTTGAATATTTTTGTGTTATATCTCCGCTCTCATTTCGTACCGAAAATAACCCGGATCACAGTCTGTCGGAGTGCCTATGTATGTATATACTTGTTGTGGTCAGTGGTGTGGTAGCTCGTTATATCCTAGGGGATTTTATTATTCATGGACATATCCCGTAAGGTTCGAATGGATGGTCTATCAGAGTGCCCACAATTGTTCTTCTTGTTGTTGTTACTACTGTTGTTGACGCTCCTGTCTCATTATGTTTCCATTGATGTTGATGTTATAGCTTCATGTTGTTGATGAAGATGATGTTACTCTAGCTCTGTGCTACATCTGATGATGATGCTCAGTTTCTACTGATGTTGATGATGAGAAAAACTTCCAATGATTTATATATATGATAGACAATGTTCTCGATGTTGATGACAATGTATAAAGTCTAGCCAGTTGTTATTAATTTTTTCAGTAGAATACCCTTTTTGTTAAGGGGGAGTGTTGAAATATTGTAACTTTGAAGAATATTCTACCTAAGAAGGAATGTTGAATAATATTATTATATTATATTTATTAATTAGGCCCTATTGTGCCTTTGTAAAAGTTGACACTTTTGTTCCTTGACAATTAAATGTAAATTAAGAGGGTAAAGTGACAAGTCGGACCAGACCTCATTTTAGGCTGGCCAGACCACTATTTATTAGGGAGGACAGTGCCTCATTTGGACACACTCACCAACTAGCTCTATAGTGCGCAAGTCTTGGAGGAGAACCTACTACAATTGGGGGTGACGTCAAGGAGGGTTTTGTTCTATCTCTTGGTATCTCTTGGTTAAGTGGTGCGCTACTCTTCCTAGTGAAGGAGTAGATGAGGATCTTCTGTTTGGTTTTTAGTCTATCTATATTGAGGAAGTTTTTTCTGGGTTTTCTTTCCCATGAGGGTTTCCCAAGATAAAATGTTGTGTACCTTGTGATTGTGTTTCTTTCAGTGATCCTTATATGTTGTTGATGTATTAAATGCTCATGCACTTTGGATATAACTTAAAAAAAACATTAAAACTTAAAACAAAATCGACCTCTCTACTCATAAAATCACCCAACACATAAATAAATCACCTCCTTCAACCCAACACTCATCCTTCCCACAAGACAAACTCAACCACAAAGAAAAATACTCAATCGCCAATGAAGAACTCAACCACAAACAAAGAAAATATCAGCTACAAGAAGATGAGATTGGTCACAAGTGAAGCATAGTAAGAAGATCTGAATGATCTCCTCTAAATGACCAACTAGGGTGGATAGTCTCACCACCGAAACCAATCTCAAATCTCTCTAGGGTTTTCTATCCCAAGAGCCAAAGCCATAAGAGCTCTCTCAATTTCATTTTTGGAAAAATAACAAATGCATAATGATAGAGGGCACCCTCATTCTCCTTTTATCTCTTGTTGACCCTTTTTGGACCCTTTTACCCTTTTAATAAAGTAAAGTGACTTTATAAATTTAAGTAACTTAAAACACCCATTTTTTATTAATTACTCAATGTCGCTTTTAAAAAGTTACTTTTCCGCCCTTATGACATTAAATAATTCATCAATCCCCCTTTTCCACTAACTATAGCCTACGAGAATCACTTAGGATGTTATACCAATCTCTTGAGAGCTCATTTGGAAAGGGAGATTACAATCCTCCCTTCCTAAGATTGCTTGTCCTCAAGCAACTGTAAGTTAGGATGCTACAAGATTTGGTCACTTTCCCATGTGGAATATTCTACTGGAAAACCTCTCCACCTGATGAGGTACTCTTGGATCACCCTGTTATGTAGTATCCTCCCCTGTACCTCCAAGACCTCCTTAGGAACCAATGCTAATTTCCCATCCTCATCCAATGGGGGTAACTCAGTTGAATAAGTGACCTATTGTCCCAATTCCTTCTTGAGGCATGAACCATGAAACATGTTGTGAATTTTACTTCCCTCCGGTAATTTCAACTCATAAGCTACCTCACCAATCCTCCGAACCACTTTGTAGGGGCCATAAAAGTGGAGCTTAAGATTTTTTTCACCACTTTTCTTTAGTAAAGACTATCTGTACGGATGTAATATCAAGAATACCAAGTCTCCCACTTCAAAAGTGCACTCGACCCTGTTCTTATCCGCATAGATCTTCTACTGATTCTAGGCCATCTATAAATTTTCCTTGAGAGTCTTGAGGATGTATTAACTCTCTTAGATACAATCCTTGGCTTTGGGATCCTTTCTATCCTATGCCAAATCAAAAAATGAAGGAGCATCATAGCCATATAATGCTCAGAATAGGGTCATACCAATGGACATGTTGTAAGTGGTGTTATAACAATGTTTGCCCAAATGTAACCACCTGACCCATGCCTTTTGTTGACCGGACACATAGTTACACAAATACCCTTTGAGCCATT
Organism: Picea engelmannii; assembly: GCA_009831015.1. Classification (NCBI taxonomy): domain Eukaryota; kingdom Viridiplantae; phylum Streptophyta; class Pinopsida; order Pinales; family Pinaceae; genus Picea; species Picea engelmannii. The sequence goes on along the minus strand of ML777297.1, from coordinate 1,288,706 downwards.
TGTTCACGATCTATGTCTGACCATTTGTATGGGGTGGTAATTAGTGCTAGGAGTCAACTTTATGCCAACCAACTTGAACAACTCCTGCCAAAATGCACTAAGGAACTTGTTGTCCCTGTCACTAACAATATACTTCGAAAACTCGTGGAGTTTGAATACTTTCCTAAAGAACAAATTCACTATCTGTGTTGCCTTATATTATGAATATATGGTAAATAAATGTGCAAATTTGGTCAATCGATCGATCACCACATATATGCAATATTTTCCCTGTACTTTAGGCAAACCTATGATGAAGTCCATGGATATGCTTTCCCACTTATGCTCCAGAATGGACAATGGTTGTAGTAATCCTAGAGAATGGGTCTACTCTAACTTGTTCTACTGACAAGTCACACTCCCTCACTTGCCTCAATATATCATATTTGAGGACCTTCCACATGAACCTCTCCTTGATCTTCCTGTAAGTTTTAAAGTACCCAGGATGGCCTACTAGAGGTGTGTCATGCATATCCCTCATAATCTTTTCGTTCAATGTAGACTCTGGGACTAAGCATATGAGGCCCTTTTAATAGATGATGTCATCTACCACCTTGTACTTGTCATCTTGTATGTTGTTATCCATCAACTCATAAGCCATTTTGTTCTTGGAATACTCTACCAAGAGATGAGATTTCTAGTCAGTTGAAATCTTTGCAAGTGAACATATCTCATGTTTCCTGAAGAGAGATCATCAACAAATGCATTTTTATTTCTTTTCACATACTCAATATCGAAGTCATATGCTTGCAGTTTGCTAACCCACTTCTATTTCCTTTTATTCAAGTCCTTCTACCCCGTGAAGTGCCTCAAGATGTTGTGGTCGGTTTTAACCACAAATTTTCCACCTACCAAGTATTGTCTAAACTTTGCCAAAGCATGCATGATGGTGAGAATTTCCTTGTCGTAAATGGAGTAGATTCTTTCCAACTCCTTGAAATTTGTTCTCTCATATGCAATTAGATGTCTCTGTTGCATCAACATTGCTCCTATCCCCTCACCTGACACATCACACTCAACCACAAAGGGTAGAGTGAAATCAGGAAGTACTAAAACTGGGAAAGTATAGGATCTTTGTCATGCCAAATTCACACTTTGACTTGAATTATAGTGACTGATCCTCCATGATCCTCATAATCTCATCTAGATGCCCCAAATTTTCCTCCCATGTCTTGCTATATATCAGAATATCACCAAAGAATACCAACAAGAACTTCCTCATATACTTTTTGAATATGTGATTCATGCAAGACTCAAAAGTAGCTGGTGTGTTGGTGAGCCCAAATGACATGAACAACAACTCATAATTACCATAATGGAATCTAAAAGTAGTTTTGGTGATATCCTGCGCTCTGAACTTGATCTGATGATACCCCAATCGAAGATCAATCTTCAAAAAATACACTGATCCATGCAACTTGTCTAGAAGCTCATTGATCATGGGGATAGGGTATTTTTTCTTTATCGTCTTCTTATTCAAATCTCTATAGTCAATGCACATCTGCATTGTGCCATGCTTCTTCTTCACCGACATTAAAGAAGAAGCCAATGGACTAGAGCTAGGCTTGGTGTGTCCCATCTCCAACAATGCCTTAATAGCTTTCTCAATTTTGTCCTTGAACTTATTTGGATGTCTATATGGAGTAGTGATCATAGGTTTTTCTCCCTCTTCCAACTCAATGGTGTGCTCAAATCCCCTATCAGGCGATCTCCCTCGAGGTATCTATCCAAAAACCTTGTCATGCTTATTCAACAAGTCCTGGATATCTGCATGAGGATGTTGTCGTCCCTTTGTATCCTCTTGAACTGTAATCAAGCACTCGATTGCACATGATACATCCATGTGTCTGAAAATTCCCTCCATATTTTTGTTCGACACAATTTTTGGGCCACCATTTGACATTCCCTTGAGAAAAACCTTCTTGTCGTTTGTTGTGTTGAACTTCATCTCCATTACCTAACAATTCATGGTAATTTCCCCTAAGGAATGAAGCCAATGAACACCCAAAACTATATTGGTGTCTGCCAGATCAACCACATAAAATTCAATAGTTAAGGTGTAGTTTCCCAATGTCACGACCAACCTCATAATCATTTGCATGTATGTCAATGTAAATCCATCAGCCACTACCACGTTGAATCCCTCAAATTCCTCTGTAGCCATGCATCTCTTGGCCACCAATGCTGCATCAATGAAGTTGTGGGTTTCCCCACCATCAATCAAATCAGTGACTCTATGTCCCCGGAGTACTCCTTTGGCTCTGAAGGTGTAAAATATTTGAATTCTTAATAGAGTGTCGATAGTCACACCCTTAGCCTCTTCACGAGGCTTCTCATCACTCGAGCCTCCCTACTCATTGCCATGTTCCAATGTAGCTTCCTCCTCTTCATCCTCATTATCTGAGTGCACCTCTATATAGTGCACCTTACCTTTTCTCATACACCTATGTCCAGGTTCCCAAGGTTCTTTTTAATTGAAGCAAACCTTCTTTCTTCTCAACTTGTTATGATTTGCCTCGTCCAATTTATCCTTATCAGTCCCCTCTTTATGAAAAGGTTTCTTATCTTTGCCTTTTTGTGGAATGAAAGGTTTGGAGAATTTTTTTTTCTTCAGGACTGCATCCTCCATGTCCCATGTCCTGATGATGGCATCCTGTAGAGTCTCTAGTTTGAAGGACTTCACCCAACCATGTAGTGGCTTGGTTAAACCCTCAGTGAACAACATCACCAACCTATGCTCAGATATATTTGCCACCATGATTGAAAACCTCTGAAACTCCATGATGCAAGAATCCAGTTTCCCAACTTGTTTGAGTTGTGCCAAATCCCTGAAACATAATTCCAAACCCTTCTTGTCAAACCTCTCCATCAACTTATGTGTCAATTCCAAATAGGAGGTAATGCTCGCATGTTCGAGAGTGACCAATCCATGGTACCACCACTCATGGGCTTCTCCTTCCAAATGCAAGGTATTGAATTTAATCGCTTTTTCCTCTGACATGGTGTTAAGTTGGAAGTATGTGTCCAACTTCTGAACCCATGCTCTATATGTGCACTTGTTTGAACCATCAAAGGAGGGAATGGTGAGTTTCCCAGCCTTTCTCATGAAATCAATGTTTTGTTGACCCATATTGACCTCCCCTAGTCTATTCTTGTACTTGATATTGCAATAGTCCTGTAGTGACATTGCATCCTGCAAAGCCTTACCACGGGCCTGGTACTCCCTCCAATAATCATCAAAGGTCTCACCCTGTCCTTGCTTCCCTTGATTCCCTGTTTGTTGATTCCTAAAAGACTAAGGCATTAGTGGTCTAGGAATTATTCTACCAGTGCTCCTAGTGCCAACCTGTGTGGGTATGTGATTGTTGCTGCCTTTTGTATGATTCCCATTGTTCCCATTGGAACCCCCTGCACCATTTTTACCCCTATGCTTTTGGTTCCCATTGTGTCCATTAGTGCCTCCCAAACCATTGTTTCCCCCATGGTTTTGGTTTGCTTAGTTACTGGAAATTAAATGAGTCAAGAGTTGTGCCAACTGTTGCTGCCCATTGGCTAAACCTTCTAGGATTTGCAAGGACCTATCATCATTGTTGTCCCCCATGTCTCCTTCTTGTTCTGCCTCTGGTTGATTCTCTTCTACTTTTTCTTCTTGGTTAAATATGTTTTCTTCCCTTCAATACCTTCTAATTTTGTTGGTGATATGTCCCTCATCTCCTTGCCTCATGAATTAATAAACCTAATCAGGCTGGCAGGACTGAGGCTTTGATACCATTGTAATATCACCACTTAAAAATTTCTCAATTTTTACTTGGTCTGCTATGTAGACATTTCATCAAACAATTTGCTACTATAGTTGTTTTATGAATGTTGTTGGTATAATAGTTTCACAAATAGTTTTGCAGCACTCTTGGGAAATATTTGGCATATAATAATAAACAACAATACATGGAATGATGAAGATAAAATCAACAACAATATAGATAATAAATTTGACTGCTTATTTAATTCTTGGTTCTGGCTGATACATCAATGAAATAAATCACTAGTTGCCTTCTTATTACAACAATAAGCAATAAAAATACTTTATGACCTTTAGGAAGATGAATGTAAATCAGTAATAAAGAAATAGACAAGCTTGGAGAAGTGTTGTTGTTGCAACAATGGATTAAATGAAGGAACAACAATCTAAAGGTAAGGTACTTGTCCAATCTGGTAGAAAATTTGGCCCACGGAGGTAACTTGACCTCCAACAGTTAGCTCAACCTATATAACAAGGAATACAACCTAGTAAAAGGTGAATGTCCCTTCCAGAAATCATCTCCCTAAAGGTGGCGCCTCCACACCATAGAAAACAACCAACTAGTAAATAAACTTGGTCTCTCTACTCATAAACTCACCCAACACATAAATAAATTGCCCCTTTTAACCAACAACTCGTCCCAGCCAAGAACTCATCCTTCCCACAAGCCAAACTCAACCACAAAAAGAAATATTCAGCCACCAATGAAGAACTCAACCACAAACAAAGAAAATCTTACCTACAAGAATATGAACTCCATCACAAATGAAGCACAGTAAGAAGATCTGAATGATCTCCTCTCAATGACCAGCTAGGGTGGATAGTCTCACCACTAAAACCTATCTCAAATCTCTCTAAGGTTTTTCGTGCCAAGAGCCAAAGCCACAAGAGCTATCTCAATTTCGTTTTTGGAAAAATAACAAATGCATAATGAGAGAGGGCACCCTCATTCTCATTCTCCTTTTATATCTTTGTTGACCCTTTTTGGACCCTTTTACCCTTATAATAAGGTAAAGTGACTTTATAATTTTAAGTCACTTAAAACACCCATTCTTTATTAATTACTCAAAATCACTTTTAAAAAGTTACTTTTCCGCCCTTATGAAATTAAATGATTAATTAATCCCCCTTTTTTCCATTGACTATAACCTACAAGAATCACTTAAGATATTACATTAATCTCTTGGAGAGCTCATTTGAAAAGAGACATTACAAAAAAAAATATGATTTTTTTAGACATAATTTATCCACACATAAATGAAATTAGAAGACAAAAATTGAAAATGAACTCATCCAAAAAAAATGAGAAAATAGGACAATGGGAGGTGATCTATTTATGAAGATTATTTATGAAATTGTTGACTTTTTCCACTCAAGTTTGCATGGTTATGTGATTAATGGATTGTATCTATGTTGGATAAGATTTTGACACTTTGCACTAATCTAGATTTGTAGTATAGTTTTTAAGATGGAATGGTATACATGTAATTATTTTTCATGCACATGAAAGGAAGAAGAGATCTTACCTCAAGTTTGAGTTGCACGTCTTTACCAGGAACCCTCTTTTCCTGCGAGTTACATTTCGCTCTGATACTAGTTGTTAGAAAAATAGGATTGTGGAGCAATAAAATAAAAACAAATTCGGAAATAAAACACAAAAGATACACAATACAATAGAGACACAGATATACGTGGTTCACCCAGTGTGGGCTATGTCCATAAGAGAAATTGCTAGGTCCTTCCTTTTTATTGTCCAACAAATGAAGGGATACAACCTACAACACACCTGTTGTAACTTCCTCTTCTTTCTCTCGCAATATCCTATCTCAGAATACAATATTCTCAATGATGCATAGCCGCAATACATTTCCCTAATAAAAGAGGGTTTCCTTCTAGAAAAAAAAGCCCTAACATAACTTCTACCATCAAATATTCGACCTTATAATGAACGATCCATATTTACTATGAAATTACAATATACATTTACAAGGCAATTTTTCCTTCGGGGGCCCGCTTGCCCCTAGACCCCCAGCCGAGGGGATGAGCCCCCTGAACCTCGTAGGGGGGAATTCCCCCCATGAAACCCCCCTACATGGAGGGGTGTACAGTATTCATGGGGTATAAACATAGCTGAAAACAAAGACCTATGAAACAGGAAGATAATCAAGATCCACAACCAACACTCTACAGTGCGCAAGTCTTGGAGAAGAACCTACTTCAACTGGGGGTGACGTTAAGGAGGGTTTTGGTCTATCTCTTGGTATCTCTTGGTTAAGTGGCGCACTACTCTTCCTAGTGAAGGAGTAGAGGAGGATCCTCTGTTCGGTTTTTGGTCTATCTATATTAAGGAACTTTTTGCTAGGTTTTCTTCCCCATGAGGGTTTCCCAGGATAAAATGTTGTGTACCTTGTGATTGTGTTTCTTTCAGTGATCCTTATATGTTGTTGATGTATTAAATTCTCATGTACTTTGGATATAACTTAATAACATCATTAAAACTTAACATGGTATCATAGCTAGACTGAATTAGAGCACTATTAATGGGTATTTACATGTCTTGGTTGTCAGGACAAGAAGATTAGGGATTTTTACAGAGAAATAATTGTTGAACAAGGACATCATTAGGAGTTACGCCTAACCCTAACGCATATTTTGATAGCCAAGACGAAGTCTTCCAGTGGTTAAATCTTTCGAAAAGTCAAAATTAGGGTTTGACTGGTACCAAAAAATCAGAAAACTTGAAATTATCTATCCAGATGTGCATAGGTCAAGTTTCAGAGGTCAAATATTGGAATTCTTAGAAACAACCAACACTAGTAAAATTGCCTCATCCCAACACATCTTCTGGTAAGTTATGTTTCATTTTTCGAGCACTTTCAATTTTGGTCATTTTTCTAGTCTTGGGGTCAAAAAATGCCTTCAAGCACTAAGCTTAATGAAAAGTTAGAAGGTGTGAAAAAATTTCGTTCCTGGAAATACAAAATTGATCTCATTCTCGAAGAGAATGATCTTGTGCAATTTATAAACAATAATGTTATGGAGATAGAAGGAAATGAGGCCAAAGAGAATTACAAGAAGGACATGATAAGGGCAAAGAGAATAATTGCAGATTCCATCAAAGACCACTTGATCCCTCAAGTGTCTTCCAAGGATACCCTGAAGGAAATGTTTGATGCCCTATCTAGGATATATGAAGGAAGAAATGTTAACAAGAAGATGAACTTGAGAACCCAACTCAAGAATGCTAAAATGAAAAAGGGAGAAACAATTCAAGATTATTTTTCTAGGGTTTCTTAGTTCAAGGAACAACTAGAAGCAATCAGAGACAAGGTAGATGAAGATGAAATCGTGATGACTGCTCTCAATGGTCTCACAATACCTTGGGATTATTTTATCCAAATAGTGTGTGCCAGAAAAGAAAAACTCCAATTTGGCAGTTTATGGGAAGAGTGTGTTTAGGAAGAAGCAAGAGTTGCAAATAGAGAATCCATTCTAAGAGGAGATGAAGATCAAGCTCTAGCTTCTCATGCCAAGAAAGGAAGGGGAAAGAGGGAGACTCACTTTCATAAGGAGACTCACTCTCATAAGGAGCTTCAATCTCCTAATAAATTTCAGAAGTACTAGAAAGGACAAGGCAAGGGATTTCTCCTCCTACAAGTGCTATCATTGTGAAAGGATGGGACACATTGTTAAAAAATGTCCTCTCAAGATAGAAGAATACAAGAAGAAAAATAACAAAATACATCATGCCCATGCAGTCGAAGATGATGAGCCACCCAAGAAGTCATCTAGAGAAGAGATAGAAGAATACATTTTGTTTATAACTCTCTCCGGGACTATGACACCTGGGAACGATACTTGGCTCATAGATAGTGGTGCTTCCAAGCACATGAAAGGTAACAAGAATACTCTCTCTAGCTTTGAAGAGAATAACTCCCCCCAGAAAGTATCACTTGGAGATGACTGTCAGTACCCAATCAAAGAAATATGAGAAGCCACCTACAATCTTGATTTAGGATGAAGGATGTACTTTATGTACCAAGTTTGAGGAAAAATTCACATTATATTTTTTCTTTAGACAAGAAATTTTTTGGGGTTGCATTTGTAGATGATAAAGTTCTTATGTGGTCTAAAGCAAAAACTATAGAAGATGCAGTCGTTATTGGAATAGAAGAAGGTGGCTTGTACAAATTAAAAGGTCCCTTAGATTCAACCTTAACACACAATACTATAAGTCCATGTGAACTTTGGCATAGAAGGCTTGCTCACATTAACTACAAATCCCTACCACATGTAAGCAAGGTAGTCATAGGTTTACCAGAATTAAAGTTTGATCATGAAGGTGTATGTAAAATATGTGCACAAAGAAATATTACGAAGAATCCTTTTCTGAAAAGTGGCAGTAAAGAAGATGGAATATTGGATATTGTTCATTCAGATGTATGTGGTCCAATGGCATCAAATTCATTAAGTGGGTATGTATACTATGTCACATTTATTGATTATTACTCTCGTAAGACTTGGGTTTACTTTTTAAAGCTAAAAGATGAAGTGTTTGAAAAATTCAAAGAGTTCAAATATTTAGTAGAAAACCTCTTCGAGAAGAAGATTAAGATACTCAGGTCAGATAATGGAGGAGAGTACACTTTAAATGAATTCAAAGACTTTTTTAGAGATGCTGGAATTAAGAGGGAGCTCGCCACTCCTTACAACCCACAACATAATGATGTAGTTAAGAGAAAGAATCGAACAATCATGGAAGCAGTGAAAGCCATGATCCATGATCAAGATATTCCAATGCACTTATGGGATGAAGTAACCATAACAACAATATATGTCCAGAACAAAATATCCCATAGTGCACTTGGATTCAAGACTCCCGAAGAGATGTTTATCGGAAAGAAGCCAGAAGTCAGCCATCTCAAAATATTTGGTTGTCCATTATATTTACATATTTTGAAAGAGAAGAGAACCAAGCTAGATCCTTCCAGAAAGAAAGGAGTATTTGTTGGATACTGTGAGGTCTCTAAGGCCTTCAGAATCTACATCCCGAGTTACCGTCAAATTGAGATCAACCGAGATGTTAATTTTGATGAAGATGCAACTTTCAGCAGATTGAGGAAATGTCAATTGGAAGAAGTCTATGAAGAAGAACTTGTAGCTCCCAAAGTTGTAGAACCTAACAAGGAAGTTGCAGTTACTCATGATGATATTATCCCAGAGGATCATGATATGGTGGAACCTTAGGAACCACCTCATGAGATCATCTCTCACAAGAGGAAACCAACTTGGGCACATGAGATCATTCAAGATGCAGATAAGTATGGTGCTCTCAAAGGAACCATGAGACAAAGCAAGAATCCTAAGCCGTACTCCAGTTATGTGGCTTTGATGTGTGATCTCGTTAATAAGGAACCTACTTGATTTGAAGAAGTTTCTCAAAATAAGGAATGGATGGATTCCATGACTGAAGAATACCAATCTATTATGAATAATTATGTGTGGGAAGTGGTTCCCAAACCAGAAAACAAATATGTAGTATCTTCTAAATGGATATTCAAAATAAAACATGCAGTAGACGAAAGTATTGAGAAATACAAAACAAGATTTGTGGCTCGTGGATTTTCCCAGAAAGAAGGCATTGATTATGAAGAAACCTTTGCTCCAGTAGTAAGATACACATCTATCAGAACCATCATGGCACTTGTAGCCAAGATGAAGTGGAAGTTACACCAAATGGATGTGAAAACAACCTTCTTGAATGGTTTTATTGAAGAAGAAGTGTATATAGAACAACCACCAGGTTTCGAAGTACAAGACAAGAAGGCTCATGTCTGTAAGTTGAAGAAGGTTCTGTATGGTTTGAAGCAAGCTCCAAGAGCTTGGTATGGCAGGATTGATAGTTTTCTGATGAGCTTGGGATTTATCAAGAGTAAAGTTGATCCCAACCTTTACTTTAATATTGTGGATGATGGACTGGTTATATTGTTGCTATATGTGGATGACTTATTCTTGACAGGTGAAGAAAAGATCATCACAAATTGTAAGAAGAAGCTTGCCACTGAATTTGAAATGAAGGATCTAGGCCCGATGCACTATTTCTTAGGTCTTGAAGTATGGCATAGCCCATAAGATATTTTCCTTAATCAATGAAAGTATGATGTGGAAATTCTAAAGAGATTCGACATGATGGATTGTAAATCTATGTCCAATCCTATGGAGATGAATTTGAAGTTATTGTTTGATACTTCATTAGAAATATTTTATGTTACTCTATACATACAAATGATTGGTTTGTTGATGTATCTGACAAATACTAGACCAGATATATGCTTTGATGTGAACACCTTGAGTCAGTATCTGGTGGAGCCCGGGCGTGTTCACCTTGTAGCTGCAAAGCATGTGATGAGATACCTTAAGGGTATGTTGGACCATGGCCTCTGTTTTACTAGAGATTGTGATTTCAAATTGTATGGCTATACTGATTTAGATTGGGCTGAAAGTGTTTCAGACATAAAAAGAACTTCAGGATGTTGTTTCAGTTTGGGGTCAGCCATGGCTTCGTGGCAAAGCAGGAAGCAATCTAGTATTGCTCTCAGTACGAAAAAATGGATTACATTGCAGCATGCTCCACCAGTTGTGAATCCATATGGATTCAGAAGTTGTTGAAAGGTATATTTGACCTAGAGATGGATGCTACCATGATCTTTTGTGATAACCAGAGTTGCATAAAGATGTCAGAGAACCCAATGTTCCATGATAATTCAAAGCACATTGAGATACAGTACCACTACATTCGTGACTTGGTACAGAAGGGAGATGTTAAGCTACAATATGTTGGCACAAATGAGCAGGTAGAAGATGTGTTGACTAATCCTATGTCTCGTGTGAAGTTTGAGTACTTCCAAGACAAGATTGGTGTAGTCTGAAATAACTTCCCTCGAAAGGGAGAGTGATGATGATGATACTATGGTATCCTGACCATCAACATGGCAGCTCGTTAGGATTTATATCCTAGGGGATTGATCATCCCTGGATAGATCCTGTGAGGTACAAATGGAAGGTCCGTCGGAGTGCCTATGTATGCATATACTTGTTGTGGTCATTAGTGTGGCATCTAGTTATTATTTATATCCTAGTGGATTTTATTATCCCTGGAGAGATCTCGTAAGGTCCAAATGGATGGTCTGTCGGAGTGCCCACAGTTGTTGTTGTTACTACTGTTGTTGATGCTCCTGTCTCATTCTGTTGCCATTGATGTTGATGTTCCAACTTCATATTTTTTATGATGATGATGTTACTCTAGCTCCGCGTTGCAGATGATGATGATGCTCATTTTCTACTAATGTTGATGATGAGAAAAACTTCCAATGATTTATAGATATGATAGACAATGTTCCCGATGTTGATGATGATGTCTCCTCCTCTTGATGATGTATAGAGTCCAGTCAGTTGTTATTAATGTTGTCAGTAGAATACCATTATTGTTAAGGGGGAGTGTTGATATATTGTAACTTTGAAGAATATTCTACCTAACAAGGAATTTTGAATACTATTATTATATTATATTTATTAATTAGGCCCTATTGTGCCTTTGTAAAAGTTGGCCCTTTTGTGCCTTGACAATTAAATGTAAATTAAGAGGGTAAAGTGAAAGGTTGGCCCAGCCTAATTTTAGGCTGGGCAAACCACTATTTATAAGGGAGGCCAATGCCTCATTTGGACACACTCACCAACTAGCTCTGCAGTGCGCAAGTCTTGGAGGAGAACCTACTGCAATTGGGGGTGACGTCAAGGAGGGTTTTGTTCTATCTCTTGGTATCTCTTGGTTAAGTGGTGCGCTACTCTTCCTAGTGAAGGAGTAGAGGAGGATATTATGTTTGGTTTTTGGTCTATCTATATTGAGGAAGTTTTTGCTAGGTTTTCTTCCCCATGAGGGTTTCCCAGGATAAAATGTTGTGTACCTTGTGATTTTGTTTCTTTCAATGATCCTTCTATGATGTTGATGTATTAAATGCTCATGTACTTTAGATATAACTTAATAAAAACATTAAAACTTAACAAAAACTCAAACTCTCTACTCATAAAATCACCCAACACATAAATAAACCACCTCCTTTAACCAACAACTCATCATTCCCACAAGAAAAAATCAACTACAAAGAAAAATACTCATCTTCCAATGAAGAACTCAACCACAAACAAAGAAAATCTCAGCAACAAGAAGATGAACTCCGTCATAAGTGAAGAACAGTAAGAATATCTGAATGATCTCCTCTTAATGACCATCTAGGGTGGATAGTATCACCACCGAAACCAATCTCAAATCTCTCTAGAGTTTTTTGTCCCAAGAGCCAAAGCCATAAGAGCTCACTCAATTTCCTTTTTGGAAAAATAAAAAATGCATAATGAGAGAGGGTGCCCTCATTCTCCTTTTATCTCTTTGTTGACCCTTTTCATACCCTTTTACCCTTTTAATAAAGTAAAGTGACTTTATAAATTTAAGTCACTTAAACCACTCATTTTTATTAATTACTCAATGTCGCTTTTAAAAAGTTACTTTTCAGCCTTTATGACATTAAATAATTAATCAATCCTCCTTTTCCCACTAACTATAGCCTACGGGAATAACTTAGGATATTATGTCAATCTCCTAGAGAGCTCATTTGGAAAGGGACATTACAGTCCTCCCTTCCCGAGATTGATTTTCGTCAAGCAACCGCAAGTTAGGATGCTGCAAGATTTGGTCACTTTCCCATGTGGCATCTTCTACTAGAAAACCTCTCCACCTGATGAGGTACTCTTGGATTACCCTGTTACACAGTCTCCTCCCCCGTACCTCCAAGACCTCCTTAGGAACCAATGCGAATTTCCCCTCCTCTTCCAATGGGGGTAATTCAGTTGAAGAAGTGACTTGTTGTCCCAATGCCTTCTTGAGGCATGAAATAGGAAACATGTTGTGAATTTACTTCCCTCCGGTAATTTTGTCTCATAAGCTACCTCACCAATCCTCCGAACCACTTTGTAGGGGCCATAAAAGAGGAGCTTAATTTTTTTTACACCACTTTTCTTTAGTAAATACTGTCTGTATGGTTGTAATCTCAATAATACCAAGTCTCCCACTTCAAAAGTGCACTCGACCCTATTCTTATCCACATAGATCTTATACTGATTCTAGGCCATCTATAAATTGTCCTTGAGATTCTTGACTCTCTTAGATCCAATCCTTGGCTTTGGGAGCCTTTCTATTCCACGCCAAATCAAAAAATGAAGGATCATCATAGCCATATAATGCTTGGAATAGGGTCATACCAATGGACATGTGGTATGTGGTGTTATAACAATGTTCTCACAAATGTAACCACTTGACCCATGCCTTTTGTTGACCGGACACATAGTTACGCAAATACCCTTCAAGCCATTTGTTCACGATCTCTGTCTGACCATTTATTTGGGTTGGTAACTAGTGCTAGGAGTCCACTTTGTGCCAACCAACCTGAACTACTCCTGCCAAAATGCACTAAGGAACCTGTTGTCCCTGTCACTGACAATATACTTTAAAAACTCGTGGAGTTTGAATGCTTTCCTAAAGAACAACTTTGCTACTTGTGTTTCCTTATATTATGAAGATATGGTAAATAAATGTGAAAATTTGTTCGATCGATCGACCACCACATATATGCGATCTTTTCCCTATAATTTAGGAAAACCTGTGATGAAGTCCATGGATATGCTTTCCCACTTTTTCTCTGGAATGGAAAATGGTTGTAGTAATCCTACAGGATGGGTCTTCTCTAGCTTGTTTTGTTGACAAGTCACACACTCCCTCACATGCCTCAATATATCATATTTGAGGCCCTTCCACATGAACCTCTCCCTGATCTTCCTGTAAGTTTTAAAGTACCCAAGATGACCTACTAGAGGTGTGTCATGCATAGCCCTCATAATCTTTTCCTTCAATATAGACTCTGGGACTAAGCATATGAGGCCCTTGTAATAGATGATGACATCTATCACCTTTTACCTTTCATTGTGTACATTGTGATCCATCAACTCACAAGCAAATTTGTTCTTGGAATACTCTACCAAGAGATAAGATTTCTAGTTAGCTGAAATCTCTGCAAGTGAACATATCTCATGTTTCCTGGAGAGAGCATTAACAAATGCATTTTTATTTCATTTCACATACTCAATGTCGAAGTCATATTCCTGTAGTTTTCTAACCCACTTATGTTTCCTTTCATTCAAGTCCTTCTACCCCAGGAAGTGCCTCAAGATGTTGTGGTCAGTTTTAACCACAAATTTTTCACCTACCAAGTACTGTCTAAACTTTTCCAAAGCATGAATGATGGTGAGCATTTCCTTGTCGTAAATGGAGTAGAGTATTTTCGACTATGTGAATTTTTTTCTCTTGTATGCTATTAGATGCCTCTGTTGCATAAAAAATGATCCTATCCCCTCACCTGATGCATCACACTCAAGCACAAAGGGTAGAGTGAAATCAGGAAGTGCTAAAACTAGGAAAGTGCTCATCACTTCCTTCATCCTATCAAATGTCTTATGGGCCTCCTCTGTCCACCTGAATGCCCCTTTCTTAGTGAGATCTGTGAGTGGTGCAGCCAACTCTAAGAATCCATTTACAAACTGCATGTAGTAACTGCATATCCCAAAGAATCCACACAAGTGTGTAAGGTTCTTGGGAAGTGGCCAATCCAATATGGCCTGGATATTCTCTCTATGCACCTGTACTCCCTAAGCATTGACCACATGACCCAAGTATAGGATCCTTGTCATGCCAAATTGACACTTTGAGTTCTTGGATTATAATGACTAATCCTCCATGATGCTCAAAATCTCATCTAGATGCTCCAAATGTTCCTCCCATGTCTTGTTATATATCATAAGATCATCAAAGAATACCAACATGAACTTCCTTAGATACTTTTTAAAGATGTGATTCATGCAGGACTGAAAAGTAGCTGGTGTGTTGTTCAACCCAAATGACATGACCAAAAACTCATAATGCCCATAATGGAATCTAAAATTAGTTTTGGTGATATCCTGCACTCTGGCCTTGATTTGATGATACCCCAATCAAAGATCAATATTCAAAATATACACTGCTCCATGCAACTTTTCAAGAAGCTCATCGATCATGGGGATAGGGTATATGTTCTTGATTGTCTTCTTATTCAAGGTTCTATAGTAAATGCACATTCGCATTGTGCCATGCTTTTTCTTAACCAACATTAAAGAACAAGCCAATGGACTAGAGCTACGCTTGGTGTGTCCCATCTCCAACAACGCCTTAATATCTTTCTCAATTTTTTCCTTGTACTTATTTGGATGTCTATAGGGAGTAGTGATCACATGTTTCTCTCTCTCCTCCAACTCAATGGTGTGCTCAAATCCCCTATCAGATAGTCTCCCTTGAGGTATCTGTCCAAAAAAATTGTCATGCTTACTCAACAAGGCCTGTATATCTGCATGAGGATGTTGTCGCCCCTTTGTATCCTCTTGAGATGTAATCAAGCACTCGACTGCACATGCTACATCTACATGTATGAAAATGCCCTCCATATTTTTGTTTGACACAATCTTTGGGCCACCATTTGACATGCCCTTGAGAACAACCTTCTTGTCATTTGTTGTGTTGAACTTCATCTCCATTACCCGATAATTCATGGTAATTTCCCCTAAGGAATGAAGCCAGTGAACACCCAAAACTATATTGGTGTCTGCCAGATCAACCACATAAAATTCATCAGTCAAGGTGTAGTTTCCCAATGTCACGACCAACCTCATAATCTTTTGCGTACATGTCAAGGTAAATCCATCAGCCACTACCACGTTGAATCCCTCAAATTCCTCTGTAGCCATGTGTCTCCTGGCCACCATTTCTACATCAATGAAGTTGTGGGTTGCCCCACCATCAATCAAAGAAGTGGCTCTCTGTCCCCAGAGTAATCCTCTGGCTCTAAAGGTGTAAAATATTTGAATTACTAATAGAGCGACGATAATCACACCCTTAGCTTCTTCACAAGGCTTCTCATCACTCGAGCCTCCCTGCTCATTGCCTTGTTCTAGTGTAGCTTCCTCCTTTTCATCCTCACTATCCGAGTGCACATCTATATAGTGCACCTTACCTTTTCCCATACAGATGTGTCTAGGTTCCCAAGGTTCTTTGCAATTGAAGCAAAAATTCTTTCTTCTCAGCTTGTTACGATTTGCCTTGTCCAATTTCTGTTTATCGGTCCCTTCTTTCTAAAAAGGTTTCTTATCTTTTCCTTTCTGTGGAATGAAAGGTTTGGGGAAAGTTTTTTTCTTTGGGACTGCATCCTCCATGTCCCATGTCCTGATGATGTCATCTTGTAGAGTCTCTAGTTTGAAGGACTTCACCCAACCACACAGTGGCTTGGAAAAACCCTCAGTGAACAACATCACCAACCTATGCTCAGATATATTTGCCACCGTGACTGCAAACCTATAAAACTATGTGATGTAAGCATCTAGTTTCCCAACTTGTTTGAGTTGTGCCAACTCCATGAAATGTAATTCCAGACCCTTCTTGTTAAACCTCTCCATCAACTTCTGTGTGAATTCTAGATAGGAGGTAATGCTCGCATGTCCCAGAGTGACCAATCCATGGTACCACCACTCATGGGATTCTCCTTCCAAATGAAAGGTACCGAATTTAATCGCTTCTTCCTATGACATGGTATTAAGTTGGAAGTATGTGTCCAACTTCCGAATCCATGCTCTAGATGTGCACTTGTTCGAACCATCAAAGGAGGGAATGGTGAGTTTCCCAACCTTTCTCATGAGATCAATGTTTTGTTGACCCCTATTGACCTCCCTTGGTTTGTTCCTATACTTGATATTGCAATAGTCATGTAGTGACATTGATTCTTGAAAATCCTTACCAAGAGCCCGATACTCCCTCCAATAATCATCAAAGGTCTCACCCTGTCCTTGCTGCCCTTGATTCCCTATTTGTTAATTCCCAAAAAAATGAGGCATAAATGGTCTAGGAATTATTCCACCAGTGGTCCTAGTGCCAACCTGTGTGGGAATGTGATTGTTTTTGCCTTATGTATGATTCCCATTGTTCCCATTGGAACCCCCTACACCATTGTTACCAATATGGTTTTGGTTCCCAATGTGTTCATTAGTGCCTCCCAAACTATTGTTTCCCCCATGGTTTTGGTTTGCTTGGTTACTGGCAATTAACTGAGTCAAGAGTTGTGCCAACTATTGCTTCCCATTGGCTAAACCTTCTAGGATTTGCAAGGACATGTCCTCATTGTTGTCCCCCATGTCTGCCTCTTGTTCTGTCTCTGGTTGATTCTCTTCTACTTCTTCTTCTTGGTTAAATATGTTTTCTTCCCTTCGCTACCTTCTACTTCTGTTGGTGATATGTCCCTCATATCATTGCCTCATGAATTAATAAACCCCCTCAGGCTGGAAGGACTGAGGCTTTGATACCACTACAATATCACCACTAAATTTTTTCTCAATTTTTACTTGGTCTGCTATGTAGACATTTCATCAAACAATTTGCTACTGTAGTTGTTTTGTGAATGTTGTTGGTATAATAGTTTCACAAATAGTTTTGCAGCACTCTTGGGAAATATTTGGCATATAATAATAAACAACAATACATGGAATAACAAAGATAAAATCAACAACAATATAGATAATAAATTTGACTCCTTATTTAATTCTCGGTTCTGGCTGATACATCAATGAAATAACACACCGATTACCTTCTTATTACAACAACAAGCAATAAAATACTTTATGACCTGTAGGTATATGAATGTACATCAGTAATAAAGAAATAGACAAGCTTGGAGAAGTGTTGTTGTTGAAACAATGGAATAAATGAAGGAACACCAATCTAAAGGTAAGGTACTCGTCCAATTTGGTAAGAAATTTGGCCCACAGAGGTAACTCCAGCTCCAATAGTTAGCTCAACCTATACAAAAAGGAATACAACCTAGTAAAAGGGGAATGTCCCTTCCAGAACTCAACTCCCTGAAGGTGGCGCCTCCACACCACATAAAATGACCAGCTAGTAAATAAACTCGGCCTTAGATGAAAAAAATCGGTCTCTCTACTCATAAACTCACCCAACACGTAAAGAAATCGCCCCTTTTAACCAACAACTCGTCCTAGCCAAGAACTCGTCCTTCCCACAAGCCAAACCAACCACAAAGAGAAATATTCAGCCACCAATGAAGAACTCAACCACAAACAAAGAAAATCTCAGCTACAAGAAGATGAACTCCATCACAAATGAAGCGCAGTAAGAAGATCTGAATGATCTCCTCTCAATGATCAGCTAGGGTGGATAGTCTCACCACTCAAACCAATCTCAAATCTCTCTAAGGTTTGTTAGGATATTTAGACACTTAGGAGTTAGTTAAGATCTACTTGGTCTAATATGTCGTTAGGTAAAAGTGTGTTTCTTTAGTATGAATTAGTATGCATTTGTAGTTAGGAAATCCGACGGTCACGATATGTTCCCGACATAGAGTGATCCGATGGTTCATACTCTTCTCAATCTTAACGACCATTGATCCGTGGCTTAACACCCGATTGGTCCATGATCTCTATTTAAAGAGCATGGAGGGTCATTTTTCGATGATCGATTGTGAGAAACTCTCTTGTAAAGTCTCTCTGTAATCTTTTTATTTGCATTAATAAACTGCTCCAAGTGGTCGCATTGGCTGGGGCCGTGGATGTTTCCCCGTAGGGGTTTTACCACATGAAAAAATTGGTGTGTTGATATTTGATCTAGTTATGTGAGTGGTTACTGAAGGTATTCGTCCTCTTTTGTAATACTTGTGTTGTCGAACATGGTATCAGAGCTTGTTTGAAGACTCACTCTTGTTGTAGATCGAGATCGTGAATACGAGTTGCGTCATCTCCATTTTCTATCATTTTCGTACATTTCTGGGCTGAGAAGACTATTCCATTGCGTCCGGAGCACTTGTTTCAGTCAAGAACACTTTTCGTTTCATTCGAAAAGGTTTCCGTTTGCCCAAGATATGACCATTACAGTCAGATCCAGAGGTATAAAGCTTGAATA
Organism: Picea engelmannii; assembly: GCA_009831015.1. NCBI lineage: Eukaryota > Viridiplantae > Streptophyta > Pinopsida > Pinales > Pinaceae > Picea > Picea engelmannii. Next base: position 1,269,774 of record ML777297.1, on the reverse strand, counting down.
CGCATTTTTAAAATTTTTGCAAAGTTTTATTTTGGTTTGATATTATTTGTTTTCGGGTTGCTACTCTTTTAGATCTGCATATTCTCTTTGCCCCATGTCCTATGCAATCTCGGTAAATCAAAAACAGATAGGAAAAGGTGCATCTTCTGGGTAAGCTAACCGAGATCTATCCCTTGTCATCGAGAAGCGAAATTTTTTTCTTGTGTGAAAAAAGTTTTTTTTAGCACGCTCTCCAAGGCCGTCTTCAACAACAACAACAATCCTCCGTCTGAACATTACAATATGTTTTCTAGACCATTTGGTTAAAATTTGCCTTATTAAGTAAGAGGTCTTGAGTTCATGTCTCTCTTTTGTTACTTTTTTTGAAAAAGTTCATGCTAAAATTATAAAGTGTATTTCACTTAAAGTATAAAAGTGAATCACTATAAGTAGCTTTAATATTTTATTTTAGAGTTATTTATTTTGCATGCAGTTTTTCTTTGTAAAAGTGATCCCCACTTCTCTTTATAAAAGTGGGTCACTTCATAAAGCAACTTACACTACCACGTGGTCCCTTGGTTACCGTTTATGCCTTTTTTAAAAGGGGCATAACTCTCACATCCAAAGTCCGTTTTCAGTTTCGTTTTTTTTAAAACCGCGTAACTTTTTGAGATATTTCCATCCAAATCATCAGTTTCAGTTTTTAAATCCATATTATCTACATATTTACTATGACTTCTACAAGTAATCTCTTACTTACCAGCACCAACTACTTCCAATGGAAATCCCATATGGAGGATTTATTAAGAAGTAAAGGCTTGTATCAGATTACCTTGGGAAAGGAAACAACACCCATTGATGCTGATAAGAAAGCCAAATGGGATAATAGGAATGATAAAGCACGTGGATTAATCAGAATGCCCATCTCTCCTAATTTAAGGTTCCACCTTCAATTAATTGATAAACCCAAAGAATCTTGGGAAAATATTGAATCTATGTTTGGTAAACACACTATTATTCGAGCACAATAGTTAGAAAATAAAGTACTAATTTTAAGTCCAAGTGATTTTTCTTGCATTGAAGACTATCTATCTAAGTTTAAAACACTCAGAACCTTATGTGAAGAATGTAAGATAAAGATAGACGAAGATTGTTGCATCTATCTTATTCTTTCTAATCTAGGTAGTGCATATTCTATGTTTGCATCTACCTTTTATGCCATGCAAGAAGCTCTAGGGGCAGCTTATGTAAAACCCACTCTTGAGAACTTTTTTGATGCTTTGATTAGAGAGCAAGATAATCTAGTACAACTTGGAGTGATCAACACTGCATGTACCTCTAACAAAGCCTTAGTTGTCCATCAGAAAGATAAACCCAAGAATCCCAAGAAGCAACATCCTCGCCACAACAAAAAGAAATATAAGGGTTCCAAACCCACCCAGACAGCTTCCGCTCTTAATGGAGACAAAGGAGCAAAATATAAAAATAAGAAGACTGACAGACATTGCAACTTTTGTGATAAAGATGGTCATGATGAGTCCAAATGTTTCAAGAAGATGGCAGCTTTAGAAGCAATGATGAAGAAGCACACCATCAGTATTGATTATACTTCTTCTTCTTCTTTTCATGGACATGCACTTTCAGCTTCTGGTTTTTCCTTCAATACAACTTCTACTTCTACTTCTACTTCTAATGAATGGCTTATTGATTATGGAGCATCTTATAATATGTCTAAGGATAGAGACATATTTTCTACTCTAAATGAATGTAACACCAAGAAAATATTTGTTGGTGATGATAGATCTTTTAGTGTTGAAGGATCTGGAACAGTTCAAGTAGAAAATGGTCATTTCAATGATGTATTATGTGTTCCAAGTCTTTCTTGTAACCTTCTATCAGTATATCAAATCACTCATTCAGGTGAAGGTAAAACCATAGAGTTTTCACCTCACCAAGTTGTAATAAATGATCTAAAAGATCCTAAGCACGTTCTTGCAACTGGAATTGCTGATGATATTACCAGGTTGTACAAGTTTGACAACTTTGGGTCATCATCTTTTTCATCAGTTTTTGTTGCTCATAGCGATGACTTGAGCAAACTTTGGCATGAGCGGTTTGGTCATCTAAACTATTGCTCATTGCAGAAACTATGTAATCAACAGATGGTGACTGGTCTTCCTCTTGTTTCATGCAAAGATGGTGTTTGTGCTGGTTGTGTTCTCGGCAAACATCATCGGGACAGTTTTGACAAACGTGCCTCTTGGCACGCCTCGGGTTCTTTGCATCTTGTTCACAGTGATTTGTGTGGTCCACTTTCTTCTCCTTCTTTTTCTGGGTACAAGTATTTCTTAACTTTCATTGATGACTTTTCCACATGTACTTGGGTTTACTTGTTAAAACTTAAGAGCGAAGTTTTTGACAAGTTTTTGCCCTACAAAGCCCTTGTAGAAAAGAAATTTGGACATCCAATTCAAAGGTTAAGAACAGATAATGGCGGCGAATATGTGAACAATAATTTTACAAGTTATTGCACTACACAGGGAATCCAAATGCAACACACTGTTCCATATACACCACAACAAAATGGTGTTGCTGAGAGAAAGAATCACACATTAAAAGAAATGGCTAATTGTATGATCCAATCTAAGGGATTAAGTCTAAAGTATTGGGAGGAAGCCATCAACTATGCCAATTACATAGTAAATTACACTCCCACAAAGGCTCTTAAAAATATAACACTGGAAGAAGATTCGACTAAAATTAAACCAGATGTGAGTCACTTCGGTGTATTTGGCAGTATATCATGGGCTCACATTCCTGATGAAAAAAGGAAAGCATTGTAGCCTAAAAGTGAGAAGTGTATATTTGTTGGTTATTCTGAAGATGTTAAAGTTTACAGACTTCTTCAATCACATTGTAATCAAATTATTATTAGAAGAGATGTTAAATTTGATGAAAATCTCTTGGCCTATGAGCCTAATTCGAAGTTTGTGCCTTCCTTGGCCTGTGAGCCTAATTTGGAGGTTGTGCCTTCTTCGGCCTACGATTCATCTTCGGCGTTTGTGCCTTCTTTTGATCTAATTTCTTCTTCAGATGATGACAGTGAGGATGAAAATCCACCTTCACCTGCTCACCCTCCTCCAGATGAGTCCTTTGAACCTGAACCAGCACCAGCTCCACTGCTTCCTCGATGGGTCCGTTCAACATGAGAAGCAATTGGTGATATTGTCAGTGATCCTTGAGATCATCGTCGGACACGTTCACAGTTCCAGTGAGCCTCTTCTTTTTTGGCTCAAGTTTCAGAAACTCATGATCCAGAGAAATTTGCAGAAGCTTCATGTCATCTAGATTGGGATACAACAATGAATGAAGAGTATCGTTCTTTAATGGCAAACGATACTTGGGATCTTGTACCTCTTCCAAAAGGAAGAAAACTTGTTAGATGCAAATGGGTCTACAGAACTAAGTATGCATCAGATGGAAGTGTTGAAAGACACAAGGCTTGGTTAGTTGCCAAAGGATTTTTCCAAGTTGAAGGAATTGACTATAATGAAACCTTTTCCCCTGTAGCCAAAATGAATTCCATCTTCCTTGTTCTTTCCCTTGCCGCCTCACATAAATGGAAGGTCCATCAGATGGATGTTAAATCCACCTTCTTGCACGGAGATTTTCAAGAAGAAATCTACATGGAACAACCTCCTGGCTATGTCCAGAATGAATCTAGCCTTGTTTGTTTCCTCAAGAAATCTCTTTATGGTCTCAAGCAAGCTCCCCAAGCTTGGTATTCCAAAATGTACAACTTTCTTATTGCCACTGGATTCTCTAGATGCCATTATGATCCTAATGTCTATACCAAGAAAGTAGGAATCCATCTCATAATTCTTGTCCTTTTTGTTGATGACCTTATCCTTACTAGTAGTGACTCAAAACTTTTAAACCATGTTAAAACCATTCTGAAGAAAAAATTTGAAATGACAGACTTAAGATTTTTGCACTATTTCCTTGGCCTCCAAGTTTTGCAAACCAATGGAGCAATTTTTCTTTCCCAGTCTAAGTATACTTGTGACCTTCTTCGTTGCTTTCACATGGACGATTGTAAACCAACCCCTTCTCCCTTCCAGTCTGGAGTCAAGCTTACTTCCACCTGTACTTCTCCCGAAGTTGATGCCACCCTGTACCGTCAGTTAGTTGGTAGCCTCTTATACTTGACTCATACCCATCTTGATTTTTCCTTTGTTGTTGGTCTGGTTGCCCAGTATATGCAAACACCCCATGAAAGCCATTGGAAAGAAGCTAAACAGATACTTCGCTATGTCTATGGTATAGTTCAGTTCGGGATACATTACAGGTCAGGGGGGACTCCTTTATTGGTTGGTTTCACTGATTCAGATTGAGCCAGCGACCCTGATGATCGGAAGTCTACTGTAGGTTATGTTTTTAGCCTTGGTTCAGGACCTGTCACTTGGGCCTGTAAGAAACAACATGCTATTGCACTTTCTTCAGCAGAAGTAGAGTACCGAGCAGTGGTAAATGCAAGTCAGGAAGCCTTGTGGCTTCGACAGATCCTTTCAATGTTTGGATTCCAGCAACAACATCCGACCAGCCTTTGGTGCGACAATCAGAGTGCCATCAAGCTCGTCAAAGACCCAATTCAACATCAGCATAGCAAACACATCGAGCTACACATGCACTTCATTAGAAAGATCATTCATCATCAAGTTATTGAAGTGCTCTTTTGTCCTACAGAAGATCAAGTTGCAGAAATTTTCACAAAGTCTCTTACAGAAGTGAAGTTTTCCAAACTTCGATCTCTGTTAGGAGTTCAGGAAGTTGTCATTAAGGGGGGATAGTCTCTAATGCCTCCTTCCTCCTCCTATTGTGTCACTATTGTAAATCCTTCAATCTTATCCCAAGTTGTTCTTAAGGGGGGATGTTAGGATATTTAGACACTTAGGAGTTAGTTAAGATC
>ML777297.1:1232674-1264776 GCA_009831015.1 Picea engelmannii | reverse complement strand
CTTAGGAGTTAGTTAAGATCTACTTGGTCTAATATGTCGTTAGGTAAAAGTGTGTTTCTTAGTGTGTTTCTTTAGTATGCATTAGTATGCATTTGTAGTTAGGAAATCCGACGATCACGATATGTTCCCGACATAGAGTGATCCGATGGTTCATACTCTCCTCGATCTTAATGAACATTGATCCGTGGCTTAACACCCGATTGGTCCATGATCTCTATTTAAAGAGCATGGAGGGTCATTTGCTGATGATCGATTGTGATAAACTCTCTTGTAAAGTCTCTTTGTAATCTTTTTCTTTGCATTAATAAACTGCTCCAAGTGGCCGTGTTGGCTGGGGCCGTGGATGTTTCCCCGTAGAGGTTTTACCACGTGAAAACATCGGTGTGTTGATATTTGATCTAGTTATGTGAGTGGTTATTGAAGGTGTTTGTCCTCTGTTGGAATACCTGTGTTTTCGAACAAGGTTTTCCGTGCCAAGAGCCATAACCACAAGAGCTCTCTCAATTTCTTTTTTGAAAAAATAACAAATGCATAACGAGAGAGGGCACCCTCATTCTCATTCTCCTTTTATATCTTTGTTGACCCTTTTCGGACCCTTTTACCCTTATAATAAAGTAAAGTGACTTTATAATTTTAAGTGACTTAAAACACTCATTTTTTATTAATTACTCAATATCCCTTTTAAAAAGTTACTTTTCTACCATTATGACATTAAATAATTAATTAATCCCCATTTTTCCACTGACTATAGCCTACAAGAATCACTTAAACTATTACATTAATATCTTGAAGAGCTCATTTGAAAAGAAATGTTACAAAAAAAAAATGATTATTTTAGAAATAATTTATCCACACATAAATGAAATTACAAGACAAATATTGAAAAAGAATTCATCCAAAAAAATGAGAAAATAGAACAATGGGAGGTGATCTATTTATGAAATTGTTTACTTTTCCCACTCAAGTTTGCATGGTTATGTGATTAGTTTGCATGGTTATGTGATTAATGGATTGTATCCATGTTGGATAAAATTTTGACACTTTGCATTAATCTAGACTTGTATTATATTTTTTTAAGATGGAATGGTATATAGGTAATTATTTTTCATGCACATGAAAGGAAAATATATCTTACCTCAAGTTTGAGTTGCACGTTTTACCAGAGAACTACAGTTTCTTTAACGATTTTTAAATGCTACACAGATTGGAATGCAACATTACAATTGCAAATATATATTTTTTGTGGTATAGCTACAACTACCAGGGCTAAAATCCAGATCCAGGACAAGTGTTGCACTACCATATTTCCAATTGTCCAAGAAGAGAATGGAAACATCCAACTAAAATAAAGTCAATAATGCTATTTGATGTTCTTCCAATGGAGAAAAAGATTACTTAAAAAATATGAATAAAGGAAAAAAAGTTTTGCATTACAGTTATTTTAAAAGAGTACTTGCAAGGTAAGATTATCAGAGAGAAAGCAAGCCTTTTGGAAAATATGATTATATGATAAATAGTAAAAGAAGAGAAAAAACATATTATTTTAAATATATTGTTAATTTGATTATTCCAGATATATTTTTGTGTGGATTTTATAAAAATGAAACATATTATTAATTTGATTATTCCAGATATATTTTTGTGTAGATTTTATAAAAATGAAACATATTATTAATTTGATTATTTTAGATATATTTTTGTGTGTATTTTATAAAAATGAAACATTATTTCTGGAGTTAATCATAATTATTGAACTCTACAGACTTTGGTCTTTATTCCATCCTGAATATTTTCAATATGGATGCCGAAGAAGGTTATATTTTCAATATGGATGCTGAAGAAGGTTAGGTATTGAGATTCTTCAAAGCACCATCACACTATCAAAATGAGGTGATGTCTATGGTCATTAACTTGTCATAGCCAATTGAGGATTAAAATGCTGACATAATTTTGATAATCCTAGTTGATGAGAGAGGCAACTTGGCAAAATACCTAGATGTGAAATATGTGGTGCAAGAAAGAACTTTGTGGTTGCAAAAAAACATGTTTTTTTTAAACATAATTTATCCATATTGAAATCAAATTACAAGACAAATATTGAAAAAGAATTCATCCAAAAATATGAGAAAATAGTACCATCAAAACTTATTTTTCATTATTTATTTATGAAGATTATTTCTAATGTAAAATAAGTAGAATGAGATTTTTTTCTCCCTTTCTCACTTATGGATTGGTAATGCAATTTGCGATTCTCAAATACACCTTCACAATATTTATTGGCTTCTTCTCTAGTGTATGCATATTCTTTCTCATGCTTTTTTTCACCATCTCTTCTGCAAACCTTTTATTCATTTAACTCCAGTTTGAAAATTCTCTTCCCCATTTTTTTTATTGCCCATACAACATGCTCTATGTGTGCAGTTTTGGGAGGGTTTCACAGTACAAAATGATTTCAGTGAAAGTAAAATCACTGAAAATAATTTATGGCAATTTGGATAGGTGGAATTAATGCTAAAGCTGGATATGGAAAAAAAAATCATGAACTGGAAAGGAAGAAAAATTTTATTGTTGAAGTGGGGAACTAGCAGAGAAATTTTTTCTTTTCTTTCAGAAAATAAATAAATCTTAAACGGAGGTAAGGTTGGATATGGGTAGTATCAATCTGATGGAAATCTCTATTGTTTGTGTCCAGAATGGTCAGGTGAGAATCTTATTTGTGAAATGTGAGACGTATTCTTTCTTTGAAGGCAAAAACAGGGTGAGATTTAATTCCAAACCTGCATGCATTTTTTACCCTTCAAACTTTTTTTTACCTAAACGTGTTTTTTCAAATTAGAGCCATGAAAATTATAATTACATTCAATTTGTTTTTTTAATGTGTTTTTTGGAAATTAAAATTGTAAAATTTAAAATTATAGTAAAAATATTATTATCTTAATTTTGAATGTGTCTCTTCTTCATTGTATATATATTTTATTATTTTAAAATGGGTTTCAATTTCAAGACATAAAAATGCATTAGTTGTCCAAGTAGAATTTGGAGAGTTAAAATTTATTCTTAATCACATTAATAGATCTTTTTATATTAATTTATTTTTAGTCAACCTTTAAATGTAATGCAACTATTGTTATCGGCGTTGGCTAAACGTTCTACCTTTTGGGTTTTCTAGCAGGAATTGGCCGAAATCTGACGATGTAAATTTGGACAAAATCTCTATTTTCTGTTGTTTAAATTGCCTTTCTGAATGAATAAATGGATTCAACGTGCTGAAAAACCCTTGGGGCACTCGGATTATAGAAACTTAGCCACTCAAATCTGTAGATCCAACCATTCATCACTGAATTTCGAGGAAAATCAAAAGGAAAAAGTGGCCAGAAAACCCCCAAAAGGTAGAACGTTTAGACTACTGCATTGTTATCTAGATTGTACATAGAATATAGTGTAGGAGGTGACTTGTTAAGTATACCTTCCCATATAATGACTAATTCATAAGTTTTTAATATATATCTTAGGAGGCCCATTTTTTACTTCAAAATTCCTCAAATTTGTATATCACATTAATGTTTATATTAGGAGATTATTATTGTGGATCCGTGTGACAAATTTTTTTGGTTTCCTAAACTCATGGAGTAGTTGAAAGAATTTATCCAACTATCTCTATGAGTGTGATTTGTTGCTAGTTCTAAGGAGTATTTTTTGGATACTCTTAGAGATAGTTGAAAGAATTTATCCAACTATCAATCAGGAAATGTCAATTGGAAGAAGTCTATGAAGAAGAACCTGTAGCTCCCAGAGTTGCAGAACCTAACAAGGAAGTTAAAGTTACTCTTGATGATGTTATACCGGAGGATCATGATATGGTGGAACCTCAGGAACCACCTCGTGAGATCATCTCTCACAAGAGGAAACCAGCTTGGGCACGTGAGATCATTCAAGATGCAGAGAAAAATGGTGCACCCGAAGGAACCATGAGACAAAGCAAGAAGCCTAAGCCATACTCCAGTTATGTGGCTTTGATGAGCGATCTTGTTAATAAGGAACCTACTTGCTTTGAAGAAGCTCCTCAAAAGAAGGAATGGATGGATGCCATGACTGAATAATACCAATCTATTATGAAGAATGATGTGTGGGAAGTGGTTCCTAAACCATAAAACAAAGATGTAGTATCTTATAAATGGATATTCAAAATAAAACATGCAGCAGACAAAAGTATTGAGAAATACAAAGCAAGATTTGTGGCTCGTGGATTTTCCCAGAAAGAAGGCATTGATTATGAAGAAACCTTTGCTCCAGTAGCAAGATACACATCTATCAGAACCATCATGGCACTTGCAGCCAAGATGAAGTGGAAATTACACCAAATGGATGTGAAAACAACCTTCTTGAATGGTGTTATTGAAGAAGAAGTGTATATAGAACAACCCCTAGGTTTCGACATACAAGACATGAAGACTCATGTTTGCAAGTTGAACAAGGATCTGTATGGTTTGAAGAAATATCCAAGAGCTTGGTATGGCAGGATTGATAGTTTTCTGATGAGCTTGGGATTTACCAAGAGTAAATTTGATCCCAACCTTTACTTCAAGATTGTGGATGATGGACCAGTTATATTGCTTCTATATGTGGATGACTTATTCTTGACAGGTGAAGAAAATCTCAACAAAAATTGTAAGAAGAAGCGTGTCGCTGAATTTGAAATGAAGGATCTAGGCCTGATGCACTAGTTCTTAGGTCTTGAAGTATGGCAGAGCCCAGAAGAGATTTTCCTTAATCAAGGAAAGTAAGTTGTGGAAATTATAAAGAGATTTGACATGATGGACTGTAAAGCTATGTCCAATCCTATGGAGATGAATTTGAAGTTATTGGTTGATACTTCGTCAGAAATAGTTGATGTTACTCTATACAGACAGATGATTGGTTCATTGATGTATCTGACGAATACCAAACCATATATGTGCTTTGATGTGAACACCTTGTTATTATTTGGTGGAGCCCAGACATGTTCACCTTGTAGCTACAAAGCATGTGATGAGATACCTTAAGGGTACATTGGACTATGGCCTCTATTTTACTGGAGATTGTGATTTCAGATTGTATGGCTATATTGATTCAGATTGGGTTGGAAGTGCTTTAGACACAAAAATCACTTCAAGATGTTGTTTCAGTTTGGGGTCAGCCATGACTTCGTGGCAAATCAGGAAGCAATCCAGTATTTCTCTCAGTACGACAGAAGCATTGTACATTGTAGCATGCTCCACCAGTTGTGAAGCCATATGGCTTCGAAAGTTGTTGACATGTCTATTTGACCTAGAGATGGATGCTACCATGATATTTTGTGATAAACATAGTTGCATAAAGATGTCAGAGAACCTAGTGTTCCTCGATAAGTTGAAGCACATTGAGATCCAGTAGCACTACATTTGTGACTTGGTACAGAAGGGAGTTGTGAAGCTCCAATATGTTGGCACAGATGAGCAGGTAGTAGATGTGTTGACTAAACCTTTGTCTCATGTGAAGTTTGAGTACTTTTGAGACAAGCTTGGTGTAGTCTGAAAGGACTTCCCTCGAAAGGGGAGTGATGTTGATGATACAATGATATCCTGACCATCAACAGGGAAGCTCATGAGGATTTATATCCTAGGGGATTGATCATCCCTGGAAAAATCCGTAAGGTTCGAATGGACGGTCTGTTGGAGTGCCTATGTATGTATATACTTGTTGTGGTCAGTAGTGTGGCAGCTCGTTAGGATTTATATCCTAGGGGATTTTATTATCCCTGGACATATCCCGTAAGGTCCGAATGGACGGTCTGTCGGAGTACCCACAATTGTTGTTGTTGTTACTATTGTTGTTGATGCTCATGTCTCATTTTGTTTCCATTGATGTTGATGTTCTAGCTTCATGTTGTTGATGATGATGATGTTACTCCAACTCCACGCTGCAGATGATGATGATGCTCAGTTTCTACTAATGTTGATGATGAGAAAAACTTCCAATGATTCATAGATATGACAGACAATGTTCCCGATGTTGATGATGATGTCTCCTCCTCTTGATGATGTATAAAGTCTAGTCATTTGTTATTAATTTTATCAGTAGAATACCCTTCTTGTTAAGGGGGAGTGTTGAAATATTGTAACTTCGAACAATATTCTACCTAATAAGGAATGTTGAATAATATTATTATATTATATTTATTAATTGGGCCCTATTGTGCCTTTGTAAAATTCATTCCTTTTGTGTCTTGAAAATTAAATGTAAATTAAGAGGGTAAAGTGATAGGTCAGACCAGACCTAATTTTAGGCTGGCCATACCACTATTTATTAGGGAGGCCTGTGCCTCATTTGGACACACTCACCAACTAGCTCTGTAGTGCGCAAGTCTTGGAGGAGAACCTACTACAACTGGGGGTGACGTCAAGGAGGGTTTTGGTCTATCTCTTGGTATCTCTTGGTTAAGTGGTGCGCTACTCTTCCTAGTGAAGGAGTAGAGGAGGATATTCTGTTCGTTTTTTGGTCTATCTATATTGAGGAAGTTTTTGTTGGGTTTTCTTCCCCATGAGGGTTTCCCAGGATAAAATGTTGTGTACCTTGTGATTGTGTTTCTTTCAGCGATCCTTATATGTTTTTGATATATTAAATGCTCATGCACTTTGGATATAACTTAATAAAAACATTAAAACTTAACAAAAACTTGACCTCTCTACTCATAAACTCACCCAACACATAAATAAATCACCTCCTTTAACCAACAACTTATCCTTCCCACAAGACAAACTCAACCACAAAGAAAAATACTCAGTCGCCAATGAAGAACTCAACCGAAAACAAAGAAAATATCAGCTACAAGAAGATGAACTTGGTCACAAGTGAAGCATAGTAAGAAGATTTGAATGATCTTCTCTCAATGACCAGCTAGGGTGGATAGTCTCACCACCGAAACCAATCTCAAATCTCTCTAGGGTTTTATGTCCCAAGAGCCAAATCCATAAGAGCTCTCTCAATTTCATTTTTGGAAAAATAACAAATGCATAATGAGAGAGGGAGCCCTCATTCTCCTTTTATCTCTTTGTTGACCCTTTTCGGACTCTTTTACCCTTTTAATAAAGTAAAGTGACTTTATAAATATAAGTAACTTAAAACATGCATTTTTTATTAATTACTCAATGTCGCTTTTAAAAAGTTACTTTTCCACCCTTATGACATTAAATAATTAATCAATCACCCTTTTCCACTAACTATAGCCTGTGGGAATCACTTAGGATATTATGCCAATCTCTCGGAGAGCTCATTTAGAAAGGGACATTACAGTCCTCCCTTCTTGAGATTGCTTGTCCTCAAGCAACTGCAAGTTAGGATGCTACAAGATTTGGTTACTTTCCCATGTGGAATATTCTACTGGAAAACATCTCCACGTGATGAGGTACTCTTGGATCACCCTGTTACGCAGTATCCTCCCCTGTACCTCCAAGACCTCCTTAGGAACCAATGCTAATTTCCTCTCCTCATCCAATGGGGGTAACTCAGTTGAAGAAGTGACCTATTGTCCCAATGCCTTCTTGAGGCGAAACATGAAACATGTTTTGAATTTTACTTCCCTCTGGTAATTTTGACTCATAATCTACCTCACCAATCCTTCAAACCACTTTGTAGGGGCCATAAAAGTGGGGCTTAATCTTTTTTGCATCACTTTTCTTTAGTAAAGACTGTCTATACTAATGTAATATCAAGAATACCAAGTCTCCCACTTTGAAAGTGCGCTCGACCCTGTTCTTATCTGCATAGATCTTCTACTGATTCTGGGCCATCTATAAATTATCCTTGAGAGTCTTGAGGATGTCTTAACTCTCTTAGATCCAATCCTTGGATTTGGGATCCTTTCTATCCCACGCCAAAGCAAAAAATTAAGGAGCATCATAACCATATAATGCTTGGAATAGGGTCATACCAATGGACATGTGGTAAGCGGTGTTATAACAATGTTCGCCCAAATGTAACCACCTGACCCATGCCTTTTGTTGACCGGACACATTGTTACACAAATAACCTTCGAGCCATTTGTTCACAATCTCTGTCTGACCATTTTTCTGGGGTGGTAACTAGTGCTAGGAGTCAACTCTGTGCCAGCCAACCTGAACAACTTCTGCCAAAATGCACTAAGGAACCTGTTGTCCCTGTCACTGAAAATATACTTCGACAACTCGTGGAGTTTGAATACTTTCCTAAAGACCAACTTCGCTACTTGTGTTGCCTTATATTATGAAGATATGGTAAAGAAATGTGCAAATTTGGTCAATCTATCGACCACCACATATATGCAATGTTTTCCCTGTACTTTAGGAAAACCTATGAAGATGTCCATGGATATGCTTTCCCACTTCTGCTTCAGAATGGACAATGGTTGTAGTAATCCTAAAGGATGGGTTTGCTCTAACTTGTTCTACTAACAAGTCACACACTCCCTCACATGCCTCAATATATCATCTTTGAGGCCCTTCCACATGAACCTCTCCATGATCTTCCTGTAAGTTTTAAAGTACCCAGGATGGCCTACTAGAGGTGTGTCATGCATAGCCCTCATAATATTTTCATTCAATGTAGACTTTGGGACTAAGCATATGAGGCCATTGTAATAGATGATGTCATATGCCACCTTGTACCTGTCATCATGTATGTTGTGATCCATCAACTCATAAGAAAATTTGTTCTTGGAATACTCTACCAAGAGATGAGATTTCTAGTCAGCTGAAATCTCTGCAAGTGAACATATCTCATGTTTCCTAGAGAAAGAGCATCAACAACTGCATTTTTCTTTCTTTTCACATACTCAATGTTGAAGTCATATGCCTGCAGTTTTCTAAACCACTTATACTTTCTTTCATTTAATTCCTTCTACCTCAGGAAGTGCCTCAAGATGTTGTGGTCGGTTTTAACCAAAAAATTTCCACCTACCAAGTACTGTCTAAACTTTGCTAAAGCATGCATGATGGTGACCATTTCCTTGTTGTAAATGGAGTAGAGTCTTTCCAACTCTTTGAACTTTTTTCTCTCATATGCAATTAAATGTCTCTGTTGCATCAAAACTGCTCCTATCCTCTCACCTGACGCATCACACTCAAGCACAAAGGGTAGAGTGAAATCAGGAAGTGCTAAAATTGGGAAAGTGCTCATCACTTCCTTCATCCTATCAAATGTCTTCTAGGCCTCCTCTGTTCACTTGAACACCCCTTTTTTCATAAGATCTGTGAGTGGTGCAACCAAGTGTGAGAATCCCTTTAAAAACCACATGTAGTAACTGCATATCCCAAATAATTCACACAAGTGTGTAAGGTTCTTGGGCAGTGGCCAATCTAGTATGGCCTTGATTTTCTCTCTATGCACCTATACTCCCTGAGCACTGACTACATGATCCAAGTATAGGATCTTTGTCATGCCAAATTTACACTTTGACTTCCTTGCTTACAATAACTGATCCTCCATGATGCTCATAATCTCATCCAGATGGTCCAAAATGTTCCTCCCATGTCTTGTTATATATTAGAAGATCATCAAAGAATACCAACAAGAACTTCCTCAACTACTTTTTGAATACGTGATTCATGTAGGACTGAAAAGTAGCTGGTGTGTTGGTCAACAGAAATGATATGACCAAAAAATCGTAATTCCCATAATGACATTTAAAAGTATTTTTGGTGATATCCTGCACTTTGACCCTGATCTGATGATACCCCAATCGAAGATCAATCTTCAAAAAATACATTGTTCCATGCAACTTGTCCAAAAGCTCATCGATCATGGGGATAGGGTATTTGTTCTTGATCGTTTTCTTATTCAAGGCTCTATAGTCAATGCAAATCTACATTGTGCCATGCTTCTTCTTCACCAACATTAAAGAAGAAGCCAATGGACTAGAGCCAGACTTGGTGTGTCCCATCTCCAACAACGCCTTAATAGATTTCTCAATTTCGTCCTTGAACTTATTTGGATGTCTATAGGGAGTAGTGATCACAGGTTTTGCTCCCTCTTCCAACTCAATGGTGTGCTCAAATCCCCTATCAGACGGTCTCCCTCGAGGTATTTGTCCAAAAACCTTGTCATGATTACTCAACAAGGCCTAGATATCTGCATGAGGATGTTGTTGTCCCTTTGTATCCTCTTGAACTGCAATCAAGCACTCGACTGCACATGCTACATCTACGTGTCTGAAAATGCCCTCCATATTTTTGGTTGACACAATATTTGGTCCACCATTTGACATGCCCTTGACAAAAACCTTCTTGTCATTTGTTGTGTTGAACTTCATCTCCATTACCTGATAATTCATGGTAATTTCCCCTAAGGAATGAAGCCACTGAACACCCAAAACTATATTGGTGTCTGTCAGATCAACCACATAAAATTCATCAGTCAAGGTGTAGTTTCCCAATGTCACAACCAACCTCAGAATATTTTGCATGCATGTTAAGGTAAATCCATCAGCCACTACCACATTGAATCCCTCAAATTTCTCTGTAGCCATGTGTCTCTTGGCCACCAATGTTGCATCAATGAAGTTGTCGGTTGTCCCACCATCAATCAAAGCAATGAATCTCTGTCCCCAGAGTACTCCTCTGACTCTGAAGGTGTAAAATATTTGAATTCCTAATAGAGTGATGATAGTCACACCCTTAGCCTCTTCACGAGGCTGCTCATCACTCGAGCCTCCCTGCTCATTGCCTTGTTCCAGTGTAGCTTCCTCCTCTTCATCCTCACTATCTACGTGCAACTCTATATAGTGCACCTTACCTTTTCCCATACACCTATGTCCAGGTTCCCAAGGTTCTTTGCAATTGAAGCAAAACTTCTTTCTTCTCAACTTGTTATGAGTTGCCTCATCCAATTTCTTTTTATCGGTCCCCTCTTTTTGAAAAGGTTTATTATCTTTTCCTTTCTATGGAATGAAAGGTTTGGAGAAAGTTTTTTTCTTTGGGACTGTATCCTCTATGTCCCATGTCCTGATGATGGCATCCTGTAGAGTCTCTAGTTTGAAGGACTTCACCCAACCACACAATGGCTTGGACAAACCCTCAGTGAACAACATCACCAACCTCTGCTCAGATATATTTTCCACCGTGATTGCAAACCTCTAAAACTTTGTGATGTAAGCATCCAGTTTCCCAACTTGTTTGAGTTGTGCCAACTCCTTGAAACATAATTCCATACCCTTCTTGTCAAACCTCTCCATCAACCTCTGTGTGAATTCTAGATAGGAGGTAATGCTCCCATGTCCCAGAGTGAACAATCCATGGTACCACCACTCACAGGCTTCTCCTTCCAAATGCAAGGTAGCGAATTTAATCGCTTCTTCCTCTCACATGGTGTTAAGTTGGAAGTATGTGTCCAACTTCCGAACCCATCCTCTAGATGTGCACTTGTTCGAACCATCAAAGGATGGAATGGTGAGTTTCCCAACCTTTCTCATGAGATCAATGTTTTGTTGACCCCTATTGACCTCCCTTGGTCTGTTCCTATACTTGATATTGCAATAGTCATGTAGTGACATTGCTGCCTGAAAAATACTTACCAAGGGCCTGGTACTCCCTCCAATAATCATCAAGGGTCTCACCCTGTCCTTGCTGCCCTTGATTCCCTATTTGTTAATTCCCAACAATTGAGGCATAAGTGGTATAGGAATTATTCTACCGGTGGTCCTAGTGCCAACCTGTGTGGGAATGTGATTGTTGTTGCCTTCTATATGATTCCCATTGTTCCCATTGGAACCCTTTGCACCATTGTTACCCCTATGGTTTTGGTTCCCAATGTGTCCATCAGTGCCTCCCAAACCATTGTTTCCCCCTTGGTTTTGGTTTTCTTAGTTATTGGCAATTTACTGAGTCAAGAGTTGAACCAATTGTTTCTTATCACTGGCTAAACCTTCTAGGATTTGCAAGGACATGTCATCATTGTTGTCCCCCATGTCTCCCTTTTTTTTTGCCTATGGTTGATTCTCTTCTACTTCTTCGTCTTGGTTAAATATGTTTTCTTCCCTTCACTACCTTCTACTTCTGTTGGTGATATGTCCCTCATCTCCTTGCCTCATGAATTAATAAACTCCCTCAGGCTAGTAGGACTGAGGCTTTGATACCACTGTAATATCACCACTAAATGTTTTCTCAATTTTTACTTGGTCTGGTATGTAGACATTTCGTCAAACAATTTGCTATTATAGTTGTTTTGTGAATGTTGTTGGTATAATAGTTTCACATAGTTTTGCAACACTCTTGAGAAATATTTGGCATATAATAATAAACAACAATACATGGAATAACATAGATAAAATCAACAACAACATAGATAATAAATTTGACTGCTTATTTAATTCTTGGTTCTGGCTGATACATCAATGAAATAACACACCAATTACCTTCTTATTACAACAACAAGCAATAAAAATACTTTATGACCTGTAGGTAGATGAATGTACATCAGTAATAAGGTAAAAGACAAGCTTGGAGAAGTGTTTTTGTTGCAACAATGGAATAAATGAAGGAACAACAATCTAAAGGTAAGGTACTCGTTCAATCTGGTAGCAAATTTGGCCCACAGAGGTAACTCGACCTCCAACAATCAGCTCAACCTATACAACAAGGAATATGACCTAGTAAAAGGGGAATGTCCCTTCCAGAACTCAGCTCCCTGAAGGTGGCACCTCCACACCACAAAAAACGACCAGCTAGTAAATAAACTCGGCCTTAGATGACAAAAATCGGTCTCTCTACTCATAAACTCACCCAACACATAAAGAAATTGCCCCTTTTAACCAACAACTCATCCCAGCCAACAACTCGTCCTTCCCACAAACCAAACGCAACCACAAAGAGAAATATTCAGCCACCAATGAAGAACTCAACCACAAACAAAGAAAATCTCAGCTACAAGAAGATGAACTCCATCACAAATGAAGCGCAGTAAGAAGATTTGAATGATCTCCTCTCAATGACCAGCTAGGGTGGATAGTCTCATCACTGAAACCAATCTCAAATCTCTCTAAGGTTTTTTGTGCCAAGAGCCAAAGCCACAAGAGCTCTCTCAATTTCGTTTTTGGAAAAATAACAAATGTATAATGAGAGAGGGCACCCTCATTCTCATTCTCCTTTTATATCTTTGTTGACCCTTTTCGGACCCTTTTACCCTTATAATAAAGTAAAGTGATTTTATAATTTTAAGTCACTTAAAACACCCATTTTTTATTAATTACTCAATATCACTTTAAAAAAATTACTTTTCAGCTTTTATAACATTAAATGATTAATTAATCCCTTTTTTTTCACTAACTATAGCCTACAAGAATCACTTAAGCTATTAAGTCAATATCTTGGAGAGCTCATTTCCACACATAAATGAAATTACAAGACAAATATTGAAAAATAACTCATCCAAAAAAATGAGAAAAGAGGACAATGGGAGATGATCTATTTATCAAGATTATTTATGAAATTGTTTACTTTTTCTAGTCAAGTTTGCATGGTTATGTGTTTAATGGATTGTACCTATGTTGGATAAAATTTTGACACTTCGCAGAAATCTAGATTTGTATTATATTTTTTAAGATGGAATGGTATACAGGTAATTATTTTTCATGCACATGAAAGGAAGGACATATCTTACCTCAAGTTTGAGTATATGCTTGCACGTCTTTACCAGAGAACTAAAGATGCTTTGATGATTTTTAAATGCATTGAAAAAATCAAATCTTAAATGGAGGCAAGGTTGGATATGGGTCGTATCAATCTGATGAAAATCTCTACTATTTGTGTCAAGAATGGTCAGGTGAGAATCTTATTTGTGAAATGTGAGACGTATTCTTTCTTTGAAGGCAAAAACAGGGTGAGATTTAATTCCAAACCTGCATGCATTTCTTACCCTTCAAACCTCTTTTTTTTACTTAAACGTGTTTTTTCAAATTAGAGTCATGAAAATTATAATTACATCCAAATTGTTTTTTAATGTGTTTTTTGAAAATTAAAATTGTAAAATTTAAAATTATAATAAAAATATTATTATCTTAATTTTGAATGTGTCTCTTCATTGTGTATATATTTTATTATTTTAAAATGGTTTTCAAGTTAAAAACATAAAAATGCATTAGTTGTCTAAATACAATTTGGAGAGTTAAAATTTATTGTCAATCACATCAATAAATCTTTTTATATTAATTTATTTTTAGTCAACCTTTAAATGTAATTCAACTATTGTTATCTAGATTGTACATAGAATATAGTGTAGGAGGTGAGTTGTTAAGTACACCTTCCTTGATGGAGGGAGACGAGGAACCAGGGATTTTCAAATTTGTTTGAGCGGGAACTGACCAGAGGCAGCCATGTCTACGAAGGGATTCTTGTTTTCACTCTAGTTTTGGATTGGTCTCTTACGATCCTTAGTCTTTACATGGTTGTCTATTTTATTGTTAGATTTTAGTTAGATTTTCTGTGTCTTCTATGCTTCATTGTTTGTCGCAATTCTGGGAGAAGTTGTATCTATTTATTTCTACCAACCTTCCCTGCTAGTTTTTATTATTCTCAGTAACTGAACCATTGGCTGGTGGCTATTTCATCCATTTTCTTTGGTCGGTTTGTGGGCTAATGCTGAACAGGTGGAACTTCTCCTGGGTTCATGTCAGTTTTTTTTTTTTATTCCTTTGTCCTATTCTCATCGGGAGGATTCTTATCCCTTGATCCTTTCGTTAAGTTGAGTGCCTTCCAAGTGGAAGCCTAATGGAGAACTGTCGTCTAGAGTCTATCAATGTGGAAGTTAATGCTCTCTTAAATGAGCCGATTGACATTTTTTGGAAGGAGAGTGATGCTATTCCATCTCATTGTTCTCCGGTGGTGGTCTCAGGGACCCTGTCCAAAGAGGCTTGTCCACTGGGTACATAACAGTTGCTCAGTCTTTCCATCAACGCTCAAAGCAGAGTATAGACCCCTCCTTAGACACCCTTTTACCTGAAATTTTGGAGCCGTCCTGTAGTGAAAGGTCACAGATTCAAAAGTTCGGGCCAAGTTTTTCCAGTAAGTCAAATGCTACTAATCATTGTTTAAAAAACTCTGTGTCAAGTTCGGCTCGTAAATTCTGGAGACAGTGGGCGGCAAACAAATCCGTCAGAAGTGTTATCACCCTATAAGTTATAGGATCAACTAGTGACTGGAATATTATCTATCTCTAGTGTTTTGGTTGACAAATGATTTTTCATTCTGCAAATAATTTGAAAAAGAAAAGAAAAAGAAAAAAAGAAAAAGAAAAGAAAAAGGAAAAAGAAAAAGAAAAAGAAAAAGAAAGAAAAAGAAAAGAGGGCATACAAGAATTTCAGTAAAAGCCCCATGCAATAATAGTAACTTGGTCCATACCTTTCAAGCATGGCCAAGTTCTTTTTAAATTGATGTTGATAGGGTTAGTGAATGAGTTTGGCTAAACAGTTTAATCTTAGCCAAAGTGTCTAGGTTAGATTAGTGAATAAATCTGGCCAGATAGTCTAATCTTGGTCAAATAGCCCAAGGGTAGAGTAAATTCTTAACCCAACAGTCTAATCTGGGTTAATTGTCATAGGAAACTAGGTTAGAATATAGGCTAGTGTCCTTACTTCAATAAAACCAGCTTGATGATCAATGTTGTACCATGATTTGGATACCCAAAAGGTTGTTTGACTAACCCCTTGGTGGTGTAGACATGAAAAGCCTTGGAAAAAACCCGTGAAAAGAACTTATCCTAAGTTTATCGGTGCATGTAGTTTCTGTGCCCTCTCTTATGCTCCGTTCATATATCAATGGTCCAGATGATCGTGCCCAGATCTACGGTGGACAGATTTTTCCGGACCCCCCCGACCGTTCTATCTTTAACGGAAGGGCGGGGGGGTCTGGAATTGCTGATAATACCCGCGCGCATATGGACGGCTTAGGTTCATGCACGCAGATCTATGATCAGTATTGGATTCCGGACCCCCTGCCCATTCTGCCTTTAATGGAGGGGGGGGGTATCGAATGTGTGATAAACAACGCGCTCAGATCTCTAGACAAGAAGCAAGCGCATAGATCAACGGCTCCAGGTGTTTTTCAGACCCCCCCGACTAATTTGCTTTTAACTGAGGAGGGGGGGGGCGGAATGGAATCTTTCCTTTGGTGGGCCCCTATCCATACGTGGCACCGATCTACCGGTCACAAGTCCCATCATCTCCTACTGACTGACATACCTTTTTTACCTCCTGACGTCATCATCCACCTTCCCCAAAAGAGTCACGTCCCATAATTTATGTCAGTCCTTCCACCCCATTCGCTTGCGGCAAGTCCCCTCACCATGGTCTTTACCCCAATCGGTTACCGCCGCGTCACCCATCCGTATCCTTCAGTCACCGTCACCTTCCATCTCACACTCTAAGTGATCTGTTGGCCATTTATTACTGGATAACCTATCCATTAACCAGCTGACCTGTTTCCCGCGCCCAACAGACACCCGTTTACTCAAAACTACCCTTCTTCTTCCTACTTTCACCATTTACCCACTCATCCCACCAAAGAAATTTACACCGTTTTCTCCTCCGTTACAGTCAGTTTCCCCCATCCACAATCGCCCCTACTATCGTTGTTTTTCTTGCAGGTACTATTGCAGTAATGGTGCCAAAGTCAAAACAAGCAGAAGGAGAGGAGAATCCTTTTCTCCTGCCTCCTGTCGACCTTGACAGGATCCCACTGGCTGACAAAGATCGCTTAATCAAGGATACAAAGTGCGATTTCGATTTCGCAGACCTTTAGTCATGGCTCAAGGAAGTTTTCCTGGACCAGAGTGATGAAATTGGACTCTGGGAGTCCAATTTACCCCTATATCTCTTTCCTCAGATTCACCCTTTTCTAGAGTTTGCCCTCAAGTGCCAATCCCACTACATTCTCGAGCAAAGAGCCGTCGTCTCCTCATCTGGAGAAATTCCGTTCCTCATCATGCCTGAATCCATCGACCAAATGATGCAAATTCCCCGAGTTGACTCTACATCACCCTTCAACCTGGAAATTCTTACAGAATTATACCAGAAAATGACCTTCCCCCAAATAGCTCAAATATTTGAGCTTTTCCTCCCACCATCCGCTCAATTTCCCTCCACAAATCCTCCTTACCCTTCTTCCATGTTTTCGACCAAAGGAAACCAGATCATCTCTTCCCTATGCACCTTGTTAGGATACTATTCAGATCAGTGGGTAGATGAACCCATTCTGGGATTTTTATCCATCTTCTTTACCGATGAGAAGCCCACGACCCAGTTCGACTTCAGCACGTTCCTGGAAAACAATATTTACAAACAGTTTGTAAATTTCGCCATGGAAGGCATGTTCCGGTACTCGTCCATACTGGCGTGCTTGTTTGTTTTCTTCCAAGCGGACAAATTCATTTTTTCCATGTAGAAGATGGATGGAGATGGTAGACCCCAGGAAATGACTGCATGGACCTCCTTGCTCAAGCATAACTCCACAGAGTTTAGTTTCAAGGAGTTCATTGATCAATTCTACCACCTAGTGGTAAGTATGCTTAGCGGCAGGCCCGAGCCTCAGATAAATGATGAAGTTCATAGGATCCTACATCTCTCGGATCACACAAAGACAAGTGATTGGTATTTATACCAAAATCACACTGAGATCAGAGTATACGAGTGCGATTTGGCACTGTATAAGCTGCCCAAATACCTGTCTGTCAGAATTTTTGCTTTGGAATATATAAGGTAGATGATAAACTCTGATGATATCCATTTTGTGTCACTAAAGAAAAAACAACAGCTCAAAGTCAAAGGGAATATTGGCTCTTTCATCTGCAACAATCGTGGCGCTGGAAAAGAAGCAGACAGGCTACTGAAGGAAATGAAGTTCTTCATGAGTTTCCCATGGCATTATGATCCGTGTGGGATTATCTCTGAGATGAGGGTGAAAAACAAGAACATCCCATATGTCCACGAATCTAGGCTTGAAGTTGAGAAGTTTGCAAACCAGACAGTATGGGAGCCTAGCACTTTGGTCGAAGTAGAACAACAGGATCCCCCAACAACTGTATCGAAAACGACTACACCACAGGTTCCGAAAGAGAAAAGGCCTAGGAAAGATTTATCTCCGCCTGTCACTGAGGTATCATCGGAAGAATTCCATTTGCATACCAAGAGGTCTAAAACCATTTCAGCTCCTGGCCCGACCGGGGAAAAAGAAGCCCCGTCTACTACAGTGACCAAGGTTGATAGGCCACCCCTTGATGCAAGCCTCCAACATGTCATAACCTCAGCATTTCCGAAGAAATCTACAGATTCTCCATCGACCACCCAGCCATGCAAGGTAGGACCGAAGCTGAGTATCTTTGAAAAATATGAGCTGATCAAGAAAAGGAACCAGACCCTGACCAACAGTACTTGCGCCCAGTTCTGAAAGCAGACGTTGACTGCACAACATAGGCTTCTATCGACATTCGACATCGAGAAGGGAAGAATGCATATGGCATTCCTCCAAGCACAGGTGCTAGATCCAAAGGTGATCACTGATTACAAAAGGGCCACCTTTGAATTCCAGATGAAGGATGTGCATCCGACCGATCAGATGGATCTGCACAAGAAAACAGGGGAAATGTTTTTTTACACGCTGGTGCATGCTTCCACTACTGTGCCCAAATTGAAAGTGTCCCTGAACAACGTTCAAACACAATTGAAGTTAGAGAAGATATCGTCCTTTTCCAAGGATAATAGAATCAAGACTTTGGAGGAACTGGTCCTCAAGATCGACTACGATCCTTCAAACGTGAAAGCAGCCGAGGAGATGATTAAGAAGAAAAATGCTGACATAGCCTCCTTAAGAAAACAACTGAAATTGCCACCAACAGAAGATTCACAGGCGAAGGAGATAGCAGAGAAAGAAGGAGAAAAGGATGAAATGCTCAAACTACTCATGGAGCAGAATGCACAACTTAAGGAAATGGAAGCTGAGATGGAGAAGCTAGTGAAAGAGAAATAAAAACTGAAGCCAATGGAAGTCATTCCATTGAGTGCCATTCCTATTTCGGGAGTGAGCACAACATCAGTGACATAAGTCCCATCCGCGACTCCACTGACATCCTTGGAAAAGACAACCAACTTGGCTAAATCTATGGAAAAGATGAACCTGCAGGAAACAGGGATCAACAGGCTCAAAAAGGAGATTGAGAACCTTCAAGAACTCAAATCTTCCTTTCAGATCAACCTCTCCAAGGAAAAACGGTGACAGATCAGCTCAAGCAAGAGTTACAACAACTCCGGAAGCAAACAGTGGCAGGAAAAACTTTGGCTGAGGTTAAAGAAAGTGTATGGACAGACATCACCAAGTCCATGAACGAGATATGTCCCATGATACAGATCATGTTTGAGCAGAATGAATTGGTGCAGAGAAGCAAACAGGCCATTGAGAAGTTCATATCAGAATTGGGAGAGATTCCAACACAGGCTAATGAGATCATCAAATTCCTAAATTCTAAGACCAGGGAGGAGTTGGAAGAGCTAAAAATTGAAGACAGAACAGAGACCATCCTTGAGGTTAAAAGAGTTTAGACCAAGAGAGGATTAATTCTTCAGCTGGAAGAAAAGGTTCAAGCCATGGACCTTGGGGTACAAATATTTTTTAGTAAGATTGAGGCTCTACAGAAGAAAGGTCTTCCTGGTCTGAAGGTAATCAATGACAAATTGATGACACTCCCAGACTACAAGAAGAGACTGGCCGATGTATCTAAGGATAGTTCAAAGTTTGCAAGAATTTAAGGCAGCATCACTGGCAAGGCGTTTCTAGATGCACTTTAGTGGGACATCAATATTCAACATGAGATTCGATACATCTTCGTCACCAAACCTACCTTCGCCAAGTACACAGAAATGGACGAAGTGTATCGAAGGCTACTCAAAGTCAATGTGCCCAGTCATCTTCGGTGGGAGGAAATCTATGATCTGATCGAGTAGCAGATGAGCTGTCCCAGCCCAGTCATTTGTCCAGTCAGATGAGGTCATTCAGAGGCTTCATCAACAACCCACCTAGAAATCAGCATGCAGTTACACCACATCATCAAGCAGTTCCTAGATTTATGAAATTTGTTAAGTTAGTTAGGCTAAAAATAGATTTAGCACGTCCTGGTCATTAATCACAGGATCGTTTGTAATTTTGAGTTATAAATACTTCATCTTTCGAAGTATTGAGGGTTGTTGATCTTCACACCCTACAAGCTATCAGACTGTAATATTTTTGAAGAGATCTTCCATTAATACAAAGAGGCACTTTTACAGGATTCTTGCGTGTATTCACTGGTGATGTTGTTCTATCTAAGTTAAATGTTATTCTCACTTTGTTATCATACTGTTTTCTAAACCTAATATTTGGAAGTAACGAAAGTTGCATGATTTATCTCGTATACCCTGTTTCTGACTTGAAAGATTTTAGTGTTCAATCTTCTCATTTTACAATAAATAAATTCTTAACTGCTTCTTTGTTGTAATTGTCTTTCTCATCTTTTATGCTATTCATCATTTATGCTACTAAAGAATCCAGTGATTATATTATCTCGCCTTGTGAAAGACTCCTTTGTTTTTTCTGGTTTGGATTTCATCTTTATGACACAGACCCCATAGCCCAATGGATGTGTAAATTGTCTCAACCAACTCAACAAATACTACGACACAAAATCGACTTATCTATTTATCTAGCCTAATATTTAAAAATTTGAAACCTATCTAAATCATATAGAGAGATCTCTCTCTGAAGTTGGAAGGGATAGATCCCAGCTTCAAAAGCGATTGGATAAAGTTACCTCTCATAGATTTCTTCTTCCTAACAACCTCTTGGAAATTTGCAGAGTGCTAACAAGAAGATTAGTATTAGGCTCTGACATTGGGTTAGAGGACTCTTGTAGAATGGCTCTCTGTGGCCTAGTGGGAAGGTTCACTTACAACAACCTATGTGTGGAAAGCTGCTCAGTCTAGATGGAGCGTGTTTGGGTACCGGTTTTAGAATATAAACCGGAGGTCATTTTTTTAACTAAAGGATGGATTGGAGTTATCTGTGAGAGTCCAGAAGATGCAGCGTTACTATTAGGAAGAAGGTGGGTTCATGGAAATAACAAATTTATGCTCAAGAAATGGAGGCTGACTTTTAATCCAGAGATAGAATACTTCTCATTAAGACATTTATGGGTTTTTCTTCCGGGACTACCGTTGTATCTATGGAATGAGGGAGCTTTGATAGCCATTGGAAACACTCTGGGGAGCTTTATCATGATTGATAAAAATAATTTAGAGGCATGAAACAAAAAATTTTCTAGAGTGTTGGTTGAAATGGATGTGCACTCGGGTTTGTCGGAGACTTTGGAGGTTGAATGGCATGGTATACGTTGTCTAAAAAGACTAGACTATCTCGGGTTACTGTTCATATGTAGTTACTGTCAAAGTACCTTACACTTGAGGAGAGACTGTAAAGGTATAATGGAAGAAGAAAAGCCTCATGAAGAACATGAGTTTGTTTATAGTAACCTAGACTCCTTGATGGATACTGGTTTTTATGGTTTTGAAGGAGGTAGAGATGACATGATTGACCAAAGTATCTTGGAGCCATCAGATTCAATAATTGGTAAGTTACAGTTACACTATCCTGTTTTTTTCAATTCCCTTCCGGTGATGGAACGTCATATTATTAGTTCCTCTATTTGGCTGAAGAATTCTATTTCAAAATTGAATTAGTCACCTTTAGTGGACTCAGGAAGAAAATTGACCTTTCTCCTAGGGACAACATATCTTTAAATCCCTCGATGATTGTCTCCCCGTCCTTGGAACCTATGATCCCTTCTAGTGATTTGGTATCATCGATTGACCCACCTTTCCATTGTACCTCTCTTCCAGAACCTTCAGCTTCTACTGAGAACTGTAGTAGTCCAGATATTAGTCACATGTTGTTGGGGGGAACCAGAAGAGGACGAGTCAACCCTCTCTTCTGTTCTGGATTCATTCATACCTTTCATCCGTGGAAGTGATACATCAGTACCGTTACCAGTTTTTCTTGGGAAAACAACCATTGATCTTGTTGTTGAGAGTGGGGAGGCCGGTAGTTCTTGAGCTTTGGTAGGATATGGTGGGAAGGATTTTACGTGGTCCCGGGGTTTGTGATTGAAATTTCCCCTGTAAAAACCCAAAGTGCTAGAAAAAAAAAAACCACTGTACCAAAAGACGACTTTGTGTTACACTTACCTACTGATGGTAGGGCCCTTAGAGAATTGAAGGCCCTTGCAAGATCTAAGTAATGTTATTATTATCATTAAATCTTAGAGGGACTGGAGGCACCCTAAAACTTGCCTCGGTTCGTAGTGTGTTGGAAAAATCTCATCCAAATATTGTTTTTTTTCAAGAGACCTTAGTACATTCAGAAAAGGCTTGTAGCTTCTTTCAACTTCTGAGGCCGAAGTGGCTTTGTTGTGCAATTAATTCAGCTGTAAATTCTGGAGGTTTACTAGCTGCTTGGGATCCATCATATTTTGATCTGGTACCTTACTTGACTTGTGGTGGTATCTTACTGACAGGACACTGCTTAGAGTCCAAAAGAAATATTAATCTTCTAAATGTATATGGTCCATGTTTGGAGCGTAAAATATTCTGGGAAATATTGGAGTCTGTGGGTCTGTTGTCCCTGAAATATCTTGTTTTAGCAGGAGATCTAAACTTCACTCTGTCGGCAGGTGAAATTTGGGGTAGTCGGTCGACCCTCGGATCATTGACTACTTTCTTCACTAATCTTTTCAATAGAAATAAGCTTATAGATATTCAACATAGAAAGTTGGCCCCTACATGGAGAAATGGTCAGGTGGGTGATGCTTTCATAGCTAAGAGACTGGATCGTTACTTACTTTCAGAGGATCTTGTGGTGTCTACTGGCATTTTTAGAACTTGGGTTGAATACCATTTTATCTCTGATCATGCTCCGATTTTATTACAGTTGGATCTTCCACCAGTGTTCAAAGCGATTCCTTTCAAATTTAATCCTGTGTGGAGTTCAGATAAAGATTTCTATTTATTAGTACATAACCTTTGGACAAATCCTTTGTATCTTCGGGAATCTGGTAAGCAGAAGCGTTTGGTCTGGAAATTGAAAGATTTGAAAAAGCATACAAAAGCATGGTAGAAGGAATATAAAACTTTAAAGAATGCCAGGCTTAGGGGACTTGAGCAGGAAATCTCTTTTAGATTGCAAAATTTGACGGAGGGTACCTGCCAGAGTATGATTGATCTGTCTTTAAAAGATTTAGAGCAGGAAAGGAATTCATTACAAAAGGAAATTGAGGAACAGTGGCACCAACGCAGCCGTGCTATATGGATTCAAAGTGG
Source organism: Picea engelmannii (assembly GCA_009831015.1). Taxonomy (NCBI): domain Eukaryota; kingdom Viridiplantae; phylum Streptophyta; class Pinopsida; order Pinales; family Pinaceae; genus Picea; species Picea engelmannii. Next base: position 1,241,399 of record ML777297.1, on the reverse strand, counting down.
AGATCTAAATACAAAATTCTTTCATAGCTATGCTAGCTACAAGAGAAACCATAAGTTCATATGGGAGATACAAGATGAGGGGGGGGAATTTTATAGAGGCCAAGACAATCTAAAATTGGCAGTAGTTAATCATTTTAAAGATTTTTATAACAAATCTGTGGATATAAACCTTGCTGATCAAGTTAAAGTAGCTGCATTATTTCCAAACATGGTCCTAGATTCAAAGTCGGATGCCCTCTTTAAACCAGTGGATAAGGAAGAACTAAAGAAAGTATTAACAAAATTTAAAGTGGATAAGATTCCAGGCTCGGACGGCTGGACTTTCGAGTTTTTTAAGCATTTCTTTGACTTAGTTGGAGAAGACATTCTGGAAATGATTGAAGAATCTAGAACAATGGGTTTTATTCCGAGAGCTCTAAATTCAACTTTTATTACTTTAATTCCAAAAGTGAACAAGCCTCGTCATTTTGGAGATTATAGACCGATCTCTCTGTGTAATCTTTGTTACAAGATTATCTCAAAGATCATTGCTAATCGGATCAAACCGATTCTCTCTAGATCAATTTCGAAAGAGAAGTTGGGTTTTCTACAGGGAAGGAAGATTTAGGATGTTATAGGTACAGTCCATGAATATATGCACAGTATTAACTAGAAGAAATCAAAGTCTTTGATTTTAAAGTTGGATCTTCAAAAAGCTTATGACTGTGTTAATTGGGACCTTTTGCACATTCTTCTCCTTCAAATTGGACTAGACCTAAATATGACTAATTGGATTATGAGTTGTGTAGTCTCTACCTCATATTCCGTCTTGATTAATGGAGAAGCAACAAAATTCTTTAAGAGTGAAAGGGGATTGAGGCAAGGCTGCCCCTTATTGCCGTTGCTGTTTATATTGGTGATGGAAATTTTGAGTTTGCTACTGAAAGAAAGTCAAAGAGAGGGTAAACTGACGGGTATTCAAGTGTCTAAATCAATTAAAATATTGCATATATTATTTGTGGACAATGTGATTATAATGACTGGTGCCACTATTCATGAGTGGTGGGAAATATATAAAGTTCTTAAATTTTTCATCTTGACTTCTGGTTTATTGATCAATGCATCGAAGTCGACTTTCCATCAAGCAGATATGACGGATTAGGAGTTTTTATGTTCAAATATTTTTTCCCATATAATTTTCTAGAGATGGAACAAGGCTTCAAATACATTGGTTTTTTCATGAAGGCTGGAGCTATGCGTTTGGATGAATGACATTGGTTGATAAAAAAATTGGAAAACAAGATTAATAACTGGTGTTATTGGCTTTCTTTAGGAGGGAATCTTACGCTCTTGAAAGCAATGTTCTGTAGCCAACCTATCTATTGGATGTCCCTAACAGTTGTTCCATGGTCAGTTTTGAAAATTATCAGGAATCCCATGTTCAATTTCCTTTGGAAAAGGAATTATGAACCCCATACTCTGCATCTTTGAAACTGGGAGAGAATATCCCTTCCAAAATCTTTTGGGGGATGTGGAATTCGTAATATTTTTGACTTCAGTAAGTCTCTGGTGGTGAACACGTTATGGAGAATTCTCATGGGTGATGGCATTTGGCACAAGGTGGTGATTGACAAATATCTATTACATGAATCAATTATTAAATGGCTCGGATCTCAGTATTTCAGAAAGACTGGGATTTCCAGAATTTGGTCTGGACTTTTAAAAGTCTTATATTTGATATTGCATGGCTTAAGCTGGTTACCTGGGAACGAGATTTTTATAGAAATAGGTAAGGATAGAATATTGGGAATGGGTGATTGCTCATTCATCTCTAGCAGTCTGTTGATGGTGTTAAAGGAAAAGGACATACTTGTACTTGCCCAGGCCAAAATTATTTTAGGTGATCAGCCATTGGTATCCTATTGGCTCAATATCATTGATCTGGATTTGGGGGGGAATTTAGCGCGTGAGTGGGATCAGTTCAAAAGTGATTTATCGACATCAAGAGTGCTCATCCAAGACACGAGGGATACTTTGATGTGGGTTGGTGGTGACAATTCAGGAAGACCTTCTGTAAAAACAAATTATTTAAGAATTATCTCGGCTAAAAGATTGTTGAAAGTTGATACCTGGAAACAAAAAATTTGGAATTGGAAGGCTCAGCTAAAGGTGAAATTATTTGTTTGGATGGCTATGGAGGGTAAAATATTAACTTGGGATACATTACAGAAAATGGGATGGACTAGCCCGGGGCGCTGTCCTCTCTATAAATCTGATTTGGAGTCAGTTAGTCACCTTTTTATTTACTTCCCCTTTGCAATATCAGTATGGAATTTAGTGTCTAAGGAATTAAAACTGAACATGAGTTGGGCAGGGAATACACTATCGAATTGTTTAAAGTGTTGGTATTTGGATAAATCTGTTTCTACTCATATTGTAGCTTATACCATCTGGTACACTTGGAAAGAACGTAACAAATCTATGTTCAATGATTCTGGTCCGTCTTTGCAGGCAATGATCTACAAGATAATGGCATTATATCTGGGTTCCATTTATTATCCAAAAGACAAACCATAGAAGGACATTTTGATTTCATATCATAAGGATTTGGCGCTTCCTTGGTTTGATGGTGTTGCCAAAAGTGATGGTAGCATTTGTGGTGCAGGGGGTCTTATTAAAGTTTCAGAGGCTACTGTTTACAGATGGACATTAAATTGTGGCAAAGGAACAAATACTAAAGTGGAGCTCTTGGGAGCCTGGGCTTCACTTTGGCTTGCTGATTACTTATCGCTTCTTGATCTACATTTTCTAGGTGACTCAAAGGTTGTTATCGACTGGTTAACAAAAAGGGCAGTTTACAGGTGAGCTCTTTGGAGGGATGGAAAGCTAGAATTATAGCGCTGACTAGGAGCTTCTGCTTCATTACTTTCCAACATATTTATAGAAATTTTAATACTGAAGCGAGCAATTTATCAAAGCAAGCAATTGAGGATATTGAAGGCATACTTTTTTACCAAAAGTGGACCAATGGAGCGGTTGGTCCAAGGAGACAATTTAGAATCCATTAACCATTGATGGCGATTCTATATGTTTTGACAGTATAACCTTTTGGTTCTTATTTTGATAGTATTTCCTATTTTGATTATGTTCTTAGATTTGGAGTAGGACTACCTATTCACAGTTATTTGGTGATAGAGTTGAGACTCTTTTTGTAGCTTCCATGACTATTTTGTAATTTATTTTGAACAGTAGTTTCATCCTCCCAATAAGACATGGAAAGGGTCTTTGGAGAAGCATTGGCAGATGTAAAAAAATTATATGCTATAATATAATTGAGAGAATTTTTTTCCTTGGAAAAAAGTATGCCTTCCCATAATGACTAATTCATAAGTTTTTAATATATATCTTAATAGGCCCATTTTTTACTTCAAAATTCCTCAAATTTGTATATCACATTAATGTTTATATTAGGAGATTATTATTGTGGATCCCTGTGATAATTTTTTTTGGTTTCCTAACATCATGGAGTAGTTGAAAGAATTTCTCCAACTATCTCTATTATTGTGATTTGTTGCTAGTTCTAAGGATCTAGTGAGTAATTATCTCCCAGTTTATTGAGATGGTTCTCTTCATGTAAAACTATATAAGATTATTCTTGGTTTGATAAAATTTAGTTAAAGATTCTATTTTTTCACTTTAGTGTAGGACTCTACTCATGAGTGTGATTTCCCGAATCATTGGTACTTGCTATTGTCCCCCCCCCATCTAATTTTGAGTTTGGGTTTGATATTATTGACTTTAGTTTGATGCAATGGATCTTATGTGTTTTGTACACATTGAGGGTTGTTCATGGTGTGAAAGCATCTTGATGACATTGGGATACATTCTTAACGGTTTACTTTCTTTGAAGGATGCACCTCACACTAGATTGATACAAATATTAATGAGCGAAACAACTGCACCTTGGGAAATTTCTCTTTGCACAATATTTATATATTGAAGATCAAATACCTACGCGATGTGGGTCCACCATAGCCCCGCTAGTTCTATATGAATGGGTGTCTTTATCCAAGGATAAATATAAAGATTAACATTTGTACAAGGCCTAATGGATGCAACCTGAAACCATAAAGCACAATCTCTCACTTGCTAGAATATTTCATGCAACTAGCTGAAGTTCTTGCAATTGTTTCACCTTCTCTTCCTTTAAGTTTCTTAGCTCTACACATTTAATTTGTTTCAATTGAATTCCAGGCATTTAAATGTTTTCATAAACTTCTTGTTATGGTGGGGGATTCCCTATCCAAGGTTTTAGTCATTCTTCGTGGGACTAAAACACTCTACATAACATGATAAAGATTAGCCTTTCCATGCAAAATCATTTGAAAAGGGTTTATTTGTCACTTTGCTATGCCATAATAGCAACAAAAATCAAGTTTTATTTTCATTTTTTGTTGAATATCAACGATCTCCTCATAGGGATTGCTTGCATCAACTCTATAATTTGGCTCTTATTCGTTCCTACTTAGTCGAACAATGAGGGTAAGAGGGATATGCTTCTCCAAGAAGATAATATATTCAAGAGAGATATGGTGGGACCGCTTATCAATGTGGTCGTTGACATTGACCCTAGTATACTGGTGAGTGCATTCATTGAGACCACTTTGGCCTTCATTTTCTTTTCAACATCAATATTCAATGCCAGGAGATGGGAGTACATATTTTTCAGAGGATTATTGTGTTTGGGAGTCAACATGTTGATGTGGCTACAAATGGTTGTTAAGCCCTAATATTGGCTCATTACCCCTTAATTGGGGAATATTACATTAGTAATGTTATTTTATTTATGTCGGCTTTATTCCATTAGTTGTAACTATACCTCCTAGTCTCCTATATATACCAAGGAGACATTTTCATTTGGAATCATCTTGTACTTGAACATTTATGTGGGGTAAAAAGAGGTTTCCCCCTTGAAGAGGCATATTATCTGAAATTATCTCTTTTTCAAGGCGTTGAGTACTTATTCTGAGGTTTTTCTATGCTATATTGATATTTGGTTCTTAACATATGGTATCAGAGCTCAAGGTCTTGGGGTTTCACTGCTACATCTGAGACACCATGGAATTTTCTCTATAACACTTTTTATACAATGATTTAGAAGGAACGAATTGGATGATATTTATTATATGGATCAAGGTATGTTGGGTTAAAATTTCATCTCCTGAGACCTTATACTTCTGGAGATACAACCTTTGTAAGATAGGGTTCTGGAATCATATTGAACTGAGTCATTGTAGAATTTTCGCTATAATTTTTTTTGTGTAACGTTTCAGACCCTGAAATCTAGAGGATATTCACAGAAATTAGTAAGGTATATGTGGTAGCAATTTTAGCTTCTGGGTCATCTTAAATTTGTAGATACACCATGTGGAAGATAGGGTATCTGACTAGTCCTATTGATTATTCTCAAGCAGGTGTTCCGGGTAAAACAATCATAACTTCTTCCTAGAGTATCCAAATTGAGTGATACCAATTGCATTGGATAGTGTACAACCCGTAGTAGTTTTGGTACGAGTTTCAGAATTTTATATCAATTATTTTATGCGGGGCCCGCTATACAAGTGAGATCTCCTGGAAAGGACAAAAATTAGTAAGTTGTGGGGAAGTTACCGTAAATTCCGCTTGGCACATCCAATTTTTATCAGACCTATGGCATTGAAGAGAAGAAATATCAGAGACCTACAAAAAATGAAAGTTCATACTTAGAAGGGCCGAAATTTTGGAGATACAATAAAAAGAAGATTGTCTAGCATAACCACCTCAAAATCAAGGTTTAAAGTGATACTTGGCCAACATGCCACCAAAAAAGGGAACTTCTACACCAAATAAGTCTCCAGACAATCCTACTTGGACTCTTGATGAAGGTGAAGAAATGAGTAGGGACATAAATGATTTACAAAAGAAGACAATAAGTAAATATGAACTACAAGAGATAATGGATTCAACAGAAGCTAAGTTTGAGGCAATAAATACTAAGATGAACGCTTTAAAAGGGGAGATCATGGAAGGATTGGAAAATTTCCTAATAGAGAAGACACCTGAAAGTGAAAATGTATCCCATGAAATTCATGATGAGGACACAAGGAAGGTGAATCAAGAATGGAGAAACTCCAACTTTGAGTTGAATACCAACCACGTTCCTAAGATCGATATGAGGAAGTTTGATGGCAAGGACCCAATCACATGGATACTTCAGATGGAGAAATTCTTTGATCTACATAATGTGCCACATACACAAAAGGTACGAATTGTTTCTTTATATTTAGAACCCAATCAATTTGTATGGTATCGATGGCTTTTTTCTCGCAAATCACTTGTCACTTGGACAATTTTCATGGAAGAACTGATAGCACACTATGAGGATACAAGGAGAAATACCTTCTTTATCCAATTGATAAATCTCAAGAAAAAGGGTTTAGTTATCGAGCACATTGAGAACTTCCAATTATTGAATATAAAGGTAACATATATTCCAGATGAGCACTTGATTGATGTATTCACAGGAACTTTAAAGGATAACATTCAACATGAGGTTCTCCTTTGGGAACCCAAATCATTGGAGAATGCATTTAGGGTGGCAAGAAATGTTGAAAGTAAAAATATGGCTTTGGCTACTAGAAGGACCAATCCTAACATCTATAGAGAGAATAATGATCCTTCTTCTAAAACACCTCAACCTACAAGGTTGACACCTCAACAATTGGAGGAAAGAAAAGAAAAAGGTTTATGCTTTAATTGTGACAGCAAGTACAGTGAGGGAATTAAGTGTGGTGAGAAGAAATTATTCTACATAGATTGTGAAGAGGAAGAAGAATAAGAACAATAACCATCTCAAGATAAAAATGTAGAAGCAATTTCATCTGAAGAGTTGACTCCCATGATATCATGTAATGCATTGGATGGAATTAGCACTCCTCAAACCCTCAATATCGAAGAATACATCAAAAAGAAAAAGGTAATAGTCTTAATTGATTCTGGAAGTACTCATAATTTCATTCACTATAAATTAGCCAAATCTCTCAATTGCTTTGTATATCCAGCGCCAGAGTTTCAAGTAATGATTGCAGATGGAAGAACTATCAATTGCTTAAGAAAATGCAATAAGATCAATCTTACTATGGGAGAATATGTAATGAATAGTCCAATTATTTCTATACCCATGGGTGGTGCTGATGTTGTACTAGGAATCCAATGGTTACAATCATTAGGAACAATGGCTTTTAATTTTCAAGAAATTTTCATTGGAAGGAAAAGAAATTGAGTTAAGAGGTATCACAGGGAAACCCGGTAAGGTGATAAGCTCTAATGGCATGACTAAATTATTGAAAAAGGGGCATCAAGGCATTATTGCACAACTATGCTCACTAGATGTTCAAACATCTAAGCCATCTATTCCTCAATATTTCCAAGGGATCATTGATAAGCATTCCAAATTATTTGAAGATATTCCCAAAGGTCTTCGACCCACTCGAAATCATGATCATGAAATTCACCTAATTCCTGGGAGTGTTCCTCCTAACATCAGGCCATACAGATACCCTTATGCTCAGAAGAGTGAAATTGAGCTCATGGTTGAAGAAATGTTAGAGGCTGGCATTATTAGACCTAGCCAAAGTTCTTACTCTGCACCAGTGGTAATGGTATTCAAGAAAGATGGCTCATGGTGTATGTGTCCAGATTATAGAGAGCTCACACTATTAAAGATAAGTTTCCCATACCTATCATTGATGAATTGTTAGATTAACTACATGGAGCAATCTATTTCACAAAATTGGATCTCCGTTCAGGGTATCATTAGATTAGAATGAAGGAAGAAGATATCCCAAAAACAACATTCCGAACTCATGAAGGCCATTATGAATTTTTGGTCATGCATTTTGGCCTTCCAAATGCACCTTCCACATTCCAAGGGTTGATGAATTCCATTTTCAAGTCCTTCCTTCGAAAATTTGTGTTAGTATTTTTTGATGATATACTAATCTATTGCAAGTCTTGGGAGGATCATGTGCGACATGTCGACAAGGTGCTACAACTACTAAAGGAGAAACAACTATATGCCAAACCATAAAAATGTTTCTTTGGAGTGAAGGAGGTAGAGTATTTGGGTCATATTTTATCTCATGAAGGTATCAAGGTAGACCCTAACAATATTAAGGCCATGATGGACTGGCTGATTCCCAAAACATTGAATAATCTTAGAGGATTTTTGGGTTTGACAGGTTACTACCGCAAGTTTGTTCAGCACTATGGAAGAATAGCAACACCTTTAAAGACACTAACTAAGAAGGATGAATTTTCATGAACTCCAGAGGCAACTAAATCTTTTGAACAACTTAAAGAGGTGATGTGCAAAGCTCCTATCTTGACTACTCCAAACTTCACAAAAACCTTTATTGTGGAATGTGATGCCTCGGAAAATGGAATTGGTGCTGTCCTAATGCAAGAAGGAAGGCCCCTGGATTTTGAAAGTCGACCACTCAAGGGAAAGGACTTACACAAACCCATTTATGAGAAGGAAATGATGGAAATACTTCATGCATTGTAGAAATGACATCCTTACCTAATAGGTAGGCACTTCAAGGTCAAAACAGATCATGATAGTCTTAAATACTTCTTGGAACAAAGACTATCTTCAAAAGAACAACAAAAATGGGTAACCAAGATATTGGGTTATGATTTTGAAATC
>ML777297.1:1219186-1232156 GCA_009831015.1 Picea engelmannii | reverse complement strand
CCATTTATGGCACTCTATGGATACCACCCTCCTTCCATCACTTCTTCTCTAAAATAAAAATCTAAGGTTCAAGCAATGGAAGATCACATTGAGCATCAACAACAAGTTCTCCAAATCTTAAAGGACAACCTGACCATGGCACAAAATTGCATGAAACAAAAAGCATATCAACATCGTAGTGAAAGAAGTTTTGAAGTAGGGGATTGAGTGTTTCTAAGACTACAACCATACAAACAGATGTCCCTCAAGCAAGCCAAGAAGGATAATAAATTATCACCAAAGTAATATGGCCCTTATAAGGTGTTGCAAAAGATCGGTACTATGGCATACAAATTGGAGTTGCCTGCATCTTCACGAGTACACCGAGTTTTCCATGTTTCATGCTTAAAGAAGGTTATAGGTGACAATATCCCAGTTCAAACTATATTGCCAGAAATTGACAAGGAAGGAAAAATCATATTGGAGCCTGAAGCCATCACTGACACAAGAATTCGCCAGCTGAGGAATAGATCTATTTCAGAGTATCTCATTAAATGGAGGAAACTACCGGTTGAAGATTCCACTTGGGAAGATGAGTCTTTTATACAGAAGCATCCAGAGTTACTCAAGCGTTGCGGACAACACTTGTCTCAAGGGGAGTGGCATGTTAATCCCTAATATTGGCTCATTACCCCTTAATTGGGTCATATTACATTAGCAATGTTATTTTATTTATGTCAGCTTTATTCCATTAGTTGTAACTATACATCCTAGTCTCCTATATATACCAAGGAGACATTTTCATTTGGAATCATCTTGTACTTGAACATTTATGTGGGGTAAAAGGAGGTTGCCCCCTTGAAGAGGCTTATTATCTAAAATTCTCTCTTTTTCAAGGCGTTGAGTACTTATTCTAAGGTTTTTCTATGCTATATTGATATTTGGTTCTTAACAATGGCATCTATAATACCTCAATGGTCTATCTAAATATAAGTGGAATAAAATTAGGTATTTTGATGTCAAGATTAAACTCTATTAACATTTGTGGTCACTATTATCTTTCATAAATTATGTTTAATATCAACTTGTTTAAACTATGGATTTATTTGTAACACTAATTTGATTAGTGATTTTTCCTAGTCCTTATGCATTTTTTTTACAAGCTTGATTTGGTATCCAATACTCTGGAAGTTTATATGCATTCTATTGACAATTACTCAAGGAGTCAAAGTCTCCAATCCAAGTTTTTGTTGAAGTATCTTTTGGAAACTTGCAATTACTTTGCTTTACTTCCTTCTTCATTTGGATCACACTAATTTGTATGGTGTTATTTTGGAAGCATAGGAACATCCCTAATAACATCACCACTTAGCCAAAGGGATAGCTATAAATTTCTATAAGTGATATTTCCAAAGAAAGAATTACAACTGCAAATGTAAGAAAAATAGAATACTAAAAATATCTATGTTTTTTAGAAACATGATCAATTACTAAACTAAAGTTTTAATCCAAATCTCATCAAGACTTGGAATACCCAACTAAACTCTAGATCTTTATGTCCAAAACAATTTTATAGCTAAATTAACGTACACCAATTACGATGTAGATAGTTACATCGAAAACAAATTTACAACTAGGCCTGTATACATTATAGATAAACCCCAAGATATATTAAGGGAAAGGAAAATGCAACTCCAAGATATACAAAGGGAAAGGCATATGTAACACATTTCTCAAAAATTCTTAATGGAATTAAACCATAATTGAAATTTCTCCTGCTCCATTTATGGGAATGTCCAATTCTATGTCAATTGGATACATAGGTGGTCACATAGAAGAAGAAACTTGTGTCCAATGGAGCACTCCTTAATTCCATAGGTGGTCACATAGAAGAAGAAACTTGTGTCCAATGGAACACTCCTTAATTCCATAGGTAGTCACATAGAAGAAGAAACCTGTGTCCAATGGAACACTCCTTAATTTTGGAAATATTATGTGTTTCAAATATGGTTGGAAGAGTCTCCTCTAGTAGTAGGATGGATAGCTATGTATATATATATATATATATATATATATATATATATATATATTCTTGATTTCTTAAATAATAATTTAAAAGATACAAATTGATCGAAATGGATTCTTTGCATTGCACTTTTACAAGATAGTACAAAGATTAAGCATCATGGATGTAACATACCCAACTACCTTTGTACACTATCAAGATGATGGGGTACTTCAAAATTTCTTCCAACAACTCAAAAGTTCATACTCTAATACCATATCCTTCTCTATCCTTCTTTTAATGAATTAATGCATGCAATATGACAAGCAATGTTATGCAAATATAATTAAAACATTCACAATTACATTTGTAGATTATTCATGCAACATAACAACATTTTAATCCATAATATATAAAACATTAACTCAACATAAATACAAGGAACCATAACACTTATGTTTATGACAATAAGACAACAAGACACCAATTGGATATAGACATCGGGCATTCCATCCAACCATATGATCATTGTAGCACTTAGTCTCTTTACAATAAGCCACCCTTGATCTGAGGCTTTGAGTCCACAAGGAAAAACATCTCCTAAGGCTAGCTCTAGTCCTTTCACATAGACAAATTCCCAGAATTTACACTCTATTCGCCCTTACAAAAATCCCAGCTTACCATATCTCTGTTTTATTTAGCCTGCACAACCCAAATAACGAGATCCCATTCTCTAAAATGAAGTCCCTTGAGCTATCTTGCTTCTTTCTTGGGCTCCAAAATACACTGGCCAATAAATCTCACTACTAGGAACTCAAGTGATTCTCATCTATGGCTAATTTTCCTCAATTGCAATAGTTTTCCTTGCACATAGTCATAATTCCTTACAAGGGTTCCTTTTCCATAATTCCATTACAGACATGGCATGGTAGCTTAGCATTAATACTAGTATTGATTGGAAAAAGACCATTTCATAACCAAAATTCATGGAATATGTATGCATGCTCACAACTCAACATGTGGCTTCCTAAGAATCCCACACATCTCACTTGCAACACATCCCAAGGTTGATAGGTAAGGGACTTTGGATTAGGACTAAAATATTATTATTATTCTTCAGCCTCATTTTTATCCCCCTAATCCTTGTAAGCCCCCTTTCTTTCCTCTATTATGGAATCATAGACCCCCATTTTTTTTTCCTTCTCTATCTGCAACCAATGATGCATTTTTTTACTATTATCATTCAATATACAATATTTACATATTATATCACTTGGTCCTCAAACATTCATCATATATACAAATATACATTGATAATGAGGATAAAAAAATAGGGTGTTACGTTCCGCTCCCCCTAAATTTTGCACCATCCTCGTGCATATCACCATGCATATGTACATTACTTTTTACATCAAAATTTCAAAATATATATAGGTATTCCTTCTGCAACACATATTCCATCTCCCACGCCATTTCTTAAGGGATGTACCAAGTCCACTAGACCTTTACTTTCCCTATGGATTTGTTTCGAGCACCGTGACCTTCCTATCTAGTATACACACTGGCTACACCTAGAAGTGTCCATCAAGCTCCACCTAAATCAAAGTCTAGTAAATGACATGGTTAGGATCATGTACATACTTTTTTAATAATGAAACATGAAATATATTATACTCTTTCATAGAAGTAAAAAATGCAATAATGTATGCAACTAGTCCTATTCTATCCAATATCTCGAATAGACCACATAATATGGCTACTAGTTTGGTGTAGCTTCCCAACTTCAAAGAAATATTCTTTGGCTTCACTTTTGTTGATGTGTTTTTCTGACACCCATCAACTAAGTGATTGTGATAAATATGTGAACTTATTTTTCTTTCAAATAGAGACCAAATTTTTTTCGAACTTGGAAAGTTCCAAATAATCTTCAACTGTTGATCATGAAGACCCAACGAGTTTCCAATTAGCTTCATCTCTTCCGTTATTCATCATGAAAAACTAAAAAAAATGGTTTCTCTTTGAAACAAAAGAGAAGGAAACAAAAGATACTAAAATAATGAAATTTCTTATGTCTATCCTCTCACTCAATATTCCTACATCTTAGATCCATTCAACACTTTACATAATCTAAAATAGAGCTCATATGCCCAAGATATGCCATTTTTCTCCCACATATTACTACCCCATACTTAGCCATTTTTCCATTTTCCTTTTTCTCCACACTCCACACTTTATACTTAGCCATTTTTCCCTATTTCCACTCTACTCTCCTCCCTCACTACTCTCCATACTTAGCCAATCCTCCACACCATTTCCATATTTAATTATTTTCCACACTTATCCATTTCCATACTTAGCCCATTTCCATTATCCACTTAGTTCATTATCATAATTCATTTCCATGTTCATCTTCATAATTCATTTTCATTTTCCATTTACCATTTACCATTTTACTCTTCCTATTTTCTTTTTCCATTTCTTTTTCCCATTTTCCATTTTTCATATTTCCATTTTCCCTCTTCCATTTTCTATATTTCATATTTCATTTCCATTTTCTTATTCTCATGTAACTCTATGACATACCTCCCCAACACTTAGTCATTTTTCATGACTTACCACTTTTTACTCCTCTTTACACTAAGTCTTCCATTGTGGATGTGAGACAACATCCCTCTTCATTTACCTTTTTCCCATGTCTTGTTTCCTACACCCTCAATCCCGTGACCCTCAATTTGCACCTTTATCTTTCACATTACCCAAATTGCACCCTTCATGACTTAATCATTTTATTGGGTTTTACACTCTATTTTTATTAAGTCTTATAATTAGTTTATTTTTCAATTGCAAATGCAGGAGTCCTCCCCTTCCACCATTTTCATCTCATCATGTCTTGTGTCTCGCACTCGTAATCCCACCTTCACCATAATGCACTTTCCATTCCCCTTTTTTGCACCTCATACTTAGTCATTTTACTGGGTTTTACACTCTATTTTTAATAAGTCCTATACTTAGTATATTTTTCAATTATGGATGTGGGAGTCCTCCCCTTCCACCATTTTAATCTCATCATGTCTTGTGTCCCGCACCCACAATCCCACATTCATTATATTGCACTCTCCATTCCCCTTTTTGCACCTCATACTTAGTCATTTTACCAAGTTTTATCTCCTCACCTGTCACATGCCCAAGAGCCATGCCCAAGTCCAACCTTGACATCTTGTGGATGTGCAACATTGTGGTGATTCTCTCTTGGTAGCTTGGATCAACCAAGGATACTTCACCCATAATACACCTCTTCACCTAGAGCATACCCATACTCTGTCCTAGGCTATAGATTAGTCACATCCTTACTCTATGAAACTCAGTTGTATGCTTATAAATTTGTTAACTTAGTTTAACACTTAGTCAATTTGGAATACAATAGAAAACATGTGAAACACAAGAGATAGATGTAGTGCGAGCGACACCAACAAAGCCTAATACCTAGCTTCATTTATTTATATTGTGAAACAAAAATAAATATTTACAAAGAGGGTGCTACTGTTCTAGTTACATAGAAGGGAAAAGTCTCACAACCCTGCCTCATCCATCGAAACTGTCTAGACCTGCGGTTATATCACACCAAGACTTCACCCTTGTCATTTCTCCTTGCCTCAGCCTGAGGTGCACCCCACTAGTGTGCCTAGCCTCAGAGCTCCATGTCTCTTGCCTTCACTTGTTTTTCCATTTCTTCCTTTGGTTGTGTGCCCTTGATTTTATATGGACTCCAAGAGTCACTTGTGTGAAATGTCATGTCTCTTAGGTGTGTCATTCCCCTTTGTGAAGCATCACAGTACTCAACCAACCATCATGGTCTCTGTGGATGTAGTGCACCCATGTTTCAAAGAAAGATGGGTCCACTACTTGGGAATGCTCCCAAGTTTCCCTAACCTTGCCCAAACACAACCCAAATATTTGTCTTCCGTCGTAAGGGAAGAAGGATGTGTGCCCTCTTGGGCTCATACGTCACCATTGTGCACCATGGTGCTCCTGCCATACCCAAATGTCTTCATTTTCCCAACCGATCATTCCCTCCTTTTTCTCTTCATTTGTTCTATTGTTCCTGAGATTGATTCTAAGGATCAAAGAATAATGTCAAGCATCAAAGGTTTTAAAATGAAGTATTTTGTAAGTTCCTTTTCTACCTTCATTTTTTTGAGAAATAATCTTTAAATGAAATTAATAATAAGATAGTACAGAGGTTGTATCTCGTTAACTGAGTCGCAATTATAATGTCAAATGATGTAGAAATGATTTACAAAACTGCTAAAACAAAGTCAAGTATCAATTATAGATAAGTCTCACCTTGTTTGCAGTAGAAGAAAAGTAGAAGATGCACCCTTGAATAGGATATAAAAATGAAGTAATTCCCATAGATCACAGATCTTGTTTTACTCACAGTAATAAAAAAGGAAAAGTTGTTTACTAAATGAACTCCTGGTATAATATGATCATAGTAGATGTAGTACTAAATTGCAATCAATCACTCTTCAAGAATTACAGAAAGAAATTTAGATAAATGGAAACACAGAGGAAACACATAACTCAAATTGAAAAAAAATTAGAATCTATGTTTGCACTTGTATTAATACTCAAAAGAGTTTCTCTTTTACATTCGACAAGAAGCATCCTCGAATAGATCTAAAATCTATCTATTTATACAAAATTTGTCACAACTGAAAACCATTGGACTTCACACAATCTATGACTAAAAATAGAATACATTTGAATAAAATAACAGTATGCAAAAATTGTTGAGTTTTGCTGGTGCTTCCTTTGTCTCTTTGTCTCCTTGTAGATGCGCTCATTTTCCTTTGATATTCAAGCCGGGTACACCTGTCCATTAAGGCCACCACAATCATTTGGCTTACTATCTTTGCCATTTGATCTCGTTTCCATCTGTCTCTTTGGATGCATTCACTGGGATAAATAATTGCAGTTGAAAACATGGGGGGGGGGGATAATTATATGAGTGGCTCAGCATTGGCTCGTTATGGGATGGCTAATGGTTATAGGGAAGAGTAATTGTTCACAAAAAGGATGATGGGGGAACAACTGTCTAATAAGGAGGTGGGATGAATGGATGAAAGAATGAGGGTGGTAGGGATAAATGGAGTAAGTGATGGTTGGAGGGTGAAAGGTAGAGTGGGTGGAGAAAGTGGACACTGTACATGCTCTTTCATTTTCTCCCATCTACACTAGCTTTTCCCTGTTCAATGCATTCTATGCACTTGTCCATCAATGCTACCACGAATCTTTAAGGCTCAATCCTTTCTCTTAATTCAAAGGAAAACATCTTCTTCTGTATTTGGGGCAACTTCTCCTGGATTTTGTTCACTTATTGAACTGTGACTTGATATTATGAACTTGGATTAACCAACCATTAATTGATTTTAAGTAAATCAATCTGGCTCATCTCTTAGACGGCTGCCTGAGTATTTTCCTTGTTCCTTCTGGAGCTTTGCTAGTTCATTTCTATCTCAATATGCCCCAAGGCCTTTGAGATATTATTTCCTTCAAACTCAATCAATTTTTTTTTTATTGAAGATAATGCCTCTAGACAAGCCTCTTTTACATCTCTGGCAAGTTTCTTGCCTTCTTCCAGATTTTTTTCCCAGGATTTTAGGGCCATTTTGCCTCTTACTTGTTCAGAATGGGAGAGAAAGGGAAGACCGGGGGTATTATCTCTCTACTTCCATATGAGAACCTCTTGAAACTTAGACCAGGTTGCGCAGGCCTCCTTTTCCTTGACATAATTATTTTTTAGGGAAAGGTCTACTGCCTGATAGCATTTCTGAATAACATCTACTTTTTGATAGAGCTCTTGCTGGGCAAATTCCAGTTTCTCATTGATTTCTGATGCTTATGTTTTGAAGGCAGAAATATCTATCATTATATTCTCTGTTAGGGTCAATATGGCCTACAACTACTCAATCAAATCATCACGTTAAGTGATCAAAACTTGGCTGGTCTGTGAACTCTGGTAGAGAAGCTCAAGGTTATCCTGTAACTGCTTAATTTGATGTTGATGACTAGCCTTGATTTGTTCAATGTCCTGGTTCATCCTACTTCTAACAGTCTGCTTTGTACTATATATCTCATTCTGTAATTTCTCTACCAAGAGGCATTTCTGTCGTAGTTGTTCGGTTAAGTTGTCCACTGACCATTGATTGGCAGTGGAAAAAGCTTCTAATGAACCTGCAACTTCTTTCACAAACTCAGGACCATCTTGGTCTTTCCAATCATACACTAGTCTTTGCCTCTTAGTGACTACTCCATCCTTTTGGTGAGATTCTCTTTTCACGATAGCTTTTCGTTTCTTTCTGAAAATGAATCCTAGGGAGGCATCTCTTCAGGCAAGATAGGGGTAAGATCACCTACACAAGTGAGTTCGAAACTAGGATTTCTGAAGCTGGTCTATAAAGGGGTTAATGATGCAATGGGAGAAGTAATTTTCATGGAATTTTGTTGTCATGTTGTATTCAGGGTGCCAATAGAAGTAGCTGGCATTGAATGAGGAACATCTTGTCCCGGATTCATGAAATCTTCAAACCGAGATAAAACTTGTGGATCATTCAGTCTTGACAGTGATGCTCTTATTTCATGAAATAACACTTCTAGTCTTTTTGGGACTTCCTCAACTTTGTGCTTCACAGAGCAGCTTGGCTTAGATCCAGTGGGTCTAGCTTCATGTGAAGAAGGCATGGGTTTTGACTCTCCTTGAAATATATTTGGTAAACTATTTCTCCTATGTTTTTGAAAGCTGAGGAAACCGACTTGTTTGTCAGGAGGTTGAGTCTTTAATCTTCTTCGGAATTCCTCATAAGATCTAACTCCCTTGAACATTTCATCATAAGAAGAATTCTCATGGATGTATCACTTCATGTTAAACTGAGCCAAATGATTTTACACTATCTTATGTGGATCATGCTTCTTGAATTCGATGTCAACTAATTTGAAATCTTCCAGGGATGCGGCCTCAAATTTAGAGTGACCAAAATCTAATAATGTGAACATGCCAACTTGAATGGGAAAAGTTGGCCAAAACTTTTTCTGAGCTACTTTCAACTCTTTGCTGATACCTCCTGCTATTGTCTAGTATGCCACTTCTCTACACACCAACCTTTTGGGTAAGAACTGTGGAAGGGCATGAGGAAGAATGGAACAACCAAACACTCTGATATAGGAGAAATTCTCCTCAATGAACCAGTCTGCAAGTTTTCCTAAGTTCCCCATAATATTTTCTAAAATTTTGGGTGGTGGGTGGCCGTAGATAGCTATGTGAACTGGTACCACCACGTTGTGACAGATTTCATAAAAGAAATCTTTGGCATTTTCTTCCCATAATTTGGAGTGATAAAAATGTATTGGCTCAGAACTGGCCGGGGTCCAACTCCAGTTCATCAGGGGAATTCGGGGCATGAAAAAAATGGCATCCATAACATATGCTGACATGTAAAAAGGGGCAAGATGCCCTTTTGATTTTGCTGATTTATACTCAACGATTTCCTTGGCTAAATTATCAGATAGAATTTTAGCCCAATTGAAGGTATAACCCTTGGCTATTTCATTCATGATGGCTATCCACTCAACTGAGAAATGTGTAGGTTTCTTCTTTCTAAGAAGGAGACAAAGCATCATGGCTATATACAACATATGAGCATCTAAATATGTCATGGCGTATATACCATGAGCGTCGGTTCTAAATTTTTCCAGATGTCCCCGCCAAGTATTGACTATATCATGACCATTTTTACCATATTGAGTGCATTCCCTTCTCTCAAAATC
This sequence comes from Picea engelmannii, assembly GCA_009831015.1. Lineage (NCBI taxonomy): Eukaryota > Viridiplantae > Streptophyta > Pinopsida > Pinales > Pinaceae > Picea > Picea engelmannii. Next base: position 1,222,345 of record ML777297.1, on the reverse strand, counting down.
TAGAAGAAATGTGACATTGTAAGTGTATTTAGGGGCAGGGGAAAGATTGTACATTACTTGTAGGTTTTTTGGTCAGAAAGAGATGACGATGACCTGCTGGTGGTTGATGACACTCCTGGTTTGGATGTCGACATGTTCCAAAGCCCAATTTATCATATCATTGTAGGGTATAATTCTGGGTCATGCAACGATCTTATGAAGTTCTGAATGTGCTACAAATCTAAGCTTAGCTTCAAAAGACTCATCGTCTTCCTCGGGAGAGTCATCTGGACAGTTAATAATCTCATCCTCCAAGATATCGAACACCCGCTTCCAAGTTTTAATGGCATCCGCAACTCGTGGAGTTGTGTCTGATAGAACATCTGCGTTTGGATTTGAATCATCACCTAATGGATCAAGATTCTTTGCATCTTTTCGTGGCACCATAATCCTCAAGGAAACAAAATTAGCCTACCTGTGACAAGAGAAGTCTGTAAGCTCTACATTGAATAAAAAACTGCTAATTGCAAATGGTAAAAACGATTTTGAAATTCTAAATGCTTTATTCAAAAAGTCTATCGATCTTCGTATAGCTCTACTCACGAGGAATTTATTAAACTTAATGGATTTCATTACCCATTGATTCACAATCTTTATTTGAAATCATTAACCTTAATCAATTATAAATGTCATTAATATTTCGACGGTTCGCGTTCGGAAGTTTTTGATGTGATAGGGTGGAAATCTCCCGAAGTCCGAATTCGCAGAGGAGTTAATCTCTAAGTAATAAATTTTATGTCTTAATTAATCATGTTTTAAAAATGTTGTATTGACTTTAAGTATTTTGGGAGTTCAGAATTCAGAAGTTTTGAATATAGCAGAAGGGAAATTTTCCAAAGTCTAAAACTGCAAAGTGATTAATTAACACTTAATAATGACTAATTAAAGTAGTTAACTGCTTTGTTAACTCTTTGAAACCCTTTTTTTTCTTTTGTAATTACTTTACTTCAACGCTTTGATACTACGGGGATTTTGAAATCAAAAGTCCCGAAGAGAAATCTCTCAGAGTGATGTGGCAGAGATGATGTCATTATGATGATGTGTCAAGGAAAGAGAGGTGCCACATGTCACTTGAAAATGTGAAAATCATCTGACTTAAATGTCAAAAGTAAGTTCCATGTGTCAACCCAAGAAAAGACATTTAAAAGAAACATGTCCTATGACTCATGTTCGTAAGTCCTTTAGGAAAAGTCACGAGTGGCTATCTTCGGGACTTTGGAGTTTCAGGGTTTTCGTTGTTTAGGTTTGTTGGAATACCTGAAGCGCGAAGCCACTATTAAAGGCTTTCGTTTAAAACTCAGGCAGATTCAAAACTTCAGAGATCATTAGGACCATTCGATCAAATTAGAGTAACTCACTGATGATAGATATCGTAAGTGCCTTATTGATAAATAACAACCAATGGATTTATTTTAGTTTTAAAAGGTCACTTTTTAAGTTTTTTTTTTTGGGTAAAATTTGATTTGTAAGAGGTAAAATATATAAATCTCAAAAGCTCAAAATTATACGTGTTCTAACATAAGCTCCATCTGGGGATTGTGGCTCCCTGTGAGGCACGAAAGAACAATAGACCAAGTGCCTTTATTGGGTAAATGGAGTCATTATTTCTTTTTGAAAAAAAAAATTCCAGTTTTATTTAAGAATTAATTATACATAGAAAAACAAACTTAACCAAATCTCAAAAAACCTTAAAAACATACTTTATGATTGATCTCAAGTTAGGCTATTTAAAATTTCCTTTTCCTAAAACTGATTTTAGAATTGTTTAAGATAATCAAAATATCTTTAACTAAAATATCAGTCTTCGACCAACTTTATTCGCTTCAAGGTTAAGCAGATGTAACAATTTAATTAGGGAATCCCTAGTTGGTTCAGGATGTAAATATCACCGGAAAGAGAACTAGATAACAGAGTATGATATATGGATATGTATGGAAACCTTACAAATATCATAGATATTTCTTCACTTCCAGCGAGCCTGTTCAGTACCCCGGTGAAGTTATCTACTTCTCCCATTGAATTTCCTTTCACCACTTCAATTAACACTTTCGCATTTTGCGGAGATGAGGGCAATCAATATATGAATTTCCTTTCATCATATCTTTTGGACAAGATGGGGGCAATCAAATTATGAATTTCCTTTCACCATCTGTCTTATATTTTAATATTTTGAAGTGGGGGCAATCAATATGTATGTAACATACAAGGGATGATATCTATTTAAAATTTTTGAAAAGAAGGTTTGTCAACAATTTTAAGAATATTCTGAAACTAACTTTCTTCCAATTTTCAATACACCTTTTCCTATAAGAATTTTTTTTATGGGAATCTTAATCTTTCAGGGATCAACCTTGAGCGAATTAGTCAGTTTAAAGTCTGATAGAATAGCTAAAATTATCAGGATTATCCTAGACATATTTTTTCAATTAAAATCAAAGGAACATAAATATTTTTGCCTAATCTTGTTTTGAAAATATGTTTTTAAGTTCTCAGAGTCAAGGTAAGTTTCTTTCTTTCTACGAAGACTAAGAAAGGATAAAGAAAATATGAAGTCGATAAGAACTTGGGGATAGGTAAAAGGAACCAGATCGAGGATTAAGAGGATTTGACACAAATATCTTAATCCCACACAAGTTTGTGTATTTAGTTCAGAGTCCCTTCGAGTTTTATTTATTTATTTATTTCAGAGATGGCTTTAGAATTTATCAACATGACATATTAAGTTGTAATTTTATACCTCTCTACTTTTTAGGTCGGGTGATATTATTATTATGAGAAAACCTTCCCTCACATTCATTTCAAAAAGAATTTTCTTAAAATTTTGTTTGAACTATAAGAAGAGTAGGAACTCATACCTTGTTAAGAACCAAACATCAATATAGCATAGAAAAACCTCAGGAAAAGTACTCAACGCCTTAAAAAATAGATAAGTTTAGATAATAAGCCTCTTCGAGGGGGCAACCTCCTTTTACCCCAGTTAAATGTTCAAGTACAAGATGATTCAAAATGAAAATGTCTCCTTGGTATATATAGGAGACTAGGAGGTATAATTACAACTAATGGACTAAAGCCGACATAAATAAAATAACATTACTAATATAATATGCCCTAATTAAGGGG
>ML777297.1:1199709-1215316 GCA_009831015.1 Picea engelmannii | reverse complement strand
GGCTTATTTGGTGTAGAAGGTCCCTTTTTTGGTGGCATGTTGGCCAAGTATCACTTTTGAATCTTGATTTTGAGGCGGTTCTGCTAGACAATATTTATTCTGTTCTATATCCCAAGTTTCGGCCCTTCTGGGTATGAAACTTTATTTTAGGTAGTTCTCTAATATTTCTTCTCTGCAATGCCACAAGTCTGGTCAAAATTGGATGTGCCAAGTGGAATTTACGGTAACTTCTTCACAACTTGCCAATTTTTAGCCTTTCCATGAGATCTCACTTTTATAGCATACCCCGCACAAAATAATTGATATCAAATTCTGAAACTCGTACCCAAAATACTACAGATTGTCCATGATCCAATGAAACTAGTCCCACTCAATTTGGATACTCTAGAAAGAATTTATGATTGTTTTACCTAGAACACCTTCTTGAGACTAGTCAATAGGACTAGTCAGATACCCTATCTTACACAAGGTGTATCTACAAATTTAAGATGAAAAAGAAGCTGAAATTTTTACCAAAGATACCTTAATAATTTCTGTAAATGGCCTCTAGATTTCAGGGTCTGAAACGTTACATAAAAAATTTTATAGCGAAAATTCCACAATGACTCATTTCAGGATGATTCCAAAATCCTATCTTGTATAGGCTGTATCTATGAAAGTATAAGGCTTTAGGAGCTGAATTTTGAACCCAACATACCTTGATCTAGCTACTAAATATCCTCCAAGTCGTTCCATCTAAAACATTGTAGAAAAAAAGTTATAGCAAAAATTCCACGGTGTCTCAGATGTAGTAGCAAAACCCCAAGACCTTGAGCTCTGATACCATATGTTAAGAACCAAACATCAGTATAGTATAGAAAAACCTCAGGAAAAGTACTCAACGCCTTGAAAAAGAGATAATTTTAGATAATAAGCCTCTTTGAGGGGGCAACCTCCTTTTACCCCACTTAAATTTTCAAGTACAAGATGATTCAAAATGAAAATGTCTCCTTGGTCTATATAGGAGACTAGGAGGTATAATTACAACTAATGGCCTAAAGCTGAAATAAATAAAATAACATTACTAATATAATGTGCCCCAATTAAGGGGTAATGAACCAATATTAGTGCTTAACATACATTATTTTTCTTTTGAATTTTCAGCAAGGCAGATTATTAATTTATCATCTTTTTTTAGAGAAATCAAATGTTTGAAAAACAAGTGTCGAATTTTTATTCAGCCTCATCTCTTGTTCAAGAAGATCTATTCTGCAAGAGGAATAAAATGTAAAATGTCAGAAAATCCTATAGAATAGAGATGATATGTGATATAGATGTTTTTATATTTCGTTTCAATGATATCAGACAATCATAAATTTATTGAAAATATTTACAACAGATGATCAAAAGACTCGGGTAATTTACAAAAAGAAAAGAACAATCGAAAATTGAAATGCCAATGTCAATCCAATTTGATATATACAACGGAAATCTAAAATGTAACTACTGCATGAAATGTTTTAAATAACACCCATAGATAGGAGCGTCAATAATTTCTCCATCAAGATTTTCCAGTGAGAATGAGTTTTTTCCCTCAGGAGCTTCAATTTTGAATGGTCCAAACCAGAGATGATCGAATTTGCCATGTTTCCCTGCATCTTCCTTTCTAGCTTCCCATTTTAAAACTAAATTGCTAGGAAGAAATTCCATGTCTTTGGATTTTTTTATCGAAAAGGGATTTCATATTATCCTGGTACTTTTGAAGCTTATCATCCACTTCTACTCTATTCTGCTAGACTTCAATGATTTGATTCATTCTTCTCGTAACATCGCTTGGCTCTTCATTTTCATCCTGCCAGAGTTTCATCATAGGAAGAGCAAGATTAATAGGAAGGATAACGTCAGTACCATAAACTAATTGGAAAGGAGACATACCTATAGATTTATTGGTGCCAATTCGATTTTCCCATAAGGTGTACTTTAAGTGAATAGGCCAAGATTTTTTTATTTTCTGTCAATTTTTTTTTTATTATAGTCATCAAGCTCTTGTTAGATGATTCGACCAACCCATTTCATTGAGGATAATAAGCTATAGAATGATCTAAAATAATATTGTATTTCTGACAGAAATTGATCATTGCCTTAGATCTAAAAGCCTGAGCATTATCAATAACTATTTTTCTAGGACAACCAAATCTTGCTAGGATGTTTTCTTCTAAAAAGTTTATTACTACCGATTCCATAGAATTCCGAGTTGGAATTTCTTCAACCCATTTCGTAAAGTAATCAATAGCGGTTAGAATCCATCTATTTTGAGCACTTGATTGTGGATGAATTTCTCCAATGAAGTCTAGGCCCCATTGTTGTAAAGGAGCTTCAAATTTTACTAGAATTAAAGGTAAGGCAGGGAGATTTTTCTTACCGGCGAACAGTTGGCATGAATTGAAAGCTTTGACCCTTGCATTTACATCAGTAAATAACTTTGGCCAATAATATCCTGCCCTTAAAATATTCTAAGTTGTTTCTCTCCAGGCATGATGTCCTCCGCATACTCCTTCATGAAATTCATTAATGACACCTTGTGTTTCAGATTCTGTCAAACAACATTACAAGAAACCCAGAGGGTCTTTCTAGTATAGCTTGCTATCCACAATGCAATACTTAATTGGATGTAGCTTTAAATTTCTTGCTTGTTGGCACAGGGGCAGACCCAGGGTTCAATGCTACAACGGTGCACCAACAAAACCCTAACTACCGGCCCTTTCATAAACACATGTGAAGCAGATGAAGTCTCACCTGAGCTAGAGGCAGGGCTGATTGCAGGACTCCAGTGTCTGCAACCTTAGCTGGGACACATATTTATGATTGAACTACTTAATAGAGAACTTAGCACCGACAGTTCATCAATATTTAACCACTATATACTCCGCAGATACAATAGAGCATCGCAACATTCATTCAGATCTAAAGTATTTAAGCACTTAGCATAAAGATAACAGTTAGATCTAGTAGATTCAAGAAATAAGCACATTCTCATAGGTCAGATCTAGCATCCATATACATCATTAAGCACAAATCATAAAATGATCTATCTATCTACATCAAATCACTTTAGCAAGTAAATATAAACACATCAACACATCACACAAAGCATAGAAACACAACATGTACATGGTTCACCCCCACCCTGGGGCTACATCCACCAACTCTTCTCTTCTTTATTATATTTGTCAAGCTTCTTACAGGCACATAGCATCAAAATCCTACTCCACAAAAGACAGGAGATCTGCGTGCACTCCACCATATCCTCCTTCTTCGAGCTAGGGTACAACACCAAGCCTTCTTACAATTACTTGCACTTAGCTCTACAAGTCTTACACAGTATGCACAAAGCACTTTACAATCCTTTGATCACACAAATCTTAATCTAGAACTTATCTCCTTGGCACCTTTTACATCGCCTAGATACTTATTTATACATTACAAAATCAGGCCTAAGCATGGGTAAACCCATGGGCCGACATTCCCATACCCGTTACATTATCCCAAAAACCCAAAAATCCATAAAAAAGGGGTCGAGATCCCGTGATCTCTACTTCATCTTGCGCTCCTCCTTCGACAGCCTATCAAAGTCCTAAAAATGGTCAATCATGACCAATTATCCTCAAAACTTGGTCAAGGGCCAACAGGCCCCCAACACTCACCCGTGACTCGTCTCGAGTCTCTCTGATATGGGTAGCTCTGCTTAGAAAGTATCGATCTTGGCTCAAGCTGCTTCGACTTGTTGTTGTGCCATGACCTCTTGGTTAGTGAACTCTTGGATGATTGTGTCGTTCACGGGTCCTTCTAGGCATTGTTCTGCTGATGTGACAACCTGCTCTAGTTATGCTCCTTGGCCTTCGATCTCTACAAACAACTGGTAAGCCTTATCCTTACAGGTTGGAGCCTCTGATTCACTTCCATAACTTTGCTCTGAATAGTGTGGATATGTTGTTGGGTGGTGCATTGCTCTTGGGGTAGTTTCATTCTTTCCACAACTGACAGGGGATTCAATTATGCCTGTATTGTCTCTGCATGCTGCTTCTCTTCTTGGAGCTATGCCTCCAGTGTCTTTAACTCTAGATTCTCAATGAGTCACTCATATGTCAGGGCACTGTGATCGCTTAGCTTCTTTCATTCCATAGTAAGGGTTTTTATTCTCTCTACTGCGCTTCGGGTGGTTGCTTCTCTTTGATCCCTTACATCCTGTGGAGTCTCAGGCACTGTGTGGAGCTCTAAGTCTGTTATGTGTTGTTGTAGCTGCTAGATAGCTTCCGCGAGCTGCTCTACTTGATGTGTGACTCGGTCCTCTGTCTTTATTTATATTACTGTCATAGAGTGAAGTTCTCTACCAACCGCTTCTTTCACTTCGAGTTGCTCCGTGAGCAACTGTTCCTTTCCTTGTTGCATCTGCGCTTATTATTCGTCAAACTTTGCTTGGAGAGAAATATTTTCCTGTTCTGCAGTGCTGCATTGTTCTACTAGTACGCCTTGCACTTTCTTCAAGGCCTAGGTGGCTTGTTCTATTTCTTCACGTGCTTTTCGAAGGTGAGATTCGACTGTATCAGCTAGTCGACGGAGTTGGGCTAGCTCATCTCCCAACTCTGGTTCTCCCGATGGCAGGGGCGCAGTGGAGACTACGCAACTGGACTGAAGGGCATGCTATACCCCTCAAAGTTCAATCTCAATTCTGTCATACATTGCTTCCTGCTTTGCTTCTTGTTTCTCTTCTATTTCTAGTGAAGCATCATTCAGAGCTGCTATGATGAAGTCAAAATCATCAGCAGTAAGCACAGTTTGCATCTTGGCAATGGTGGCTTTCGATTTCTTCCGAGAAGAAGGTTTTAGGGGAGAAGCCTTCCTCTTCTTCAGGGGATCAGTCTCATCTCTCGGTGGTGTTACTTCATCTTTCCTCTGTTCAGCTTCTTTGTCCTTTATTTCTTCTACTTCGTCATCACCCCCTTGGTCAGGTGATACTGAAGAAATATTTCTTGAAGTGTTGCTTGAGACTGGGATCTCTTCAGTCTTCTTTGTTCTAGGTATGTCCTATTCTTTTGAGTATCCTCCAGGCTGTCAAGTTCAGATATCTCACCAAGGTTGGTGGGGATAAGAAGGTCTGCGAACCATTCCTTAGTGATCTCCTCAAGGTCTTTCTCTGTGAGTTTGTAATATGATTGGATATGCTCTCTATGTTCGCCCACGCGTGCTTTAATGTAGAGGAACTGCTTATCTACGTTGAACTTCATCAATGGTCGGAATCTCTGGAGGGTGTTCAGAGTCATGCGAGGTTCAGCCTCGATAGCTCTCTTTAACTGGAGGTAGTATGTATGAAAAAAAACATTCAACAACCACTGTTTGTTCATATCAGTTGAGTACCATAGTGTAGCGAACTTCACAACAAGTGCTTCAAATGGCTCGATGTTTGGGAAGGTCGCACCTTCTGGCATTTCCCAAGAAACAAAGGTGACGAGGATCAAGATCCAACTAAAATAAAATTTGTAACCCTGGTCCTGTGCTTCTCTGCAGTCTAGTTCCAACTGATTAACTAGGTACTTCACCTAGTTCATCTGTAGACCTTCCGCACACTTCCCTGCGAGGTCAACGATAAAGCCTATGCCCTGCGTAGGTCGGTTCTTCCTTACTAGATTTCCATCTATCAATTGACATGCTAGGCGAACTATGCCACTCTGGATGGAGTCTACCTTGTAGCCTCGCATTCCTTTCTCCACATCGCCGTATGTGTCCTTGATCTTTTGAGCTAACGCGTGATCTGCGGATTTTCCAGGATAGAACTCTTGTGGGTTGGGTCCTTGCATACATAGCCCTATGATTCTATGGATCAACGTTGGGTCGACTATAATCTGGCGGTCTAGCCATAAGTAACTGCCATGGTAGTAGGAGAGTAACAACTTGACATAGGCATTGACTTCCTGGTGCCTTCTGAAGTGTGGGAGCTTCATGACATTTAACAGGGTGGACTGCGCGAGGTTCATCGTCCATTGCTGGGGGATTATCTTTGAGTTCTTCCCCTTCGTCCTAGTTAGGTATTTATACGGGGTGAGCGTACCATAGATCTTGCGATCTCCGAGGTTGAAGTCATTGAATTTTAATGCTGCAATCTTGTCTTGGTCCGCTCGAACTACGCGTATCTCTTTCGGGAGGTACGCGGTAATTATGGTATACTCGAAGTCTCTTGGCACACTATCCCAATTTACCACGCCGGACAGAGGCAAGATATATTCTGGTAGTATGGTCGAGATCAATTTTCCATTCGCGAGGTCATATCTGTTCTTGGTCCATTTTTCTGTTGATGGTCGGGATGGTCCAGCTCCACGAGTAGTCAATGGAGAGGTCTGCACTCCTCTCATCGACGATGCTTGTATTCCTATAGACATCAATATCACTCTTTCCATCATAAGTTTGATGAGAACTTGACAATTTTCTCCGCAGCGCTGAACTCGTCCGACATACACGCTCGAGGTTGACAATCTCGGGTTTGATGAATAATCTCTCAATACAATGGGACAGATTGCAAGAGCACGATGATAACTATATGACTATCAATTAATCTGCGTGATCAAATTCTCAGTTAGCAAAAGTGTTCTCGATGTATGGAATGACAGGATACATAGATACTTGGCAATAGATCTCTTGCAACGGGTAAGAATCCATCATTAACTCAGTTCTATCTGTTACAGCATGGTCCAATGGTTTGGTGGCAAACCATAAATACCTTTCTATCCATTCGGGACCCGGTCTAACAGTTACACTGTTCTTCAACGGCTATATCACTTCGCCATGGCGAAGTGCCATGTGACACTACTCTGATATCCCAACGAAGTTCCACTTTTGCAAATTTTGCTTCTGCAAAGTTCCCTTTGGAAACTTCTGTGACTTTTCAATCTTAGCTCTCTTCTTACTTAGCTTTCTAGCCTTATTTCCAATGAGCTTCATCTCAGTATTCCTTTTTCCATTTTGATTCTTATATTCTTTTGATATATTAGCTTCACACTGTTGAGGTTCTTTCCCAAGATTCAAGGGTAATACTTCTTCTTTACCTGGAATAAGTATTGCAATCTTCTGGGAGTCCTCTGGTGTTCTTGGAACTTTGACATCCAATTATCTGGTTTCAAATAGCTTTGATATGTTCTCCTGTTCTTTAATCCAGTGCGCAATTTTCCTAGTCATGAATTCTTTTAACTCTTTCTTTTTCTGCTCTAAGACCTCTTCTTCCTTCCTTCTAGCCTGATCTATTTCAATCCAGGGTTTTCCTAGTAACATAACAAATGGAGCGTTGTTCTCAATAAATTTAACAACTTCAAATTATTCCTCTGTCAAAGTTCCATTGACAGTCATAGATATCTGGGTAAGATTTCCACATAGGTTTATCAATTTTCCTCTGAATAATCCTATTCCTCCTAGTGAAGGAATCATAGTAGGCTTCCTTAAAATTTCCCAAGTTCTTTTTTCATGATATTCACATGTGTTTCGTCATCCAGAACACAGTCAATGTCGAAGTCTCATATTCTTGCTTCTATGTATTATTTTTCTTTAAAGACCTCCGATAAGCTGACATGTCAGTGGTTATTCAGGGTTTCTGTTATCTGTAGCAATACTTTCTCTGATTCTCTCTGGGGTTCTTCCATAATCTTAGTGTCTGGATCTGCCTTAGGGATTTCTTGTCTCATATTCATCCCTTCAAGCTTATCAGTCATTCTAGGGAAATCTAATACTTCATGGTCTATAGCTTTACAACAAAGACAACTAGGTCTTCTGCTAGGGCATTCCTTAGAAATATGTCTCGGTCTTCTGCAACTGTAACAGAGGGTTAATCCTCTCTTTCTTTTAAATGATCCCCAACCCTTCCTATACTACGTGCTAGGATCATAGTAACTAACTTGCAAAAAATTCTTTCTAGGATCCTGGTTCCATTTGTTAGTCCAAACATTCTTTTTGTTCATAGGTATAACATATCTTTCACTATTCTTATCAAATCTACTCATATCAAGTCTTCTTTCATCTATTAGTGCCCTAGTTTTTAAGCTAGGACATAATCTATCAACTATACCTAGATCCATACTGAGAAACAAAAATTCCCACTTATCTTTCTTCTATAGAGCACAAATATTTTAGATCTAAAATTTTTCACTATTTTATCAGAGCACAGAGTTTGCAGATCTTACCTTTTTAATAAAAAATTCTCACTTTTACCTTTCTCAGAGCACAAAGATTTCAGATCTTACCTCTTTTCTTCAGATCTGACCCTTCTTCTTGGCACATAGCTTCACAGATCAAGTAGAATGTTGCGTGCTAGGGAATAGATCTATGCACGGATCTTTCACAGTTTCAGTTCAGATCTTCGCACAAATATTTTTCTTCCTCAGTTCCCAGCAATCACAGTTTCAAGTCTCGAAAATGGAACCATTTGTTGGCATAGGGGCAGACCTAGGGTTCAACGCTACAACAACGCACCAGGAAAACCCTAACTACCGGCCCTTTTGGCAACACCTGCAAAGCAGATGAAGTCTCACCTGAGGTAGAGGCAGGGGTGGTTGCATGAATCTAGTGTCTGGAACCTTAGATGGGACACAGATATGTGATTGAACTACTTAACAGAGCACTTAGCATTGACAATTCATCAATATTTAACCACTATCTATTCTGTAGATATAACAGAGCATCACAACATTCGTTCAGATCTAAATTATTTAAGCACTTAGCATAAAGATAACAGTTAGATCTAGCAGATTCAAGAAATAAACACATTCTCACAGGTCAGATCTAGCATCCATATACATCATTAAGCACAAAGCATAAATTGATCTATCTATCTACATCAAAGAACTTTAGAAAGTAAATATAAACACATCAACACATCACACAAAGCATAGCAACACAACATGTATGTGGTTCACCCCCACCCTGGGGCTACGTCCACCAACTCTTCTCTTCTTTATTATCTTTGTCAAGCTTCTTATAGGCACATAGCATCAAAATCCTACTCCGCAGAAGACAGGAGATCTACGCGCACTCCGCCAGATCCTCCTTCTTCGAGCTAGGGTACAACACTAATCCTTCTTACAATTACTTGCACTTAGCTCTGCAAGTCTTACACAATATGCACAAATCACTTTACAATCCTTTGATCACACAGGTCTTAATCTAGCACTTAGCTCCTTGGCACCTTTTACATCACCTATCTACTTATTTATACATTACAAAATCAAGCCTAAGCATAGGTAAACCCATGGGCCAACATTTCCATACCCGTTAAATTATCCCAAAAATCCCTAAAAAGGGGCTAAGATTCTGCGATCTCCGCTTCGTCTTGCGCTCCTCCTTCGACAGCCTGTCGAAGTCCCAAAAATGGTCAATCATGACCAAGTATCCTCAAAACTTGGTCAAGGGACAACATTGCTTTAGAAGGAGTCATTCCATTTAAGCATTGAAGAGTAAGGAGGTATGTAACAATATCATGGTACCAAGAAGAGGAAGAAAATTTATCTTCAATCTGAATTATAGGTGCTTGATCATCAATTTCCTCTATATCTAGAATAGAATCATGTGATTCAAAGTTATTTATTCCAAGAGCTCTGAAATTGGATTCATCAAACAACTTTTCCAAAACTTGACCTTTCACTAACTTGGTTGGTATCACTTCTAAATCTAACTCTTGAATTTTATCCAACCATCTACCTCTTCTTCCATCATTGTTTGGCTGAATCAGGATGTCTTTAATTGCATTTGTTGGCACATAAGAAATTATTTTGGAGTGCAAGACATATGTTCTGAAAGCCTTGAGAGCCTTCACCATTGCATAAGCTTGTTTTTCAAGAATATCATATATTATCTCTGCATCTCTGAGGCTTTTGCTAAAAAAGGCTATTGGTTGTTCGAATCCTTCTTCGTTCTTTTGAAGGAGCACTGCTGCAACACTATGCTTAGAAGAAAAAGAGAAGATTAAGAATTCTTTTGTATAGTTCGGAATTACCAATACTGGTGCTTCTCCTATAGATTTCTTAACATGCTCGAAAGACGCTTTGGCTTCTACAGTCCATTTTACTTCGTTGTCCTTTTTTAGCATATCTGTAATTAATTTGATTATTTCAGCAAAGTTAGGAATAAATCTCCTCAAAAAATTGATCTTACCTAAAAAAGATTGAATCTCTTTTCTATTTCTAGGAATATTAATCAGGTCAATAGCCTCAACTTGTTTAGGGTCAACCTTGATTCCATCTTTTAAAACTATATGACCTAAAAGTTTACCTTCTTGCATAGCAAAGTGTGATTTTTTGGGGTTAAGAGACAAACCGAATTTTCTGCATTTTTCAAAAGTCTATCTGAGGTGCACCAAAAGTTCTACATCAAAATTGGAAAAAACTTTCAGATTGTCTAGATAAATAACAACAAACTTGTCTTTCTCACCAATGAATGCGATATCCATTGCTCTCTGGAAAGTTGTTCCTGCATTCATTGAACCAAAAGGCACTTTATCATACATAAAGGTTTCCCATGGAGTAGTAAACACAATCTTCTCTCTATCATATTCATGAACAATGATCTGATTATATCCTAAGAAATCATCAATCATAGAAATTTTGTTAGCCCCTACTACCTTCTCTAAAACATGTTCCATCTTTGGGAGCGGGTAGTTATCTTTGAGAGAAGAACGATTTACGTTCCTAAAATAAACATAGAGACTTATTTCGTCGTTCTTCTTTCTAACAGGGACCAAATTGTCCACCCATTCAAAGTATCTGAGGGGAATGATGATTTTTGCATCAAGGAGTTTCTTAACCTCCTTTTATATTATTGGCATATGAACTGGGTTTATCTGTCTAAGATTCTGCTTAAGGAGATCTTGTGTTCAATAAAAAAAGTATCATAAGTTTTTAAATCATCATAAAACCATTCAAAAACATCTTTATACTATTTAAGTAACTCAACATATTTATTCTTTATTTGTGCTGGAAGATATTTTGATATTTTGACCATTTGGGGGTCTTCATTAGTTCCTACATTACAATCTTCAACTTCTTCGAGTTGAGGTCGCAAAGTAGAATTTAAAGTTATATCATCTTGGTCAAACAACCTTTCTAAAGGGACCGGGCCTCTAGGAATTTGATTGTTTTTAAGTAAGAGCATGCGGTGATTTGCAATTTTATCTTGGAAATTCTCTGGGTTTTCTCCTTCCTGCATAATCCAAACATGATCATTCTGATTTTCTTGATCTATGTGGGTCTTAGAAAACTCATCAACCATTTCTAGGAACTGTTTGATTTGTTCATCATCTTCAAACACTTTCCATTGCTGAACATTGTTTGGAATCGAAGGTCTATGTCTCATCTCGATATGATATTTTAGCTTCAAAACAGTAGGTGGTATGAAAGTCGCAACAACTTTGGCCAAAGAATCAACTTGTTGATTTTACATTCTGGGAATAGAGTGAATTTAAAGGACGAGAAGAAATTCTCTATAAGATCCCATGCAAAATTTATATACGATATCAATCTTAGATTGTTATCTTGATATTGTTGTTTTATTTGTTTTACAGTGAGCTCGACATTTCCATAAACTATCAAATGTTCGATTTTTAATTTTCTTGCAGCTTCTAATCCTAAAACAAAAACTTCATATTCACAGACATTATTGGTATAATTGACTTCCCATTGTAATCTATAAGAGAAAGGAATAACATACTCATCACCTGGTGCCATGACTAAAACTCCAGCTCCGGCTCCTTCACAGGATGAAGCACCATCGAAGAACATTTTCCACATCCCTTCTCTAACATTTATATTTTTCTTTGAAATTTCTATTTTATGATTTTCTTCTTCTATACATTCTTCAAAATCATCATCTATAGATAATATACAATTTCCTAAGTCTTGATCAACAACATAGACTGGGTAGTTATTGGGGTTTTGAGGGTCACTTACAGTATACGCCAGTCTAGTTTCTCTGTACAGTCGAGTAAATTGTCCACCAAAAAATGGAATTGTAGCATAGGTCATGTCTAGATGAACCGATCCTCCTAGCTTGGCACCCCAAGATTTGGATAGAATCATACCATACTTGGTAGGAATGACATCAAAAAACACATCCATAATAATACTTTTCACAGGAACCTGAGAAAGATTTACCACTAAATCTGTAATCATACCCAGACACTTGACCTTTCTAGAATCAAACGATTATAAATCTTGATAAGGTCTGGTAATTTCAAGGCCTAACTTTTCCATGATAATCTTAGGCATTAAATTATGCGAGGCTCTTGAGTCTAGCATGCAATTTTGAAGTAAATGATTGTGCACATTCAATGTACTATAGAACAGAGAAACATAATCCTTATTGTTTTCAATGTGTAGTCCGAACATGATTGTAGGTTTTTTGTCTTGCAAATTGATAACATCAGCTTGACATTCAGCATCAGAAAAAAATATTGCTTTAGCAATTTGTTTTTTATAGATCAGGTTCCTAGCAAGTTCAACCATAGGCATTGGAATATTAATTTCATTCTCTAAATTGAAAGTCCCAATTGGTTTTTCAATTTCCCTGGTCTGAAATTCAACCTTTGTATTTTCTGACTTCTTAGTTTGTACTGCTTTTGTTTCAACATTCTTTGTTCGAGAAGCTTGTGTCTCAGTTGATGGTTTTGTAACTGTTGCCTCATTTGCTTTGTTTCATGATAAAATATTTTTCGGTGGAATATTTGTAGAAACTTTTTCTCTTGGCCTCAAATCATATTTATGTTGAAGCTCAAAATTTATTGAGTCAGCGAGACCTTTGTATGTAGAGTCCCCCAGATTGTTGATGTTTTCATCATTATTAAACAGAGATTCCAGATCTAAGGATTTATCGTAATCTTATTTGGTTAGGTGAGGATAAAGATCATCATCCCTGAGGTTGTTTAGATCTTCCTCTAATTCCTCATAATCTTGCAACTCATCTCTCTGTATGAAATTCTCAGTTTTAAACGGGGCTTGAATATTTTGATCCTCATTTTTTATTTTCCTTTGTTGTATTTGAGGATTAGGGTTTCTCCTAAATTGATTCGTAACGTATGGATCAGGCTTGGCTTGCTCTATTTCCATCCTGGAATTTTTTTTCGATAAATATTTAATAATTTTGGCCATCTCATCCATTTTTTCCTCTGCGGAATTTCTAGATCCAAAGGGCCCTGCATGTTCTTTAAAACGCTCGGGTTCTCTCGTTCCCATATCAACTTTAGTTTTCAACTTCTCGGATTCCATCATATTGGATTCAATCTCTATAGAATCATCTTGCATCCCCACAAAACTAGTGGATGCTCTTTCTCTCAAAAGTAGAGCGAAATCAGAATCAAAAGCCCCTGCAAAAGTGACTTTTGCAGCTGGTTGAGAAGGTTTAACTTTGGCTGGCATTTTGTGATAAAGCTTATTAAATATTTGGATAAATTCTAGGAGTGATTCATAAGTCTTCTTTCTCAAGGCTCTGAATTCGATTAAGTAATAAAGATGACCTTTTTTCTTGCCCCATTTCCTTAGGAAGGAAGTTTCTAGATCATTATATGATCGTATAGAACCTACTGGAAGTCCTCTGAACCAAGTTCTGACCTATCCTTCAAAAGTATGTACTAAAAGTATTGTGTAAATGTCCTCGTGCTCAATGCCAAGAATATCAACAAATTGATCGAAAAAGGCTATATGTTCAGTGGCTGTTAGATCCCCTTCTCCCTTGAATTTGGGAAGGCTCTTCATGTAATTTTCGGGTAAATCATGCAAGACAATAGAAAGTACCAAGGGAGTATATATAGCAGAGACCTTGGAAAAGATCCTAGGGGGTTGAGCTTGTCCACCATCCCCTGCACCTTCGGCACCTCCAACACCGACCATTGAAACTCTAGGAGACATAATTCGAGGGCTAAATAGGATATTTTCAAAAACTTCAAAAGACTGATCTATTGATATTTCGACTACTTCGGGATGTTGTGAATGAAGTTTGGGAAAATGATCGTGGGAGGATGGAATATCTATATGAGGGAGAAAAGGAAAGCTTGAGCTCAACCTCTCAGGTTTACCTGATGTATAGATAGGAGAATTAATAGGGGATGAATTTGAGTATAGAAAATAATCTTCAGGATTTTGGGAAACCGAAACTTTTCCCTCGGGAAGAGAAAGAATTGGCTGAGTATTAACGATAGTGGGTATTGAAATGGATCCTTTGTTATCACTGGTACAAGTATCTATCAATGAAACAAGTATGGTCTGGTTAATCTCAAATCTTATTTCAGGAATAATTGCCTCTGGAGTTTCAAGCTTAATTTCAGGTTTACTTGTTGATGCTTTTGCAGATTGAACTTGTTTAAAATTTTCTTTAAGAGTTAGTTCTTCAGCAAGAATATTAACATTAACTTGTGTAATTCTAGGTTGATGGACCTTACCTGCTGATGCAGAAGTCTATCTGAGATATCCCTTTGGTTTCAACAATTTTTTGGGATCCAAAACTAGTGTAGTCTTCTTTTTGTCTAGGTTTTTCCTGGTACTCTTTTGACTGAATGCCAGTTTTGTCTACGATGGATTCGCCAGGTGAAAGATAAAATAAGCCTTATTCACGTATTCAATCTTTGTTCACCATCAAAGAACAAAATTTACCTTTGTCGTTCTCCCAGGGAAAAATGATTTCGTTTCTCCATCCTCGACAACGACGCCAAAAATATGTTGTTCCTGAGATTGATTCTAAGGCTCAAAGAATAATGTCAGGCATCAAAGGTTTTAAAATGAAGTATTTTGTAAGTGCTTTTTCTACCTTTGGTTTTTTGATAAATAATCTATAAATGAAATTAATAATAAGACAGTACAGAGGCTATATCTCGTTATGTGAGTCACAATTATAATGTCAAATGATGTAGAAATGATTCACAAAATTGTTAAAACAAAGTCAGGTATCAATTACAGATAAGTCTCACCTTGTTTGCAGTAGAAGAAAAGTAGAAGATGCACCCTTGAACAAGATATAAAAATGCAGTAATTCACACAGATCACAGGTCTTGTTTTACTCACATTAATAACAGAGGAAAATTTGTTTACTGAATGAACTCCTGGTATAATATGATCACATTAGATGTAGTACTAAATTGCAATCAATCACTCTTCAAGAATTACAGAAAGAAATTCAGAGAAATAGAAACATAGAGGAAACACATAACTCAAATTGAACGAAAGTTAGAATCTCTGTATGCACTTGTATTAATACTCAAAAGAGTTTCTCTTTTACATTCGGCAAGAAGAAACCTCGAATAGATCTAAAATATATCTATTTATACAAAATTTGTCACAACTGAAAACCGTTGGACTTCCCACAATATATGACTAAAAATTGAATACATCCGAATAAAATAATAGTCTGCAAAAATTGTTGAGTTTTGTTGGCACTTTCTCTGTCTCTTTTTCTTCTTTTAGATGCACTCATTTTCCTTTGATCTTCAAGTTGGATACACTTGTCCATTAAGGCCACCACAATAATTTGGCTTATTGTCTTTGCCATTTGATTATGTTGCCATCTCTCTCTTCGGATGCGTTCACTGGGATAAAGAATTGCAGTTGAAGAC
>ML777297.1:1172798-1199655 GCA_009831015.1 Picea engelmannii | reverse complement strand
CGTTGGCTCATTATGGGATGGCTAAGAGTTACAGGGAAGAGTAAATGTTCACAAAAAGGATGATGGGGGAACAAGTGTCCAATAAGGAGGTGGGATGAGTGTATGCAAGAATGCGGGTGGTAGGGATAGACGAGGTAAGTGACGGTTGGAGGGTGAAAGGTAGAGTGGGTGGAGAAAGTGGAAAATGTACATGATCTTTCATTTTCTCCCAGCTACACTTGTTTTTCCATGTTCAATGCATTGGGTGCACTTGTCCATCAATGCTACCACGGTCCACCAATCTTGAACGCTCAATCCTTTCATTTAATTCAAAGGAAAACATCTTCTTCAGTATTTGGGCCAACTTCTCTTGGATTTTGTTCACTTGTTGAACTGTGACCTGATATTGTGAACTTGGATTAACCAACCATTCATTGATTTTAAGTTAATCAATCTGGCTCATCTCTTGGATGGCTGCCTGAGTATTTTCCTTGTTGCTTCTGGATATTTTCTGGTTCATTTCTATCTCAATATTCCCCAAGGCCTTTGAGATATTATTCCCTTCGAACTAAATCAAATTTTTGTTTATTGAAGATAATTCCTCTAGACAATCCTCTTTTACATCTCTGGAAAGTGTCTTTCCTTCTTCCATATCTATTTCCCAGGATTTTAGGGTTATTTTGCCTCTTACTTGTTCAGAATGAGAGAGAAGGGGAAGACCAGGGGTATTAGATCTCTGCTTCCATATGATAACCTCTTGAAAATTATACCAAGCTACACAGGCGTCTTTTTCCTTGACATAAATATTTTTTAGGGAAAGGTCTACTACCCGATAGAATTTCTAAATAAAGCCTACTTTTTGATAAAGCTCTTGCTGGGCAACTTCCAACTTCTCGTTGATTTCTGATGCTTGTGTTTTGAAGGCCAAAATATCTATCATTGTATTCTCTATTAGGGTCAATCTGGCCTACAACTTCTCATTCAAATCGTCACACAAAGTGATCAAACCTTGGTTGGTATGTGAACTCCGATAGAGAAACTCAAGGTTATCTTGTAACTACTTAATTTGATGATGATGACTAGCCTTGATTTTTTCAATGTCCTGGTTCATCCTGCTTCTAATAGTCTGCTCTGTAATATATATCTGATTCTGCAATTGCTCCACCAAGAGGCATTTCTGTGCAGTTGTTCGGTTAAATTTTCCACTGACCATTGATTGGCAGTGGCAAAAGCCCCTAATGAACCTACAACTTATTTCGCAAACTCAAGACCATCTTGGTATTTCCTATCATACACTATTCTTTTCCTCTTAGTGACTACTCCATCCTTTTGGCGAGATTCTCTTTTTTAGGATAGATTTTTGTTTCTTGTTGAAAAAGAAATCTGAGGGAGGCATCTCTTCAGGAAAGATAGGGGTAAGATCACCTACAAAAGTGAGTTCGAAACTAGGATTTCTGAAGCTGGTCTGTAAGGGGTTAATGATGCAATGAGAGAAGTAATTTCCGTGGAATGTTGTTGTCATGTTGTATTTGGGGTGCCAACAAAAGTAGTTGGTGTTGAATGAGGAACATATTGTCCCAGATTCATGAAAGCTTCGAACCAAGATAAAACTTGTGGATCATTCAGTCCTGACAATGATGCCCTTATTTCGTGAAATAACACTTCTGGGATTTTTGGGACTTCATCAAATTTGTGCTTAGCAGAGCAACTTGGCTCAGATCCTATGGGTCTAGCTTCCTGTGAAGAAGGCATGGGTTTTGACTCTCCTTGCAATATCTTTGGTAAATTGTTTCGTCTATGTTTTTGAAAGCTGAGGAAACCAGCTTGTTGGTCAGGAGGTAGAGTATGGAATCTGCTTCAAACTTCCTCATAAGATCTAACTCCTTTGAACATTTTTTCATAAGGAGAATTCTCATGGATGTATCCCTTCATGTTAAACTGAGCCATATGATTTTCCATTATCTTATGTGGATCATGCTTCTTGAATTCGATGTCAACTAATTTGACATCTTCCAGGGTTGCGGCCTTGACTTTAGAGTGACCAAAATATAATAATGTGAACATGCCAACTTGAATGGGAAAAGTTGGACAAACCTTTTTCTGAGCTACTTTCAACTTCTTGTTGATACCTCCTGCTACTATCTGGTATGCCACTTCTCTGCACACCAGCCTGTCGGGTAAGAACTGTGGAAGGGCATGAGGAGGAACGAAACAACCAAACACTATGATATAGGAGAAATTCTCCTCAATGAACCCATATACAAGTTTTCCTAAGTTCCCCATAATCTTTTTAGAAATTCTGGGTGGCGGGTGGTCATAGATAGCTATGAGAACCGGTACCACCACGTTGTGATAGATTTCATAAAATAAATCTTTGGCGTTTTCTTCCCATAATTTGGAGTGATAAAAATGTATTGGCTTAGAACTGGACGGGGTCCAACTCCAGTTCATCAGGGGAAAATGGGTCATGAAACAAATGACATCCATAACATATGATGACATGTAAAAAGGGGCAAGATGCCCTTTTGATTTTGCTGATTTATACTCAGGGATTTCCTTGGCCAAATTATTAGATAGCATTTTAGCCCAATTGAAGGTATAACCCTCGACTACTTCATTCATGATGGCTACCCACTCAACTGAGAAATGTGTAGTGTTTGTATTCCCAAAAAGGTGATCCATATGGATATTAGTGGCCACCCACCTTTTGCAATTGGCTCAAAACAATTTTCTGACAATTTTGGCAATTTACTATTTTTAGCAGTTTTAACTTCCAGGGCCATTTTGAGGGCCTAAATGAAGGTTTTTCGGGATAGAGATCCTCAATGATAGTCAAAAGCATGATTGAGCCCCCAAAATGAATTTCCTCGATGATACCTTTCTAACGGGCTATCACACGCCTAAAACGGAGATCGTATGCAAAAGTTACAACCCCGGGAAGTTGATGTACTAACTTACCCAAACAACACCCACATGACTTTTGGCGCTTCATCTCCTAGGGTTAGGTTTTTGGATGTCTAGGGTTTTTGTCACTCCTTCTTATTTGTAAAAAGGACTTCAGAGCCTCATTGTAACCTTCTTCTTGCGAATTCACGCTGCCGTCACATCTCTTCTGAGAGATAAGTCGCCACCATTCCAACAAGCTTGTTTCCGCTGCATTTTACAGTTTCAGCTTATTTCATTATTGAATAGAAAACCAGTTTTACTGTATCTCTGTTATTTTTTGTTAAGCACCTACTAATAATCTGTATTCATTTTGTTCTTCTCATAAAATTCGGATCAACAGGGGACAAAGCATCATGGCTATATACAACATATGAGTGTCTAAAGACGTCGTGGCATATATACCATGAGCGTTGGCTCTGAATTCTTTTGGATGTCCCCACCAGGTCTTGACTATATCATGATTATTTTACCATATTGAGTGCATTCCCTTCTCTCAAAATCTAGAAGAAATGCGGCATTGTAAGTGTATTTAGGGGTAGTGGAAAGATTGTACATTACTTGTAGGTTTTCTAGTCAAAAAGAGCCGATGACGACTTGCTGGTGGTTGATGACGCTCCTGGTTTGGATGTCGACATATTCCAAAGCCCAATTTATCATATCATTTTAGGGTATAATTATGGGTCGTGCAACGATCTTATGTAGTTTCGACTATGATACAAATCTAAGCTTAGCTGCAAAAGATTCATCGTCTTTCTCGACAAAGTCATCTAGACAGTTAATAATCTCATGCTCCAAGATATTGAACGCCTGCTTCCAAGTTTTAATGGTGTCCGCAACTCATGAAGTTGTGTCTGATAGAACATCTACGTTTGGATTTGAATCATCACCCGATGCATCAAGATTCTTTGTAGATTTTTGTGGCACCATAATCCTAAAGGAAATAGAATTAGCCTACCTGTGATAAGAGAAGTCTGTAAACTCTACATTGAATAAAAAACTACTAATTGTAATTGGTAAAAATGATTTTTAAATTCGAAGTGCCTTATTCAAAAAGTTTATCGATCTTCGTATAACTCTATTGACAAAAAATTTATTAAACTTAATGGAATTCATTACCTAATGATTCAAAATCTTTATTTGAAATCATTAACCTTAATCAATCATAAATTTCATTCATACTTCGACGGTTCGCGTTCAGAAGTTTTGGATGTGACAGGGTGGAAATCTTCCAAATTCCGAATTCACAGAGGAGTTAATCTCTAAGTAAGCACTTTTATGTCTTAATTAATCATGTTTTAAAAACGTTGTATTAACTTTAAGTATTTCGGGAGTTCGGAATTCAGAATTTTTGAATATAGCACAAGGGAAATTTTCCGAAGTTTGAAACTACAAAGTGATTAATTAACACTTAATCATGACTAATTAAATTCGTTAACTGCTTTATTAACTCTTTGAAACCCTTTCTTTCTTTTGTAATTACTTTACTTTGACGCTTTGATACTTTGGGGATTGTGAAATCAAAAGTCCTGAAGAGAAATCTCTCAGAGTGATGTGGTAGAGATGACATCATTTTGATGATGTGTCAAGGAAAGAGAGGTGCCACGTGTCACTTGAAAACGTGCGAATCATCCGACGTAAATGTCAAAATTAAGTGCCATGTGTCAACCCAGGAAAACACTTTTAAAGGACACATGTCTTATGACTCGTGTTCCTAACTCCTTTAGGAAAAGTCATGAGTGGCTATCTTTGGGACTTCGGAGTTTTGGAGTTTTCGTTGTTTAGGTTTGTTGGAATACTCGATGAACGAAGCTACAAAGAGACCATTAAAGGATTTCTTTTAAAACTCAAGTGACTTCAAAACTTTAGAGATCATTAGGACCATTCGATCAAATTAGAGTAACTCATTGACGATAGATATCGTAAAGCAACTTATTGATAAATAACAACCAATGGATTTATTTTAATTTTAAAAGGATGCTTTCTAAGTTTTTTTCTTTTTTGGGTAAAATTTTATTTCTAAGAGGTAAAATATATAAAGCTCAAAAGCTCAACATTATACGTGTTCTAACATGTTCCATTGCTTAATTTTCCCAAGGAGCATGCTTTCTCAGTGGGTGTCTAAGGAGGCCTTACATCCTCCCCCACTAAACTTTTTTTTGTCCCAAAAGCTTCCGTACCACTTGCGATTTGTAGCAACCTCTTTCAAACTTTTGAATCATGTCCTGATATTTCCATAAGGACTCATATCTCTCCCATATTTCCAATGTACAAAGTACTCATGCACTCGACCTCTACCCCATCCCAAGATGTGATGTGCCAAAATCTTCTCTACCTACAAATATGGATTATCTGCAACCATGGTCGATGCTCTAGATAGATCAACTCGACTTGGGTCATCTAGGCCCCTCTGGAATGAATTTAATTGGCTAATGTGGAAGACATGGTGAATGTGTCACATGTGGAATGTTAAGTCCAATCTATAGGTGACGTTTCCAATCTTCTTAAGAACTTTGAATGATCCCTCATACCTCCACACAAGAGGTGGAGCCATTCCGTTCGGTGGTGGGAATTGATCTCTTCTCAGTTTGAGTAAGAACAACTCTCCTACCTGGAATTTTTTGTCATGTCTGCTACAATATTCCCATTGCTTCATTTTTTCTATTGCGTTAGTCAAATGTGTGTGATCTATCTCTAACCGATCCTGCCAACTCTTCACAAAACCCACGGCTGATGGATTCGTCCCATAATATCCTTATGTCACAAAATGGGAGTTGTGGGTTGTTTTTCGTCCATCAACTCGAATGAACTATATCTCGTCGTTGAACTCTTATGCAAGTTGTAGCTGAAATGGGTGGCGTCCAACAAGTCCAACCAATTCATCTAATCTTCTTGTACATAGTGCCACAAGTAGTCCTCTAGAAGTGTGTTGATTCATTCAGTTTGCCCATATGTATGCAGATGGTATGGATGAACTCTTCGAAAAATTCATCCCCACAATATTAAACAATGTTTTCCAAAACTTACTTGTGAACCTTGCATCCCTGTCTGAAACAATGTTCAACGAAAGACCCCAATACTTCACTATGTTCTTGAAAAACAACTTCACAACTTCTTCAGTGTTGCAAGGAATATTTGTCACAACGAAGAAAACATACTTGGAGAATCGATCCACACGACAAAAATCCTATTTTACCCCTGCACCATCGGAAGCTGTGTGATCATTCTCTAACCCTTCCTTGATATGTTCGTGCAATTCTTTCAAGACATGAATCTGACTTCCCCCTAATGTAGGAAACTTGTCTTCCTCCTATAGGAAAATAAGTTGTGCCTTTATACTCAAGGAATTTGCGACAATATTCAACCTGAATAACCTATATTCATAGGTCATGCAAAACTCTATGAGGAAGTCTTTCCACCTTTCCTAATGGGTGACAAATTTGATTGCCTCGTGAAGTAACTTGTTGCAATGTTGCATGTATTCACTACAAATGACATGCCCAACAAGTAGTGTCTCCAAGTATACAAACAATGTACCAGTATAGTCATCTCCTTCTCATGAATGGGGTATCTCCATTCATGATCTTGGAGCTTTCTTCTCTCAAAGGAAACTAGATGTCCCTCCTACTTTAAAACTCCTCCGATGGAAAATTTTGATGCATCCATCTGCACTTCAAAGGATTACTCAAATACTGGAAACTTTAACATGGGAGAAATCACAATTATGTGTTTTATCTCTTCAAATTTATAATTTCTCCTCTCTGTCCAGTTCCACGCTTTCTCCTTCTTCAACAAGTCAGTCAACGGTGCAACAATCTTGGAGTATCCTGTTATGAACTTATGATAGTAGTTGGCTAGTCCAAGGAAGACTCTCATGTCATGAGATATCCTCGAATCTTCCCAATATTTGATTTCCTTGACCTTTGTAGGGTCCATGAAAATGCATCCTTGTCCAATCCAATGCCCCAAGAATGGTATCTCAATCTTGGACTTATTCAAGAACAATTGATTCCTTTATAGTGCCTCAAAGACCTGTGCCAAATGTTTCTTGTGCTCCTCCATAATTTCATTTTACACTATGATTTCATCTAAATAAATCGCAACAAACTTGTCCAAAAAATCTCGCAACATGTCATTCATCAATGTACAAAAGGTTGTAGGGGCATTGCACAACCCAAAAGGCATCACTAGGAACTCATAGCTCCCATACCTTGTCACCATGGCTATATTTGTTTTGTCTCCTTATGCAATTCACACCTGATAATACCCATGTTGTAAGTTAATATTTTAAAATACCTTGGCCTTGGCCAACATTTCAAAGAAATCGACAACTAAAGGCAATAGGTATTGGTTCTTCACAATTTTTTTGATCGATGCTCGGTATTCCAAACACATCCTCATCTCTAAAGCGTCTTTCTTCTTCTAGAAGACAACTAGGGCACCATATGAGGACCTAGACAAATGAATGAAGCCATCATCAATCAATTATGCCAACTATCTCTTCAACTTTTCCAACTCAGTTTCGGAAAATCAGTAAAAAGCTCTTGTTGATGATTGCAACTCAGGATCTTGCTCTATATGGTGGTCAGTAGTGCATTGCAGGGGGAGCACTTTCGGAAATTCATCTAACATTTTGTCCACAAAATCACCCAACAGGTCAGTGAGCTCTGGTAGAACAGGTGTCCCCACTCCATCCTATTGAACTTCTCCAAAAATTGCTACATAAATTTGCGATACATTCTCACTCGTTGCTCTCTTCATACTCAATGAAAACATAAGATGCACCTTTCCACCAGAATTCCTTGTAGTTGTGCACACAACCCAAGCCTTCTGTTCACCAAGTATAGCCATCTTTTCCATCCATGGCATGAGGATCAAATGCATCCTCCTTAGGAACTCCTATCCAAGAATCACATTAAAATCATCCATAGGAATCACCGTGAAGTTAGCCCGAACTTCCCACTTATCACATCGAATCTAAACTGAGGAGGGAACACCAATTATTACCTTTTCCTTAGATTTTACTGCCTTCACCACATCTTTACATGGGGAGACTATAAGTCCCACCTCTTTCGCTACCCTAGTATTTAGAAAGTTGTGTGAGGCACCCGAGTCAACCATAGCTTGCATTGTTCTTCCATTGATAACCAGATCCACAAAACACAATTGATGGTCTTGGCTGCCAACCTTTCAACCCAAGGCATCCAACGCACCAAACCTTCACAGCTTGCTGCAAACCAAGTCTTTCCACTCTTTCTGTGTTAAGTGAAAAAAAAAACATAATCACAATACAACATATCTACATTGTTCTCATATTTTTCATACTGTGTGGGAGTGCCCCTTGGTCCACCACTTGGTTCTAAAGTGCTTCATTGCAAGTCCCTGTATATCATAGTTAATTCCCTAGACCAAGATTATTTTTCCTCAGGTCGTGGTGGGACACTTGGATTGACTTTCCTTGAGTTATCTGTGGTTTTCTCTCATCGTACGAATTCATCCATCTCTGTCCAAGGAGTCACACCACCCTGGGTCACCCCACTTTTGGACTATGTGAAGCCTGTCATACTGTACATTGTTTCTCTGCAAAACCCTTCATTGCAAAACTCCTATGATGTCATCTGTCACGCCCCCAAAAGTCATTCCAAGTCTAACCTTGGAATCTCGTGGACGTGCGACACTGCAGTGGTTCTCCCTTGGTAGCTTGGCTCAACTAAGGATACTTCACTCGAAATACACCTCTTAACCTAGAGCATACCCATACTTTGTTCCAGGCTACTAAAGAGTCACGTCCTCATTCTATGAAACTCAGTTGTATACTTAGACATTTGTTAACTTAGTTTAACACTTAGTCAATTTGTCATACAACATAAACCATGTGAAACACAAGAGACGGAGATAGTGTGGGCAGCACTAGCGGTGCCTAATACTCGACTTCATTTATTTATATTGCGAAAGAAAAATAAATCTTTACAAACAGAGAACTAATGTCTCAGTTACATAGAAGGGGAGAGTCTCACAACTCTAACTCATTCACCAAAATTGTCTATACCTGCGGTTCTATCACACCGAGACTTCCCCCTTGTCGTTTCTCCTTGTGTCAGCCTGAGGTGCGCCCCACTAATGCACCTAGCCTTAAAGCTCCATGTCTCTTTCTTTCACTTGTTTTTCCATGTCTTCCTTTGGTTTTGTGCCCTTGATTTTATGTGGACTCCAAGAGTGACTTGTGTGAAACATCATGTCTCTTCAGTGTGTCATGCCCCTTCGTGAATTGTCACACTCAACTTATCGTCACTCCCTCTTTGGATCCAGTGTGCCCATCTAAGCTCGCGTTCCCATCAATTGACATGTCTTTTGGACTGACATTCCCCATCCTTAAGTGTGTGCCCCCTTGCCTTGTTATTTTCCTTGTGTCAATCATTGCGACTCTTTGTGGGTGTACCGATGGGGTCATCCAACCTCTCCAGTGTGCCTATGTTTCCAAGGGAAAATGGTTCTGCTACTTGGGTGTGCTCCCATGTTTACCCTTCCTTTCCCAAACACAACCCAAGTCTTTGTCATCCATTGTAAGGGAATAAGGGTGTGTTCCCCCTTGGGCTCGCACGTCACCATCGTGCCCCAAGGTGATCCTTCCCACACTCAAATATCTTTGTTTTCCCAACTGATCATTTCCTCCTTATTCTCTTCATTCGTTTTGCCATTGAATCTGCCTAAGGAGCGTGTGCAATCGGTGGGAGTTCTGGGAGGCCTTACATCAACTACTTCCTTTACCTCTGCATTCTCATAACTCTTCGAATACTTCATTTAATTTTTGATATTATTTATTATCCTAAGTTTCTTCCCCTTTTTTGTGGACCTATCATATTGGGACATGTGGCAATGACATGGACATATCCTTGGGTGGCATGTGGTAGCGGTATGGACCTATCATTGGGTGACATGTGGTAAGGAGGTCGACCTACCCCAGGTGACACATGGATGGAAAAATATGACTGGACAATGACATGGCATGTGAATGGGTGGTTATTGGATGTGACGTGTCGGGCATTCACAAGTTGACTGGGCGATTATTTGGCGGTGACTGGGCGACCAAAATATTACCAAGGCATGAATTTTTCTAAGGCATGAGACCTACACTAAGGCCTCCATAAGCTCCTTTATTTCACACATGAATGATGAGGAAGGTGTTTTCATTACAAACACTAATTGTTTCCCTTCCCAAATGAATGTGGGGCTAAAAAGGTGAAATCAAATAAACGGACAAGATTCACCCACGAACTAGATCGATTGTGGTTGAGTCTCCATCTTTCGCAACTCATATCTTTTGATCCAAATGTCTTTCTGGGGAAAATGAAACCTTGTTGGAAAGGTAATTTGACAAGGAAGATAATGGGACAAGTTTCAATGGTTGAATTCGGCCATAATCATTCTAGAAATCAAAAGAGTAGTCAACTCTCTTTTCATGATTCCTTGGGAAATCTATTTGGAACCTCAACTTCTTGAGGCTTACGTTGAAATTCAGACCTCCAAATTTCACTCAAGATGGCTCATTGGAAATCCAAAATAATGAATATTATTTCTAGAATGGTTTACATGGTTGAGAAGTAACTTATCATGCACAAAAAATTAAAATGCTATCAATTTTGTTTTAGGTAGTCAACTTCAAATTTTGGAAATCAAAGTTTATTAAACAAATTTTATAAAAAGGTAAAGTGGGTCCCTCTTGGAGGAATGAATTTCAATGAACTAATTCATTAATAAGTGTTTAATCAATCATTTATTTAAAGGATCTACTCTTTATTCCAAAATGAGGAAGCATGTGGGAAGCTTCTAAAAGAACAAAAACCCTAACTTCTAGGGAAAAGCATTTCAAAGAAGCATTGGGAGTAGATTTTAAAGGGGGAGAGCACCATCAAAGATGAGGTGAGATAATCAAAATAAAATTGTTCAACCTTTAGTACACAACCAACTTTCTTGTCTACAAATACATATCTCCATATTATTGCTTCTTCTTCTTCTACATGATTTCTCTCAAAGATTTGTGTTTGTATGTCTGAGACTGAGCATAAGGTCAAGTTTGAGTGTTTTTCTTTCATTATTCCAGGCCTCTGTCTAAAAGATAAACACGAGTATTTTATAGCCATATATACAACTGATAATGTAAACCAATGTTGTCTAATAGATTCATGGAAGTTTAGTTCTTGCATTTGGCAGGCTTTATTTCTGAGCATTACTCAATCGACTTATTGAAATTATTTGTCATGTGACATATCTTTTATGTATTGAAATCCCTAGAGAACTAATTCGGGGCACATCTTTAACGATTTCTTAGACTTTGATATTTATGAGTATGCTTTTTTTGGAGTGTGATCGTCATATTCTTTTAGTTTTAAATGCAATACTCATTTAAAGTTCTCTGAAATGATCAACCCCATTTCACTCTCTTTATTGTGAAAAAATATGGTTGTATCTTTTGCTTTCATGTGTTTTAGAGGGATGTTATAATGAAGATGAGAAAATATTTATTTTGATATCAAAGAATTTCTTTATCTTTTTATTGTTAAGAAAATGCTTGGTCCATTTCTAGGAAAATGTTGCACTCAAGGAGAAATATGGTTATCAAGAACCATTTTATATAAAATCTAAATCAATAGAGAATTCAATTTTTTTGTTTAGCGTTTTCTCATTTGACACTGATCCAAGAACATCAACTACATCTTTCAGACAAATAGAAGAGTACCACCTCTTTAAAAATGTAAGAGAATTTTATCCTCATGATATTATCTTGAAGACCATGAAATAATCTTTTAGATCAACATTTTTGGCGACCATACTGGGGAACAATTTGTTTTCAAGAAAATATGATACTTTTTAGGATCATATGTTATTAGAAAAATTGAAGCTATCTAGTTCAAGTTTTGAAAAAATATTTAGGGATTGATCTAAGATGAATTGGGTTCTTGAAAATCTTGTTCAAGGAGCATCAAATTTCCTTGAAAATATGTTATTACAGTTCTAAGAACAATTTAGTTATGCCAACTTTTGAAAAACCAAAGAACCATACAAGATTTGGGAGGATGATATCCCTGGCGAATCCATCATTATAGATCCATATTTTGAAGAAATATTCCCAGGAAACTCCACCAAAAATATTCCATAATTTCAAGAAGATCCATATGATGACTCTTCCAATGAGTTCCTTTCATGTTGTGATGACATTTAATCTTCCCCACCAAGCCCAAGAAAAGTTGTTAAAGTTCTGGTAAGGGGAGAAGGTACCCAAAGAAATAAATGGTTGCACATAAGTCCACTCAATTTGCAAGGAGAAGTTCATTCCTTGCCAAATATTTCCATGGACAAGTTTCCCATGTTTTTCAGAAATACTTCAGAACATGCAAAGAGGCATTTGGTCAATTTTGATAATGATTGTGATATTTATAATGTGGTTGGATATTATGTTGCATGTCGTCTGTTTATACTAACTCTAAAAGGAAATGCCAATGAATGGTTTTATTCATTATTTCCCAGAACCATCACTAGTTGGGATGTATTAGAAAATTTATTTGTTGAGAAATATTTCCCAAGGAAAGATCTATATTCTCTTTTCTTGAATTTGTTTGAAATCCATATGAATGAGGAAGAGATGGTCAAAGATTTCACTTTTAGATTTATGAAATTCCTTCATGCGATTCCTCAAGAAATATTTCCAAATTATGTCATCATTTTTAGTTTTTATGAAAATGCCTTGCCCATGAATCTGAAATTTTTATTGAAGAAAGAGGGAAAGTGCACCTGGAAAGACTTAATGCAAGGAGCTCAAGTCATTGAAATACCTATTCATGAGATTAGTGCTAATCTCTTAAACTTCCCAATATTGTTCCAAGACAATGGAGGAAAGGATTTAGAAGAAAAATCTAATGAAAGATGTGAAATTTTTTTTCCATCAGAGTTTGTTCCTGAAGATGAAAGTGAGAATCCTGATGTCTCAATTCAAGAAGAATACTATCAACCACATTCTCCATGGGAGGAAAATTTTGACCTTTCATATTCTCAATTTTAGAGTAATGATCACAATGAGTTTAAAGACAGATTTGATGAACCTCCATTAGATGCACATGAAGATTTAATTCAATATGATAATGTGGAAAATGTTGCAACATGTTTGAAATGGCCACATCTTGATGATGAAAAGTTACAATAAATTAATTCTCAAGATTAATTTATTCCACTGATTCTTCTTGTTGTCAATGTGGCCATTGCAAACATGGCCATTGCATGAAGGAAGAATACTTCCAGGACATTGCCAGTGAATAAAAAATATTAGATGTGGTTGGGGATAAGAAGAAATATGAAAATATTTTCAAATGGGAAACTTCTCATCCAACCAAAGACTACAACACTCATTAGGAATCGAGATTTGATTTTATTGACTCATGGTTCCAAAGCATTGTTATCCAAGCAATGCAATCAGATTTTGGGCACATCTGGCTCAATTTTACTTTAGTATAGTTTGGGCATGCTCTTGACACCTTGATAGAAGCCCTGATATGTTCACTAATTCTAGAGTTCATTCCACAGATCAGTTGGATGCTTGAATGGCTCCATTGGAAATCTACTTATACTTGAAAAGTCTCCCTTTCCTCCAAGTAGGTTAGGGTAGGTAGATCTCGTTTATATATAGTTTGTTTCTTCAGTCAATTTTTTTCATAGTAAAGAAGTTGCTAGATGGAGATAATGTTTAAAGATGACTCCATGGCCCAATAGACCAGGATTTTGGATACTCAACAACCCACAGGGGGGTCAATTTCCAACAATTGGAGCCACATTTTGATGTATTTTTCTGACACCCATCAACTAAGTGATTGGGATAAATATGTGAACTTATTTTTATTTCAAATAGAGACCAATTTTTCTTTTAACTTGGAAAGTTAAAAATAATATTCAACCATTGATCATGAATGCCTAATGAGTTTCCAAACAACTTCAGCTCTCAAGTTATTCATCATGAAAAACTAACATAGATGGTTTCTCTTTGAAACGAAAAAGAAGAAAACAAAAGATACTAAAAGAATGGAATTTCTTATGTATATATTCTCACTAAATAGCCCTATGTCTCAGCTCCATTCAACACTTTACAAAATCTAAAACAAAGCTCATATGCCCAAGATATGTCATTTTCTTCCCACATACTGTTGCCCCATACTTAGCCATTTTTCCATTTTCCTTATTCTCCACTCTCCACACTTTATACTTATCCATTTTTCTTTCTTTCCACTCTACTCTCCTTCCTCACTACTCTCCATACTTAGCCAATCTTCCAGACCATTTCCATATTTAATTATTTTCCATACTTAGTCCATTTCCATTTTCATTATCCACTTAGTTCATTGTCATAGTTCATTTCCACGTTCATCTTCATAATTCATTTTCATTTTCCATTTTCCATTTTACTCTTCCTATTTCCTTTTCTTTTTCCATTTCTTTTCTCCATTTTCCATTATCTATATTTGATATTTCATTTCCATTTTCTTATTCTCACGTAACTCTATGACTTACCTCCCTAACACTTAGTCATTTTTCATGACTTACCACTTTTTCTCCTCTTTAAACTATGTCTTCCATTACGGATGGAGGACAACCTTCCTCTTCATTTACATTTTTCCCATGTCTTGTGTCACTTAGTGATTTTACTGGGTTTTACACTCTATTTTTATTGAGTCCTATACTTAGTCTATTTTTCAATCGCAGATTTTTGAGTCCTCTCCTTCCACCATTTTCATCTCATCATGTCTTTGTCCCGCGCCCACAATCCTGCCTTCACCATAATTAACTTTCCATTCCCCTTTTTTGCACCTCATACTTAGTCATTTTATTGGGTTTTACACTCTATTTTTACTGAGTCCTATACTTGTTCTATTTTTCAATTACATATGTGGGAGTCATCCCCTTCCACCATTTTCATCTCATCATGTCCCTTTTTTTCATCTCATACTTCGTCATTTTACCAAGTTTTATCTCCTCATCTACGTCCTTTACCTACGCATTCCCATAACTCCTCAAACACTTCATTTACTTTTTTAATATTATTTTTTATCCTAAGTTTCTTCCCCCTTTTCATGGACCTACCATATTGGGACATGTGGCAGAGACGTGGACATATCCTTGGGTGAAACATGGCATCGACATGGACATATCCTTGGGTGAAAATTTACTGGATGTGACGTGTTAGACATTCATAGGTTGATTGGGCGATGATTGGAAAATGACCGGGCAACCAAAATATTACCAAAGCATGAATTTTTCTTAGGCATGAGAGCTACACTAAGGCCTCCATAAGCTCCTTTATTTCACACATGAATGATAAGGAAGGCATTTTCATTATAAACACTAATTGTTTCCCTTCCCAAATGAATGTTGGACTAAAAAGGGGGAATCAAATCAAGGGACAAGATTCACCCACGAACCAGATCAATGGTGGTTGAGTCTCCATCTTTCATAGCGCATATATTTTGATCCAGATGTCTCTATGGGGAAAATAAAACCTCGTTGGAAAGACAATTTGACAAGGAAGACAATGGGATAAGTTTCAATGGCTTAATTTGGCCATAATCTTTCTAGAAATTAAAATAACAATCAACTCTCTTTTCATGGCTCCTTATGAAATCTATTTGGAACCTCGACCTCGTGAGGATAGAAATTGAGATATAGACCTCCAAATTTCGCTCAAGATGGCTCATTGGAAAGAAATAATAATGAATATTATTTATAGAATGGTTTCCATGGATGAGAAGTCACTTATCATGCTCAAAAAATTAAAAGTCAGTTGATATTTTTTAGTCGGTCAACTTCAAATTTTGGAAATGAAAGTTTATTAAATAACTTTTATATAAAGGTGAAGTGGGTCCCACTTGGATGCATGCATTTAAATGACCTAATTCATTAATAAGTGTTTAATAAATCATTTATTTAAAGGATCTACTCTTTACCAAAACGAGGAAGCACGTGAGAAACTTCCAAAAGAATAGAAACCCTAACTATTTGGGTAAAACATTTCAAAGAAGCATTCAGAGAATATTTAAAAGGGGGAGAAAAACATCAAAGATGAGGTGAGATCATCAAAATATCATTGTTCATCCTTCACTACAAAACCAACTTTATCATCTTCAAATACATATCTTCATCTTCTTGCTTCTTCTTCTGCTACATGATTTCTCTCAAAGCTTTGTGTTCGTATGTATGAGACTAAGCATAAGGCCAAATTAGAGTGTTTTTATTTTATTCTTTCAGGTCTCTATCTAAAATATCAATAGGATTATTTTACATCCATATATATGGCTGATAATGTAAACGAGTGTTGTCTAATAGATTCATAGAATTTTAGTTCTTGCATTTGGCAGGATTTATTTATGAGCATTAGTCAATTGAATTACTAAAATGATTTTTATGTGACATATATTTTATGTATTGAACTCCCTAGAAAACTAATTTGGGGCATAAATTTAATGATTTCTTAGACATTGATATTTAAGTTTTAAATGCAATACTCATTTAAAGTTCTCTGAAGTGATCAACCCCATTTCACTCTCTTTCTTGTGAGAAAATATGGTTGTATATTATGCTTGCATGTGTTTCAGAGGGATGTTATAATGAATCTGAGCGCGCGTGCGCGCGCGCGCGCGCACACACACACACACACACACACACACACACATATTGACATTGAAGCCTTTATTTATATTTTTATTGTTAAGAAGTTGCTTGGTCCATTTCCAGGGAAATGTTGCAGTACTCAAGGAGAAATATGGTTATCAAGAACCATTTTATATAAAAACTAAAGTAATAAAGAATTCAGGGTTTGTTTTTTAGCGTTCTCCCATTTGAAAATCCAATCCAATAACATTAGCTACATATTTTAGAAAATTAGAGGAGTACCACCTATTTAAAAATGCAGGTGAATTTTATCCTCATGATGTTATCTTAAAGACCATGAAATAGTCTTTTAGATAAACAAATTTCAAAAATATATGATCCCCAATTTTAAATTCCCTTTGTATCTTACCTTTACCCACATAAATATTATGTTTGTCATGTGCTTCCTTTAAATTATATTTAATATTTGACCATTTTATCTTCCATTTCCTTGAGTAAATTTGGCCCAAACACAACTCTATCTAATGGATTGTCCCAACTCTCTAGAGTATTTCATTTTCTACCATATAAAACTTCAAATGGATTCATTTTTAATGAAGCTTGTTATCCATTTTTATATGTAAATCAACCAAATACAAGTAACCCCCCCCACTTGGATGGTTATCCATCACAAAAATCCTCAACATGTCTTTAATCACTTGATTGACTCTCTCTACCCATATGTTTGTGGATGATAGGTTGTACTAAAATTCAGATTTGTGCCCAATCCTTAAAATAATCCCTTCCAAAATTTTGAAGTAAACTTTGGATCTCTATATGAAACGATTGCATTAGGGACTCAATGCAACCTAGAAATTTATTTCATATATATTTCTTCAATATTAGTTTTCTTATAACTTAGTCTTATAAAGAGAAGGGTTCTGCAATATTAGTTGCCTTATGACAGTAATAGAAAAATACTGATCACAATAACAACAAGGTTCTATGACAGTAATGGTCGGCTCATATCCTCCCTCTCCTGGTTGCATGAATGATCGAATCCTCCCAAAAAGGTAATAAGTCCAAACTATTTGGATGCATGTTCCCAACTTGACACTTGTCATGTTGAGAACTGTATTCAGTCCACATGTCCCTCTCCCTCGGACTTAGGATAAAATAATATCCATACTTTATACTTTTAAGGAGTATTAATATAATATTCCTTAAGCCCCCTTAACTTATCCCCCTTAACCTCAGCTAGTGGAGTTATAGCTCCCCATACTCTTTTACGTGGTCGGTCTGCCACATTGATGTATTTTCATTATATTTACATGTCTTTACATTTACATTCTCAGTACATGAGTACTGATCTTTTGCATCCAAGCTCACTGGCCTCAAAATACACAGACCGCGCACTAAAATCAATGCACGTGAAACTTCTGGGATGTGCACACTCTTCCTTCAGTGCCCCACCCTCTCACACTTACACAAGTGCGCATTATAACAATGTTTATACACAAAAAGTCTCTTTGGCCTCCAAAACCTGCGCACTAAACCGGTGTGCGTTGAATCCTGGAATGTGCGCCATCTTGTAAGGCTCTTCTTTTAGCGCGCCATTCCTTGCATGCTTATACCAGTGCGCATTGTAAACTTCAGTTGTTCCTCTTCTAGTGCACCATTCCTGCACACTTACATAGGTGCACGCTATATACATTAGACTGCGCTCTATAATCCATTTACACTATGCACACTCTTTTTGTACGAGATTCATGCACACTAACTCATTGCGCGCAAAACCAAACCTAGGATCTTGTTACTTCATCTCACCCTATTATAAGTAAAGTACAATTACATTTATATGCACACTTGGGGTTCATCCCAGGGGTATTATAATCCCCTCCCCCTTATTTTTTCACTGTCCTTGGTGCATTGTATACACATGTACAACCAAAAACTCAAAAGTCTTCAAAACGATGCGGGTATTTTTCCCGCATAGCATCCTCATGATCCCAAGTTGCATCATCAAGGTTGTACCAGGTCCATTGGAATTTTACTATCCCTATTGATTGATTCCAGATCTACTTGATCTTTCGATCCAATATGCACACCAGATGCACATGAAAACCTCCTTCTTACTCCACCTGAATCACATTCCAATCAATAACATGATTAGTATCAGGTACACACTTTTTAAGTAATTATACATCGAATGCATTATGAATATGCATTGATGCAAGCAAGGCAATCATGTATGCTACATGCCCAATCCTTTCTAGGATTTCAAATGGCCCACAAAAACGAGCTGGCAACTTTGAGCAATTTTCCAACTTCAGGGAAATTTTGTTGGCCTTTACTTTTAGGAACACATGATCACCCACTTTAAATTATTTGTGAATTCTGCCCTTATCAACATAGTTTTTCTGTTTGTCCAGAAAGCCTTTAAATTCTACTTTATTCTTATCATATGTTCTTCCATTTCTTTGAGTAATTCTGGCCCAACTACTGTGCGGTCTATTGGTTTGTCCCATCTGACTGGTGTGTTGCATTTTCTGCCATAGAGTGCCTCAAATGGGCTCATCTTCAGGGATGCTTGGTTCCCATTGTTGTAAGAAAAATCTACCAAGTGTAGATAATCCTCCCATTTGGATGGTTTATTCATCACATACATTCTTAATATATCTTCTATTACTTGCTTCACTCTTTTTGTCTTCCATCTGACGTATTTGGATGATAGGTTGTGCTAAAATGCATATTTGTTCCAACTCCCTTAAACAATATTTTACAAAAAAATGATGTAAATTTTGGATCTCTGTCAGACACAATTGTCTTCGAAATTCCATGTAATCGAGCTATTTATTTCAAATAAATATCAGCTATGTTAGATGCCTTGTGAGTGAGCTTTATTGGAATAAAATGGGCATCTTTGGTAAGCTTTTCCATCACCACCATGATAAAATCATGTTGCTTGATGGTTCTAGGTAGTTTACTGATAAAATCTATTGTTACAACTTCCCATTTACACTCAGGGATGGGAAATGGATGAAACAAATTGGTTGGGTGTCTATGCTCAGCCTTGACTTTTTGACATGCCAAACACCTAGAAATAAAATCAACAACTTCTTTCTTCATGCTTGGCCAATAATATTGGCTCTTGACAACTGGAATAGTTTTCTAATAACCTGGGTGTCCAACATAAGGTATATTATGAATTTCTCCCAATATCAAATCCTTCAATGTCTGATAATTTGGCACATAAATTATGCCCTTGTACATGAGGAGTTCATCCTTTTCCAGCTTATAGTCTTCAACTTTCTGCTATAGATTATCTTTCTTAAGTTTTTCCTTTACCTCCATGTACTTCTGATTTGATTTTGCATCTTCTAGAATTATATCTTTTAAATATGATCCGTACATGCTAATGGTTGCAATAGGCATATCATGCACCCTCTTGTTGAGTGCATCAAACGCCTTGTTCTATTTACCTTTGATATGCTTAATATCAAAATCATATTCATTGAGGAAATATAACCATTTTCTTTGCCTAGCATTAAGAGTTGGTTGTCCAAACAAATATTTCAGACCAATATGGTCCGTCCTCAACTCAAATGTTTTCCCCATGAGGTAGTGCCTCCACATCTTCAAGGCATGCACTATGGATGCCAACTCCAAATAATGAGTGGCATAGTTCCCTTCATGCTCCTTCAACTTCCTTGATTCATAACGCACCACATACCCATTCTGGCTAAGGACTCCACCAAGTCCTTCTTTACATGCCTCAATGCATACAATGAAATCATCATTTGGATCAACAATCCTTAGTATTGGAACACTTGTTAATAACTTCTTCAAGTGTTGGAAGCTCCTTTCACAATCATGTGTCCACTCAAACTTCACACCTTTCTTCTGTAAAGAAGTAATTAGGTGTGCAATTCTTGAGAATCCCTCAATGAATCTTCTGTAGTAACGTGCAAGACCCATGAATGATCTTAATTACTATAAATTCCTTAGTGTTGGCCATCCTCCAATGGCCCTTATCTTTTATGGGTCCACTGCTATTACTTCCTATGAAATGATATGGCCCAAATAATGAATTTTCCTCTGATAAAATGAACACTTGCTTAATTTGGCATACAATTGATGCTCCCTCAATACCTGTAAAACCATTCTCAATTGTTTCTCATGCTCTTCTTTATACTTAGAATATATCAGAATATCATCCAAAAAGACAAGCACAAACTTGTCCAAGTAATTCCTGAATATACCATTCATAAGACACATAAAGAAAGATGGTGCATTTGTTAACCCAAATGGTACCACTGTGAACTCATAATGGCCACACCTTGTTCTAAAAGTAGTCTTGATGATGTGTTCTTCTTTAATTCTTACTTGATGATAATCTGATTTGAGATCAATCTTCGAAAATATTTTTGCATCTTTCAGCTGATCAAAGAGGTCATCCATCCTTGGCAAAGGGTACTTATTCTTCACAATTACCTTGTTTAACTTCTTGAAGTCAATGCATAGTCTCAATGTTCCATCCTTTTTCTTCACAAATAGTACCGGGGCACCCCAAGGTGACACACTTGGGCATATACACCCCTTCTTCAAAATCTCCTCAAGTTGCATTTGCAATTCCTTCAATTCAAGTGTGCTCATCCTGTAAGGAGTCTTAGATACTGGAGATGCTCCTGACACCAGATTGATAGAGAAGTCAATGTCTCTTTTGGGTGGAAATCCTGGTATTTATTTAAATACATATTCAAACTCTTTTAGGACTGCATAATCTTTAATATTTGGCACCTTATCCTTAGGTGTCTCTTCCATCTTCATGGAAAATATTTAGCACCCTTTCCTGTAAATTTGCTTCAGCTACAAGGATGAAAATTCTCTTACAGTTACTTCTCTGGGAATTCCTTGTACTAACCTGTTGAGGGGTCCAAATTCTCTCGACAATAGTAAGGGGAAATCCCTAGTATACAGTCACAATTAGACTACACATAGTTTGGATCAGGAGTCCCATCCAAAATTTGGCCCGACTGCCATTATTACTAACTTTTGATTTTGTTTTTGGTTAAGGTCCGGTGTATCGATGCAGGGACGAGTGCAATGAAAATATGTATATGAAGACTATGTATGTAAATATAAGTAATATATGTTAACCTATCCTATCTAGGAGAAAATCTAAAGTAATCAGTGAGTTATAATGCAACCAAAACTTAAAACGACTTTAATACACTTAACTGTATAAAAAGAGAAAGATTGGAAGCAATAACATATATAAGTATATAATCAGATTAGTTTAGATTACAATGACATATACTATAACAAATCACGAAACTCAAGGCATGAAAATATTCAAAGAAATACCAATAACTACAAAAAATGATTAAGATTGCATAAGAATTAGTCTAAAACAAACAAAGCATGCTTACAACCCATAGAAAAAGAAATTATATTCACTTGAAGTAGTTCAAAGCTTCTATCATTTTCTAAACATAATTCCTTCTATCAAATACTGGCCCTGATGGATTCTCAATATTCATTAACATTGTATAAGTTATTGAAACAATTCTTAGGTATATACAATGCTTGAAAAGCCAAAAAAAAGTCCTTGTTCAAGGAGTCTCTAGTTTCTTTTATACAAACAATAGTAACTACTATTTGTCTTTTCGCCTTCTTCTTGAAGGGGCAGTTGCAAAAACTATTCAAGTTCCCTTTTCCCATGACAAGTGTCACAAAAGGACAAAACTTGAGGTAGTTAGGAAAAATATGAAAGGGAAAACAATGGTTTGTCTTTTTCCCATGAACTTTTTCTCTGGAGATAAGTCGTCCAAACTTCCAACTGATTATACAGTGACTCAATTCTCTTGTAAGTTAGCTAATCCATCATTGCTTCAATCATGTAAATGATATGATCCAAGGCACTCATATCCCTCTCCAATATTGTCATGTAATCCTGTATCATAGTATGGAGCTTCGTTGGATGTAGCAAATGATGATCAATAAGATTGGTTGAGAAAAAAGTTGATGTTTCAAGTATCTGTGTCCTTCTACTTATGCTTTCCTGAACTACATTGATTAATTCTTCCATGACTAAATTTTTCCCAAGTTCGTTTAAACTTGGGAGCCGACCATGACTTATCAACTCTTGAGAAAATTTGTGAGTTCTTGAGCAGAGCCCCATTGCTTTGGTCACTTCTTTGTCTGCTCGTTGCCCTACCTATTGGAAATGATCTAGCGCATACATATATGTCTTTCTTGTTGATTTCGAGGGTCTGTATAACTCTAGAGGTGCATCAATATTTTATGCTATCCAAGTATCAATGTCTTCTATACCTTCTCGGATAGTGTTGTATTGCATCAAATGCATCTGTATCAGATTGATTTGTTCAATAATTGTTGCAATCATGTTTTGGAAGAGATTCGGGTTGGCATTTATATTGATGATGGCACCTTCCAATTCGGTTCTCACCTTTTTCGCCCTAGCTTTAAAATTGAGAAGACTTCTCCCATCTATCTTAGCTTGCTGGAGATTCTATTCTAGCTCTTTGATCCTCATTTCCTTTTCCTCGTTCTGTTGGCACAATCTTTGTATATTATCCACAGTTGCATCCATGAATGAAAATCCTACCCTAGTTGTTGCCACATAGTCTTCCCTAGCATCTCCTGTAACATGCACCTAGGTTACTACTGATAAAGAAGCTCCTTTTACTGCTGGAACCTTTTTAACCCTTTCTTGTATGATCTAACCAATTTTTCTATCGTATGTGAAAATGTGGATGTCCAATATTTCGGTCAATTGAAAAGGTTCCCAAGGCCTGAGACCCAAACCATTACACTACTCAGTTTGGATTTTATGCCCCTAGAACAAATTTCCAACATGTCCATGAATGAATTGAGGAAGTGAATTACAACTTGCGATAAAAATATAACTGAGCCTCGGATGGATGAACTATTGGTTGAATTGGATATGAGGCACTGGGTTTCAGCTAGTGGGGCCCCTCCGTTGTCATTATGTTTCCCCAAAAAAGTGTTTGTTGGAGGATCTTTGGAACTAGGGTTTTGCTCAGTGAGGCACAATGCAATTTTTGAACAAGAGGTCGATTTTCAAGAACAATGTGCCAAGCGATTATGGATAGTGTGGTCACATGGGCCTTGGCTAAAGAGATGTGCGAGAGCTTATGAAAATCTGTTATGTTTCTTGGTTTGGATTTTATGGCCTTGGACCAAAT
The DNA here is from genome assembly GCA_009831015.1 of Picea engelmannii. NCBI lineage: Eukaryota > Viridiplantae > Streptophyta > Pinopsida > Pinales > Pinaceae > Picea > Picea engelmannii. The sequence goes on along the minus strand of ML777297.1, from coordinate 1,175,875 downwards.
TGCCAACATGTCCTTAAATGGTTTGAGGAGCTAAGTTGAAAATCGTGATAAAACTCTAACCGCGCCTTAGATGGATGAACCATCAATTGAATTAAATATGGATCACTGTATATCAGCTAGTGTGGCCCATCTATTTTCATTATGTTTCCTAGAAAAGCGTTTGTTGGAGGATCTCTAGAACTAAGGTTTTTCTTAGTAAGGAACAATGAAATTTCTAAACAAGAGGTCCATTTTAAAGAACACTATGTCATGTGATTGTGGGTAGTGTGTTCATGTGGGTCGTGGCCAAACAGACATGCAGGAGCTTACAAAACTCCATTTTTCTAATTGGTTTGGATTTTATGCCCCTAGACCAAATTGTAACTCGCGATAAAAATCTAACCAGACCTTGAATGGATGAAACCTCAATTTCATTAAATTCGAGGCATCAGATTTCAGCTAGTGGGGCCCCTCCATTGTCATTCCATTAGCCAAAATAGTGTTTGTTGGAGGATCTTCGAAACTAGGGTTTTACTCAGTCAAGCACGATGCAATTTCTGAACAAGAGGTCGATTTTCAAGAACATCGTGTCGGGAAATTATGGGTATTGTGGTCGCATGGGCCTTGTCTAAAATGATGTGTGAGATATTATGGAACTCTGTTATGCTTCTCGGTTTGTATTTTATGCCCCCAAACCAAATTACCAACATGTCCCTAAATGACTTGAGGAGGCGAGTTGTAACTCACAATAAAAATCTAACCGGGCCTTAGATGGACGAACTGTCAGTTGCATTGGATATATGGCACCGTGTTTTAGCTAGTGGGTCTCCTCCTCTTTGATTTTGTTTCCCAAAAAAACATTTGTTGGAGGATATTAGAAAATATGGTTTTGCTTAGTGAAGCACGATGTAATTTTTGAACAAGAGATCAATTTTAAAGAACAATGTGTTGAGAGATTATGGGTAGTGTGGTCATGCGGCACTTGGATAAAAATATGTGCAAGAGCTTACAAAACTCTGTTACACTGCCCTAATTGAATTTTATGCCCCCAGAACGAATTGCCAACATGTCCCTAAATGACTTGAGGAGGCGAGTTGAAACTCACGATAAAACTCTAACCATGTCTCAGATGGACAAACCATTGGTTACATTGGATCTAGGAACTAGGATTTATCTAGTGGGGCCCCTCCACTATCATTTTTTTGTCCATAAAAGTGTTTTTTGGAGAATCTCCGAAACTAGGGTTTTTCTTAGTGAGGCACGATGCAATTTCTGAACAAGAGGTCGATTTTTAAGAGAACTATGTCGAGTGATTATGGGTAGTGTGGTTACATGGGAACTAACCAAACAGATGTGTGAGAGCTTATAGAACTTCGTTATGCTGTCGAGTTTGGATTTTATGCCCCCCGACCAAATAGTTAACATGTCCTTGAATGGCTTGAGGAGGTGAGTTACAACTCACGATAAAAATCTAAACAATCCTCAGATGGATGAACCGTCCATTGCATTGGATCTGGGAAACCAAGTTTCATCTAGTGGGGCCCCTCTTCTATCATTCCATTGCCTGAAAAAACATTTGTTGGAGGATCTGCAGAACTAGGGTTTTTCTCAGTGAGGCACGATGCAATTTCTGAACAAGTGGTCGATTTTCAAGAACATTGTGTCACGTTATTCTGGGTAGTGTGATCACATGGGTGATAAAAAATAGATGTGTGGGAGCTTATAGAACTCCATTATATTGCTTGGTTTGGAATTTATGCCCCTGAGAGAAATTGCTAACATGTCCCTGAATGACTTGAGGAGGTGAGTTACATCTCACGATAAAACTCTAATCGAGCCTCAAATAGATGAACCGTCGGTTGCATTGGATCCACGGAACTGGGTTTTAGTTAGTGGGATGCCTCTAATGTCATTTTATTTCACAGAAAATCATATGTTGGAGGATCTCCAGAACTAGGGTTTTTTTTAGTGAGGCATGGTGCAAATTCTGAGTAAGAGGTCGATTTTCAAGAACATTGTGCCAAGCAATTTTGGGTAGTGTGGTCACGTGGGCCTTGGAAAAAAATATTTACGAGATCTTACATAATGTCATTATGCTACTCGATTTGGATTTTATGCCCCTGTACCAATTGTCAAAATGTCACTGAATTCCTTGAGGAGGCGAGTTGCAACTCGCAATAAAACTCTAACCAGGCCTCATATGGATGAAATGTCTATTGCATTGGATCTGAGGCACCAGGTTTCAACTAGTGGGCCCCCTCTTCTATCATTCCATTTCCCAGAAATCATGTTTTCAAGGATCTCTAGAACTAGGGTTTTGCTCAATGCTTATTACATATGTTTGACAATTTAACACCTTGTAAGGTGTTATCACTCTGTAAATTTCCTAGAGGTTGAAAAGAGGAAATACACAAAGGTAACCTTAACCAACCGCTTTTAAAGCTGGGATCTATCCCTTCCAACTTCAGAGAGGGATCTCTCTATATAATTTAGCTTTGTTTGAATTAAGATATTAGGCTAGTTAGAGGCACGAGTTTTGTTTTGTTGTAAAGGATTTTTAAAATTGGTTGAGAAAAATCACACATCCATTGGGCTATGGGGTCTGTACTTAATAAAATCTGAGATGCAACCAGAAACGCTGAAGAAATCTTTCACAAGGCGAGATAACATCCCTCACTGGATCTTTAATAATTTAAGTGATGAACAGAAGAAAAGATAAGGAAAATACTCCAATTAACAAGCACTTAAGAATCTCTTAACTGAAGATATTTAGAAGAAGAACATTGAAATCTACAGAATCGGAAATAGGGTATCAGGGATAAATCCTGCAACATAACACTATTTGTATAGATTAGTTATAAAAAAAACAAGATGATCACGTAGCAAGAAAACATTTGACTAAGAAAATCACATCACCAGTGAAAAATGCGCAAGAATCCTGTGAAATGCCTCCTTTTTATTAATGGTGGATCTCTTCAAAAATGTTACAGCTTGATAGCAGTCGGGTGTGAAAATCAACAACAACCCTCAATACATTGAAAAAAGAAGTATTTATAAGTCAAAATACAAAGGATCCTGTCATAACTGACAAGGACGTG
>ML777297.1:1123045-1135649 GCA_009831015.1 Picea engelmannii | reverse complement strand
ATATGCCAACTATAAATGTTTGGCGATATTTTTGTAAAAATATTCAAATTTCTAAGGATTCTATATAGTTTGTATAAAATTTTGGTGATTTTTAAGGGAAAATAATTTTATCCTATAGAATTTGGGCGAATCATTTTTAGAATAGAAAATCTTTTTTTGGGAAAAAACATGGAAAATTAGCCCATGAGCGAAATTTAGCCCCTAAAATCATCCCTGGATAAAACACTTTCTTTTAATTCAATTTTGCAACCAACTGCTCGGGATGGACATTCCACCTAACCATAGACTTGTTGTTCTAAATATCAACAACAAGTCACTCTCAAGCTGAGGCTAGTAATCCACAAAAGAGGGTGGTCTCTCACTTCCTACTCACAACTTAGAAAACTCATAATTCACTGGCATTATCCTACAACTATCTCGATTTTCCACTATCTCTTTTCCTCTCTACTTTCCCAACCCAAGGAATGTACCCTTCACTGATCTCATTCCATTGAGAATCCCATTTGTTTATCAAGGTCTCTTTGACACATGTAACAATGAATCTCTCATTTGGGAAACTCAAGGGAAATCATTGCTAGGAAAACTACCAACAAAAATAGCAGCAAACACTTGTTGTTACAGTGCAACTCACATAGGAGTTCACTCTTCAGGCCTAACGAATTGGATCTTCGGTCTTCAACTTTAATACCTCCAAAAATGCTCCATCATGATTTATAATTCACCCTCCATGGATGATCCATCTCTGAGCTATCTTTTTCTGCTCTCTACCTCCTACTCATGCCAAAACATTGACTGTCTCAGACTGTTGTAGCTGCCCATACAAATTTCTCTCCTTTGGCTTGCTTGCTTGACTCACACACTTCCCCAAGTTGATTGTACTCAACCCCTATATTCCCAATAACTTTCAGTTGTAACCTCTCACACCCACCCTCTTACATGTATTCAATGATTGGCTTTGGGAACACTCAATCAAAAAATAGAGTTTGATATATAATGATAATAAAATTCAAAGATGTGGGTTGAATTAATGTACATGGGTAATTCCCCCTTGGACCCCTCTTAGGAATTCTCCTAGACCCTCCCCTCTCTTGTGGATTAATTCATCCCCCATCTCTATCAATGTCCCCTTAGCAACTAGAATCACATTTGTTATTATTAACATTCGGAAACAAATTTCACATATACATCTCTTGGTTGTAGACACACATTATATCTACATTAAGTATTAATTAAACTGGGGATTATAGTGGTATGTTACAAAACCTGATAATTAAATGTTGCCTACAATATTAAAAAAATAAAAGAAAATAGTAGCACTTTCCATACCAGGCATGAAATCACATACCCTTTACTACATAGAAATGCAAACTAAGTGAGGGATTAAGAACAAAAATTGAGCAACATATAAAAATATGTTTATCTCTAAACTTAAGGGAACAAATCATCTTAATTTGTTGGATGTGTTGTACTCTATACCACCAAATCACGTCACCCTCAACATGAAACTATCAATTAACAAGCCTTCAATATTGACTTTTAGAAATATCCGTATCCACTAGATTGGGTCACTATCACTCAAACAATAATGAGCTAATTCTTGGAAAAATGACTTCTAATGTCAATGGTAGTATTTAGATGGAGATAAGTTTGGTATTATTTGCATGCCAATATCCACCATTGGATGCACTCTTGCATTATCCACTATCCATTAATTCACCCATATGTATGGTCTTTTGATCCTTATAAGGGTGAACCATTTTTATGTTAACATTAAGCAAAGTGATTTATACATATAATAAAGTGGATTTATTGTCTCTACAACAAATGAAATCATATGTCGAGGATGGTATAAATTTTAATAAATAGGGAGGCAAGCCTCATAGTCAGAACCAATACCATGTTAGCCTTTGCACTTGCATTTTCCACATACAAACTCCATAAGTCCAATCATATAAAAATTACTATATTCAATTCAAATATTCAAATTTCATGAACCCAGGGATTGTCATCAATTTATAAAAGTTAGTAAAAAGAAAGAAAATAAAAGGGACAATTCTAAACATTCCACATTTTGGAATTTTTTGGCAACCATCATTGTAATTCGACTATGTAATTGTTGGAGATGTTATCACAAAAGTTGTAGGTTGGGAAAATACTGAACCAACCACCAAGTGGTGACAACTAAGGGACACTATACCCAATGTCACCTCGATATAGGTCACACGCTTCAAGGGTGACAGCTAGGTCACTCTAGGGAGGCGATCCCGGTGACCCTGGGGGAATTGAGATGGATGGAAGGGAAGAAAGATAAGTATCCCCCTAAACGTCAATGATGGAAGATAAAAGTAGCTTTGATGACTTGTCTCTGGGTGTTCTAAGGTTTCCAAGTCTTTGGATGCCTACAAAGGGTGTTTGTACCTGCCTGAGACACAAGAAAAACCACACTTGCATATAGTAATGTTAGGTGGGAAAGAAAGTTAATCTTGTTGTCCTTAATTCCAGAAATACTAAATGATACATAAAATATAATAAGGGCTGCAAAATAAGTGCTAAAAGTCCAATTGAATAAGCACAAGACAAGCTAGTAAAAACTATTTTAACTCAACAATGATAGAATAAGACTTTAGCACAAAAGCAAGGTTGTCATAAAAACATAACAATAGTGATATTTATAAGCCTTATGGATGCAACACAATTATTATTACATAAATATATTTAACCACTAAAACTTTCTCAAAACTTGTCAAAATATGTGTTGTACTTAGTAGATAATGTGGGCTAATTTTAAGCAATTTTCAACGGTTAAATGAGGAGTTATTGAAGAGTTTGGTTAGGGTTTTATACATCCCTAATGGCTGTAGGTTAAATTTGTAACAACATATAAAAATAATTGGAGAAATGAGATGCCCCGGTGGCTCAAGAAAGCATTTATAACATAGATTTGATTCTACTAGGAACAACTTCAAAATAAATAAAAAAATCATGTTTCCCAAAGCAATAATTTTATTTCTCCAATGCAAAAAATGATGACTAGTGCCTTTAATGATTGGGTTAATGGACTCAAGAAAAAAATGAGCTAGAGGTATTACCTCCTTGGGGGTGTAAATCCTCTTACTCCCTAAGGAAAGTATCCCTAGCTAAGGTTTAGACTAAGAGGGTGTATGCACTTATACTTATCTTAGCAAACCGTTATTAAATCAACAATACTTAAGAAAAATTATGATGGAGACTTAGGTGGGGATGTATGCCCTTATACTTCCCACCTATCTCTAACAACAATCAACATTGACTTGACACACAAATGATAACACAATGCATACTTTCTTACCAATTCAAGGAGAGATGCTAAGACAAACCACCACAATAGCAAGAGAAAAGCCTTCCAAAGCTAGTGCATTACTTCCACCAACCAATAACCAATAAAGATAGCCATACAAAAGAGCACAAGGGATAAATATCCAAAGATGGCAAAAATTCTAGTCCAAGTATCCTCTCACAAGAGGGAGAGTTATGATTTAAAGTGAGATCTTATGATCTCTATTTATACAAAATGTCATTAGCAAGGGTAAACATAAGATAAGGGGTCCACAACCATTATATTACCCCATTGTAACAAAATAATATTAAATAATTCACTTAAAATTTATTTTTTGCACAAATGAAAACCGTAAAAGTGACATCACCCTTTTGGGAGGGATGTTTTGACCCTTTAGCAAATTCATTGGAGAAAAATTTGAAGTCGTTGGGGCTAATGAGCCCTTCCTCCAAGTCGTCATGAAATCTTCAAGTCTCTTCCATGCCAAGTGTCACAATGTAGCAGCTCGCACCACCAATTCCCTAGCCCTAATGATGGTGTCAACCCTTCAAGGGTGACGTTTTAGTCCTCCCAAGTGAATTGTTTGGGAAGTAGGGGCTAGTTTAGGTCCTTTGTGATGTCCTTTAGGCCTCCAAAGGAAAATATTATTCATCCGATGAGTGGGCCCTTATCATCCACCCTGTGGGATTGAATCCCCATGGAAGTCCAAGATAGGATTTTTCTTCCAAAACTGTCCACCAACTAAGTCCTTCAAAGATAAAAAATCATTCCCTCCAAGGATCTCAAGTCATAATATCATGATGAGTAGATCAAATCAATAAATGAGCCACCTAAGCATGCGCATCAAAGATTACCCGATCAAACAAGTAAGTGCTCAAAGACATTATGCAACTTTCCAAGCTTGGGTATGGGAGGGTTGACGAGGTGTCCTATTGGGTAGATCTTTCCCTAGGTCAAGGAATGTTTCCCAAGTGATCCCTCTCTAAGCCATGTGAAATGGATGAAGTGGTTATGGATCAAGACTCACTGAGCATGGGGTTCATGACATACAAAGGGTTGTAGTGTCTCAGTCATGGGTTCCTTTGTAGAGGGTGTGTGGCACCTTCATTTGCAATGCACTTTTTTCAAGCCCATCCTCTTTCCATTATTTGTTTCTTTCATGTTTTAAAGGAAGATTTGAAGGCCACAACCCTGGAGTGGTGTCTAGATAATGACAATGTCACTCACAAGTATCTTGCGGTAATGAGAAGGATGGCTGGTGATGAGGACCCCTTTCTCTCAGCCATGCAACTGAGAGCCATTACCCTGGATTGGTGACTAGATGATGGTAATGTTATACTACTAGATACCCATGATCATGATAGGATGACTCATGATGCTACCTACTATCCTCCAATTAACCCTTTAAGAACTCATAATCACTTATTCTTGTGGGTCCCCCTTTTCTTATAGAGAAGCGTTTCATTGCTTTCTCAGGGGATCCTTGGGTGAAGCATATGGAAGGTTTATACATAGTATTTTATATTTTTAACCAAAAACAACCCCTCTGGGCCTTCATCCCCTTCTTCCCATAGAATGAGGGACAACCCCTTCTTGGGTCAATACAACCAAAAAACCCAAGAGATAAGGAAATGGGGGGTTTTAAGTGATGGAAAGTGGTAAGTATGGTTGGGAACAGTGCGATGGATCTTCAAGGGATTTCCTAGTAGAAAACCCATTCCCAAGGAAGACCACTTACTAGGGCACAATGTCAACCACCAAGGTGAAACGAGGAAAAAGGCATAATGTCCAAGCATATGTCATGAAATATAAAGCAGTCTAAGATACAACATACTCAAAATTCCTCAAATATTGAAATGATAGTCACCATAATACCTGACTTTTACCTCATGGAACAAGGCCCATTGCCTTCCAGAAGCTAGCGGGTGTGGTGGATGCCATCATGAAAATCCTGACCTCTGTGGTGGTGAGAAGGGTCTCCATCTATGCAAGTGGACACTATTGATCATGTAGTCTCTCGGTACTCCATATCTTCAACCCGAGGACCTCAAGACATCATCTCCTTAGTTATCCCACAAAATGGAGATAACATCTGGCTCCTACTTGGGTACATGTTTTCTCCGTAGAGTGCATGAGAACCAAAACATCTCATGGTATACCTGTTCCCACCAAAAATCATACAAAAACATTAGAGCATCTAGGGTGGTGCTATCACCCTTCGTCCATAAAAATCCAAAAATAAAACTAATCTAGAAAATAAAATTTTAACATTTTTTCAAAAACTTCTAAACTAAGCATGAAATCAATATGCAAGTAGAGAAAAATGAAATATGAAATGAATCTAAACTAATATGAGAAATCAAGATGCAAATGCGAGAAATCAAAACAACTTACCTACTTACCTGGGGGCCTCGGGGTCCTGAAGATCAGGTGATAGATGATGTCAGGTGAAGTCATACAACCAATGCAATCAATTGACCATCCCATAAAAGTATCCCCCCCTGTGCTTGATTACGTAAAACAACAAATATAAGTCAAGCACATAATGATCATGAGCATAAATAGATATATAATCAATCGTGAAATGAAACTCATGGAGATGGGTGGGGGGGAGGAAATCATGTTGGAAAGAATATCCAAAACTCTGATCATGCAAGGAATCATGCCTGAAGTGACAACCACAAGCTTGATCAATCCATCCTTGAAGGGCGCTATTGTATGTAGATGAAGTCTCATCTTCATCCTCCTGAACATGATTGTTGCTTCCTGAAGATCAAGACTATATGAGAGGTCCCAAGAAGACCCCATGATTTCATTGAGAAGAGAAAATGAGGTAAGGGACATGCTTAGGTCTAAGAAGAGAAAAGTGCGCCCTTTTTATATTCCAATCCATGTAGAAATCCTCAATATGAAAGTACTTCCTCTTTGTAGAGTGAGCCTTTGATCGCTCTGAGGTGGCCACGTCTTGGTATTCCTCCAAAATTGAGGATGAAAGTGGATGAGATTCCTTGAATAAATCTGTAATCATGTCATCATCAAGCTCCCAAACATATGAATCATATACGCATGAAAAACAATCCTTTGAACATTACAACTCAAACCCCCTTTCTTGAGGGCTATCCTCAATGTCGTAAATGGGGCCTTTATCGAAAATGAGATGACCCAAATCCCACCTGCATTTGCCAGTCTGTATGAAAGTGTATATATGCTCATCAACCATACATAAAGGTTCTCTCACAAGACCATCAACAAAAGTGACCATCCCTTTTTCTTCATGTGTAGGAGGAGTAAAGGCATGTACGTCTTCATTAAGTGGAAGGGTAGATGCGATTGCATCGTCTTCGTCAAATGTATCATCCAGATGTTCAACATGAGAAAATTTATCGAGATCTTCTTGGTAACTTTCTTCATATTGTTCTTCGAGAAATTATTCATCGTCAAAGGAAGGAAATAACTCTCTTATGCGATTCATCATTTCCTTAGCATCTTTATTAGAAACCTTTTCCTTTTCCATCTGTAAAAATTCCATCTTCGAGTCATAAAAAGTTTTAGATGAGGGTTCATCCCATGGTGCCATAATTCCATTGACCGAAAGGACACCTCAATGGAGTTGCCACGTGAGATCAAGTCTCACCAAAGGAGGGAAAGGGAGAAAGAGGGAAAGGTGGGTTCGTGGAAAGTGAAGTCACCAAACAAGCTTCAAGGGAAACTTATCAAGGGTGGAAAAGGGAACGTTCTTTAATGGAGTTGCTAGACAAGCTAAGGGATAAAGGCTTTTGGAGGGAAGATTTACAAAGTGTCATTAGGGCATGAAGAGGATTCAAAATCCTCCCAAAAAATGACTCCAACAAGTTGTAGGTTGGGTAAATAACGAACCAACCACCAAGTGGTGACAACTAATGGACACTATACCCAATGTCACCTCGATATAGGTCTCGCACTTCAAGGATGACTAGGTCACTCTAAGGAGGCGATCTTGGTGACCCTGAGGGGATTGAGACAGATGAAAAGGAAGGAAGAGAAGTATTCCCCTAAAGGCCAATTATGGAAGAGAAAAGTGGCTTTTATGACTCGTCTCTGGGTGTTCTAAGGTTGCCAAGTCTTTGGATTCATGCAAAGGGTGTTTGTACATGCCCGAGACACAAGAAAAGCCACACTTGCATATAATAAAGTTAGGTGGACAAGCAATTTAATCTTTCTGTCCCTAATTTCAGCAATAATCAATGATACACAAAAGATAATAAGGGCTACAAAATAATTGCTAAAAGTCCAATTGAATAAGCATGAGACAAGCTAGTAAAAACTAGTTTAACTCAACAATGATAGAACAAGACTTTAGCACAAAAGAAAGGATGTCATAAAAACATAACAATAGTGATATTTTCAACTTATGGATGTAAAAAACTTATTATTACATCAATAGATTTAACCACTAAAACTTTCTCAAAACTTGCCAAAAGATGCGTTGTACTTAGTAGATAATGTGGGCAGATTTTAGGCAATTTTCAACAGTTAAATTAGGAGTTATTGAAGAGTTTGGTTAGGGTTTTCTGCAACCCTAATGGATGTAGTTTAAACTTGTAACAACATCGAAAAATGATTTGAGAAATGAGACGCCCTAGTGGCTCAAGCAAGCATTTATAGCATAGATTTGATTCCACAAGGAACAACTTCAAAATCATGAAATTTATATGTTTCCCAAAGAAACAATTTTATTTCTCCAATGAAAAAAGTGATGACTAGTGCCTCTAATGATTGGGTTAATGGAGTCAAGAAAATAATGAGCTATGTATACTACCTCCTTTGGGGTGTAAATCCTCTTACTCCCCAAGGCAAGTATCCCTAACTAGGGTTTAGACTAAGAGGGTGTATGCACTTATAATTCTCTTAGAAAACCATTATTAAATTAACAGTACATAAGATAAATTATGACAGAGACTAAGGTGGGGGTGTATTCCCTTATACTTCCCACCTAGCTCTAGCAACAATCAAGCTTGACTTGAAACACAAATGATAACACAATACACATTTTCTTACCAATTCAAGGAGAGATGCTAAGAAAAACCACCACAATAGCAAGAGAAAATCCTTCCAAGGCTAATGCATTACTTCCACCAACCAATAACCAAGAAAAATAGCCATACACAAGAGCATAAGGGAGAAATAGCCAAATATAGTGAAAATTCCAGTCCAAGTATCCTCTCACAAGAGGGAGAGTTATGATTTAAAATGAGATATTCTGATCTCTATTTATACAAAATGTCATTCACATGTTTTGTCCACATTAGAAAGGGTAAACATAATATAATGGATCCACAACCCTTATCTTACCCCTTGTAACAAAATAATATTAAACAATTCACTTAAAATTTACTTTTTGCACAAATGAAAACTGTAAAAGTGACGTCACCCTTTTGGGAGGGACATTATGACCCTTTAGCAAATTCGTTGGAGAAAAAATTGAAGTCGTTGGGGCCAATGTGGCCTTCCTCCAAGTCATCATGACCTATTAAATCCTCCTCCATGCCAAGTGTCACAATGTAGCAGCGCGCACCACCAATGCCCTAGCCCTAATGATGACGTCAACCCTTCAAGGGTGACGTTTTAGTCCTCCCAAGTGAATTGTTTGGGAAATAGGGACTAGTTTAGGTCCTTTGTGATGTCCTTTATGCCTCCGAAGTAAAATCGTCTTCATCCAGTGAGTGGGCCCTTGGCATCCACCCTGTGGGCTTGAAGCCCCATGGAATCCCAAGCTAGGATTGTTCTTCCAAAATTGTCCACCAACTAGGTCCTGCAAAGAAAAATAAGCATTCCCTCTAAGAATATCAAGTCATAATATCATGATGAGTAGATAAAATTAATAAATAAGCCACCTAAGCATGTGCATCAAAGATTACCTAGTCAAACAAGTAAGTTCTCAAAGACATTATGCAACTTGTCAAGCTTGGGTATGAGAGGGTTGACGAGGTGTCCTATTGGGTAGATATTTCCCTAGGTCAAGGAATGTTTCCCAAGTGATCCCTCTCTAAGCCATGTGAAGTGGATGAAGTGGTTATGGATTAAGACTCACTGGGCATGGGGTTCATGACATACAAATGGTTGTACTGTCTCATTCATGGGTTCCTTTGTAGAGGGTGTGTGGCACCTTCGTTTGCAATGAACTTTTTCCAAGCCCATCCTCTTTCCATTCTTTGTTTATTTCATGTTTTAAAGGATGATTCGAAGGTCACTACCCTAGCGTGGTGTCTATATAATGACAATGTCACTCACACGTATCTTGCAGTAATGAGAAGGTTGGCTCGTGATGAGACCCCCTTTCTCTCAGCCATGCAACCGAGAGCCATTACCCTGACTTGGTGACTAGATGATGGTAATGTCATACCACTATATGCCTATGATCATGATAGGTTGACTCATGATGAGACCTCCTATCCTCCAACTAACCCTTTAAGCATTCATAATCACTTATTCTTGTGGGTCCCCCTTTTCTTATAGAGAAGCGTTTCATTGCTTTCTTAGGGGATCCTTCGATGAAGCATCTGGAGGTTTATACATGGGATTTTATCTTTTTAACCAACAAAAACCCCTCTAGGCCTTTAGCCCCTTCTTCCCATAGAATGAGGGACAACCCATTCTTGGGTCAATACAACCTAAAATCCCAAGAGACAAAGAAATGGGGGGTTTTAAGTGATGGAAAGTGGCAAGTATGCTTGGGAATAGTACGATGGATCTTCAAGGGAGTTCCTAGTATAAAACCCATTCTCAAGGAAGACCACTTACTAGGGAATAATGTCAACCACCAAGGTGAAACGGTCCAAAAGGCATAATGTCCAAGCATATTTCATGAAATCTAAAGCAGTCTAAGATACAACATACTCAAAATGCCTCAAATATTGAAATGACACTCACCATAATACCTGACGTTTACCTCATGGAGCAAGGCCCAGTGCCTTCCGGAAGCCAGTGGGTGTGGTGGATGCCATCCTGAAAATATTGACCTCTGTGGTGGTGAGAAGGGTCTCCATCTATGCAAGTGGACACTATTGATCATGTAGTCTCTCGGTACTCCATATCTTCAACCCGAGGACCTCAATACATCATCTCCTTAGTTATCCCACAAAATGGAGATAACATGAGAAATTGGAATTTTTCATTGATTCAACACTTCGAAAAACTTTTATTGCATATGGATTGTGAAATCTCAATAAATAATATCTACGATTCCAACAATTCTTCTAAATTTTTCATTAGATTTTGGAAAAAACTAGTTCGAAAAATGTACTAAAAAATAATAAAAAAGTAGAATGTTTAGACTACCATGCAAGAAAAGATCTTAAGACATTTTAAATCAAATTTGAATTGCCAAATTTAGTATTTCTAAATACCATAAACCAATGCAATGTCTCATTGAAGAGCTATTTAATCCGGATACCACACAAATTTGATTTATCCATTAAATCCATATGTTAACATGCTTGAGGCTCGACATTATATAGAAAGAACCCAAATAATAGTTGGTGAGTTATATCATAGAAAAATGAGACACTTATTCCACAAAACTCCCTACAAAATAAATCTTAAACAAAATTTTGAATTTGATCACAAATAAATGGGTATTGTAAGCGTGCTCTAAGTGACATCCACGGATGGCTTAACAAGTAAATTTAGAGAACCTACAAGCTTACTGTTTTTCATAGTTGTTAAAACAAATTTTCAAGATAGACCATCATCAACTGAAAGGCCAGACAATAAAATATTAATTATGAGATACCAATCTCTTCAATCAAAAGTAAATATAAAGATAACATGATCAAAAAGAGCAATGATAACATCAATTCCAGGTGAAACTGAAGTAGTTGCAAAATAAAAAATAGAAAGTTGTCAATTGTCAGTCTAGATATGAAGTGCACCAACTTAAGCATATGGAATAAATCAAATCACCCCAAGAATTTATACCAATTCAAATGAACCATTAAAACAAATACTAAGTGGTCCCAAAATGAATTTTTGGGTTTGTTGGTACAAAAGGTTCGAATATCTCTCCTCCCATGTTAAATTGGATATCGAATTAAGAAATACATTTAATTCTAATAAATTACAAAAATATCCAAAGTAGAACTTATAATATTGATCCAAAATGGATCTAAAATGTTACATATGACTTTATTGATGCTTTAGAATTTTGAATATTGAATTTGGAGCCTAGAAGGGATAACTTGGGTTAGATCCTAAAAATCACACTTAAGAATTAGAATTGTAAATCCTTAATTTGAGGGTTAAAGTAGTGGAATTTTTTGGGTCTATAATGCCAAGTACCTAGGTCCTAGGCATGTTTACCACATTCCACACCAATATCATTCAAATGTTGGTTTGTTTTTGCAAAATAGAGTTTGCATGTGAAAGTTATGTCCTCGACAAAGTAACAATCCATTTATTCCTTGTAGGTCCAAGTGAAATCCATGCCATATCACCATGATTCACCAATGATGAGTTAGTAACATGTGGGAATACACTACAAACTTCTATAAGAATCATGAAGAGGCCAAGAGGGTTTTGAAACCCTAAATATAACCCTAATTCGAGTTATAAAAAACATAGTTGAAGGAGGGAAAAAAGATAATTTTTTCTTTTATCGCTAATTGTTCCATAGCATGGGCATGAGTGTGGAGGAAATGCTAATATAGGAAAGAGAGAAGAAAATACATTTGTAGAGGATTGTAGAAAAACATATTGTCTTATAGCTTTGTAGTAAGATTTTACTATTTTGTATTGTAATCTCCATTATAAAAGAAGATAGAAAACAAAGTTCTTCATTTCTTGTTGGTTTTCCCATATCAAGTTTCCATAGTATATATTTGTGTTTATTGTGTGGCTTTGCTATTGTAGTATATTTCATATATCACTATGTTTAAATAATCTTAATGGTGCATTTTTATTTATGTTGTAGCATTAAAAATACAAAAACATGGTCATGCAATATAGCATATGCTCATTACAGTAGCTTTAAGTTTATATCTATTTTTGTGAGTCAACCATTAGAAAATGTAAATTTTATTAAATTTGTAAAAATAATTAAGATTCTAGACTAAGATACTGTTGGAAGATTGGTTGTTGTCATTGATGTCAACCCTAGTCATGGGTTTGTACCACAAGATTGATGAAGTTATTTGGACATGAAGGAAAATGCACATGTAGATACAACACCCATGGATGGATAGTATACATCATGCTCTTTCTGGTGGTATGTGGCACGTCACGTGGATCCTCATGGTTGAGGAGAAATGAATT
>ML777297.1:1085617-1109271 GCA_009831015.1 Picea engelmannii | reverse complement strand
CTACAAGCAATTTTAAATATATTATCAACATTAAAAAAAAAAATTCAATAAATTTTTGTATTTTAAATATGTTATAAACAGTAAAATAAAAAATAAAAAAATCCAACATAAAACCTAAATATTAAAAAAAAAAACAAATTAAAAACTTTAAACCTAAATACAATAATTTTAAAAAAATAAATTCATTTTCATGGGGGGCGATGCTCAACATCGCCTCAACCAGTGGTTAAATTTGACTAGTATTTAACCGTTTTTCCACTTTTAATCGTCAAATACCGACAATTTTTAAATTTAGACGTCATTAATGACGTTCACTCAATTTTTGAAATCGTCAATTTGACGAGCAAATCAAAACTTTGTCCGTATCCATATATATATAAATTATAATATTATATAATAACAATATATATTATAATATATAATACAATGTATTATTAATAGCGATATATCTTATAATAATAATAATATATATTAAAATATATAATATAATATAATAACAATTTCGTAAATTTGAATGTTGATTTTTGTGTAAAGCATACATAACACAAGTTATAAATTCTATAGAAAAGGTCATGCATAATACAAGCTACAAATTCTATAGCAGATGGAGGTTGCAACTTGCAAGTTAAGTGCATAGCACTTTGCATAAGTTACAAATATTATAACACAGGCTATGCAGGTGCACACCTAGATGCTCACAACTTACAAGTCATAGGGATTCTTTGGAAATTAGACCGTATCACATCCTGCAGGTTGAAAAGTGAAGGTTGAGAGGGAAGAAAAGATCAAGGATTCAGAACCTGCATGCAACTATCCAGAGAGGTAAGGATCATTAATATTAAATTGCAATTGCAACGATGAAAATTGGCTTTGTTCAGTTGAAATCTAGAAAACACCTTCTTGCACACTTATTTTCTCATTATATTTAGTTTTTGAGAATCCACATTTAAATACCTTCCCACGTGTGTTTTTAATGTCTTCTTGAATCTTGATAATAAGAATAAACATGGGTGTGGTGACCACTCACAAGATCTATTTTATTTCATTTTAGAAAACATTAGTAGTAGTTATTTAAAAATGAAAATAAAAAATAATTCAATAATATTTATTATTTCATTATATTAATAACGATAATTATTTCAAATTTTGCAATCCATAACTTTTATTATTATTTTTACAACTTAGTGTTTGGTTGGTTGTTTTTGTATAGTGATTGGATGTATGCAGAATTGAGGCATAGAAAGAAGTTGAAACCTCTTATTTGTTGATTTTCAAAATTGAAACTATGTGAAAGTTGGTATATCAAGGTAATCTGTTAAGTTTTTTTGTTTATGTTTTTAATGGTGTTGTATTTCATGTAAAACTACTTGATGGTGTTGTGTTAAATGCAATTTCATAATAATTTTATGTTGTGTCTGGGATGTTTTTGTATTTACAATAAAAATGAACAAAAACACATATGACACATATTCAAATGACGGGCAAAAATAAAAATAAAATGTCACGGGTATGGAAGTTTTAAGAAGAAACCCGCCATAAAAAAATAACTTCACGGGTAGGAGTGCTCGTCAAATTTATACCCTGGCCCCAACCCCACATAGGCCAAGACCTGGTCCCACAGGACCAGGTCGTATCCTGCAGGGGGCTGCGGTGATGGTGGGCATCACCCCCCATAAAAATGAATTAATTTTTTTAATTATTTCATTTAGTTTTAATTTTTTTATTTTTTTTTAATATTTAGGTTTTAGTTTTTTTTTTTTTTTTATGTTTATAATATATATAAAATTTGTGTCCCCGAGGTGTAGGACAGTCGGTGATGGAGTGTGCTGTTAAGGTACTCCTTGATGTTAAAGTTACTGGTTCGAAACCCGTGTGGACAAAAAATCCAACCATGTTAAGGGTTGGTGTGGCTCAGGCCGGGTGTGATCCCTGGGTTATTTTGACGGCTTAGATGCCTCTGAGTCGTAGTTTCTTAGCCACATACTAATCCCACAGGGCATGGATAAATTAGCAAACAAAAAAATATATATAAAATTTCAAATTTAATTGTTTTTTTTTAAAGATTAGTAATATATTTAAAATTTAAACTTTTATTGAAGTTTTTAAAATTTTTATTGAAGTTTAAAAGAAAAATTATTTTAATTTTTTGTCATATATTTAAAATTTAAATTTTTATTAATGTTTTTAGTTTTAATTTTTTTTAAATGTTTAATTTTTTAGATTGTTTTTAATTTTATTTATTATTATTATTATTTTTTATGTTTTTTTTTTTTCAATTTTGGAGTTCTAAATGTGATGTTTTAAGGGTAATTTTTTTTTTTTTTATCCAAAAAAAATTATACTTTACTATTTTTTTTAATTCATTTTTTGAATATTTTTATTAAAAGTTGCATTTTGTTTTTATTTTTTCGAATAAAAAATGTTTTTATTTTTTTTATTTTCAAAAGATTTTTTTTTTCTTTAAAAAATAGGAATTTGTTTAGGGGTGTTTTTTTTCTTCCAATTTAATTATTCTATTAATGTAAATTACTAAAAAAGTAAAATTAATTAATACATAAATTATCAAGTAATAACACTTTTAGATTTAGGACTTCATTTTTCAATGTTTTATTTGTGGTGATGCTAGTGGTCAAGGCCACAATTTCAATTACGTCATAGTTTTGACTAAAAAAAAGGTGCTACTGGTAGCATCACTTTTCGTTTCAATAGTCAATTTCAGGGTTTTGTTCGCAATGTCAAATGTGCAATTTCAAACAATTTGCAATTTTAATCACCTCCCCCCAAAATGGTACTACTAGTATCATCAATTTTTTATTCAAGGGCCAATTTTAGGGTTCTATTCGCAATGGCAAGGGTGCAATTTCAAACAATTTGCAACATGTTGCAACTTTAACCACCTCCCCCAAAAATAGTGCTACCGATAGCACCACTTTTCAAATAGAGGTAAAAATAGCCAGTCTAAAAAAATGAGAAGTCTGGAGAGTTCTCGTTAAGTTGGTAACTTTGTTCATCTAGAAATTGATTTCTCATTATTGTGATGAAAATGGATTGCGACACTAGAGGAAGACCCAACATATGCATTCCCTTGTGAACCTTTTTGCAAAGTGAAGCCCATATCATATTTGAAAAGACAATATTTATAGAGGTGCCTTCATTCCATATTTATGTATTGAGTTCATTAGATGTGAAGCCTTATCTGAATTTTGGTCCACAATCTTACTAATATTAGCCAATATTGCAATATTATTAGATCTAGATTTATGTAATCTATTGTTATCATTCACTACCTTCAAGTCACCATTTTTAAATCTATCTTTATAGTGGTAGAAACTACTTCCTTTTATTACATAATCCTAATAACATGCATTTTGACATACATATAATGTGTCAAACTTCATTGTAAGTAGAGTTCTCTCTTTTCCCCCTTGTCTAGCAATAATGACATTTGATGCTATAAAATTTAGCATAAATTCTCTTCTTGAATTTTCATTCATGAGACTCACCTTCTTAATACCATCAATCATTGACCATGCCAATATTTTATCAAAAAAATAATTTTTATATTAATGTGTAGGGTGCATGTCTATAATGAAATATATTTCATCATATGTTTCAATGGAATTTGTACTCGACTTACTTTTAGAAGATGCACTAGTCCTTTGGCAGTTCATCTAGTTGTATGACCTTGTTGTTACAATTTGTACATCAACATAATCTAGAATACCTATAGGTATATACTCCAACTACAGAGGAGTCTCTTCTATCTCAATCCACAATTTGACCTCAAATTCCTTTACATTTTCCTTTAATATTACATCTAAGAGGGAACCATTAAGGTCAAGTAAGTGGCTCATGAGCCATCTTCAAAGAGAACATTTTGATATGCAACATTTCTCACATTGGATGAATATTTTCTCAATTAAAATTATGAATTCATTACCATCTAGTGGTGCAAAGTGCACCACCTCTCCTTCTACAACATTTGAAATTAATCATGGTTCTATAAGTTGGATTTGAAGAATATTGATGGACCAGATTCACATTTACCCCCAAGAACTTAATATTTTCATTTTAGTTAATTTTTGTTGGTGAACCTTCAAACTGGTTAATACCTTCAACCCTTAAGGTGAAATCTATTTTGAAATCCATAATTTTGTTTATTGATCATGGTATTAAATTTCCAAGCTCCAACTCAGACAAGCAAATATTGCAAGGAAATAGTATTTCATTCACTAACACATTAAATGAAAGAGACCCCATGCTCTTCCTTTTGATAGCATCACACTCATCCACATTTGTCACAAGACTCATGGCTAGGCAATCTCTTTTCTCTAAACATCTATAATACTCTAACTTTCTTAAAAATGAATGCTAGCTTGGATTCTCGTGGAATATTTTTCTCTCCATTATTTGAATCAATAGCATTTATTTGCTCCCCATGATGCAATTAATAGATCATAAAAGTGTTTATTTGATCATTCTCAACTTATTGTATGGATAACTCGATGTGGTTAAGTATTTGAGATATATCTCATTCAATAAAGACACCCTTTGCTTTTGAAAATGTGTTTGCACCTCTTGATACATGCAACAATGAAGTATCTCCACTAAAAACATTAATAACATTCACAACAACACAATCATCTTTGATATGGTTGTTATGCAATTGCTTTCTACCTAAATAAGCTATTCCCTTGACTAATTTTAAACCACTAATTTTAAACCACCAAATAACAAGTCTACATAGTTTTTAGAACCTAACATCCCAAAAAACATTATTGTTAATTTGCAACAACAAAAACACATATATGTTAAAATGTTTTTCACAATCAAGCTATAATTGTCCATGCATCATTAGTTTTCATACATATAACCTTGAGATAGGATTTCTGGCTATATCTCACCTTTAAGGAAAGGAATATGTGAGGTGGTCAAATAAAACAATTTATGGTTAGGTGATGACAAATAATTCATTTGTTTTGTTTTGATTGTTTTATTACATAAAACACATCTAGGTAACACGTTCTAAACACGATACTCAAAATCTACCTATAATATGTTTTTTTATAAAAAATAGATTATATATAGCTCACTTATCTAAAATAGATTATATATAGCTCACTTATCTAAGTAGGTAATATTAACTAATATGTAATAATAGTAATACTAAAATAATAATAATATTTAATTAATTAATAAAAAAAATAGAATTTAAAAAATTATAATTCTTAAAATTAATTTTAATTTCACTAAACAATTATTATTAAGATTATTCATCTTACGAAGACAATAACTGGAAATAATCTGCATTTAACT
This sequence comes from Picea engelmannii, assembly GCA_009831015.1. Taxonomy (NCBI): domain Eukaryota; kingdom Viridiplantae; phylum Streptophyta; class Pinopsida; order Pinales; family Pinaceae; genus Picea; species Picea engelmannii. The sequence goes on along the minus strand of ML777297.1, from coordinate 1,103,955 downwards.
ATTTTTAAACTCAATTTCAATCCCAAACCCTAAATCGACCTCAAAGTTTGTTAGGCTCGTCCTCAAGCCTAACATAATTACATACCATGAATATATTATTATGAATAATATATTTACATACTATTCATTTATTTATACATAATAAATTTTTTAATATAAATACTATACAATTTACTACAATAAAGTTACATACTATAAATACCATACATCACTATGTATAAATAGTGTACATCACTATGAATAATATAGTTACACCTACTATATATTTTATTATGACTATTTATTATACATTATATAAATAGTTACTATACATTATTCATAGTTACATATCACACAATGCTTTATGTGTGGGCAGGTTTGTTGGTGTATCCCATGAACTATGTTAATATGTCATCCACCTATTGTACGATTTGTCAGGGTTTCATACAACTCCTCAACTCAAAATTCCTCATTCACTCAATTTTGAATATGTCATTTTGCTTACTCACTTGTGAATTTGATTTAGTGGGAACATTCACTCAATTTTGAATATGTCGTTTTGCTTACTCACTTGTGAACTTGACTTAGTGGGAACTTGCAAACTTAACTTAGTGGGATTAATTCTCAAAATATTTGGCATGGTTTGAAGTTGAAGCTTACCCACGTAGATACTTGAAGCAACCATGCGTAATTCTAGTGTATCCTGTATGTACTAGCTTAATTTTAAAATTTAACGATAAATGTATTGTTTATTTCCAATTTTATTTTATTTATCTTAAACACCTCTCCCTTCCATTGTGACTACATGTCATTTACGATTTTGGTTCATCCTAGGGTAATCAATTTCATAAGGTCTAGGGTTGGATTCTCTTGGAGTGTTATATTTCAATAAAACATTCCATTAATGTCATATGGATTTTCTTGTTATTCTAGTATTGGCGTGCATTTTATTTTTTAGTAGAACTAATTTGTAGACCTAGAGTGTTTAAGGGTTTGTTGACGGGCCCAAATGTCTTGTTCAAGCAGGTAAGGGAGAACACTTGATGGCAGTTCCCAATTAGACCCACCCTCGTTCGGAATAACGTTTACGACCATAATATTGGCCTAGTTTCCACTCTAAAATTAATTATCTAAATATGAATCTAAGAACCAAAGGTTCTTAGATGAATTAACATATAAAATTAAACTAAAATGATGCTATCTAAAACTAAACTAGGCTGCAGTTCTACACTAAATAAAATTATCTTGATCGGGAGCCAACTAATGAAGATTAAATATGATCAAGAATGATGTCTTCTGAATTAGAAATAATCCATACATTCAGATGATGAATAAAGTTGTAATGTAATTAAACATGTTAACAAAAAATTGCGCTTAGGTTTAATAACACTATGACTATATTTAATAAAGGAAACAAGTGATAATCTATGCCTGAGAGAAAAATGTAGAAATAGTTCACACAATTAAACTCACAGAACACAAATAAATAGTTAAAGAATTAGGAAAAATCTCAAACACATTCACCAGGATCACCCATTCCAAAATGCCTCTTGCTCTTTATTCAAACGAAAGTAGTAGTACCATCTGAATCACAAAAGCATAAAATTCCTTAACTCTTTACATTCATCTCTTTTATGCTAGAAAGCACTTAGGAAATTTTGGGAAAGCCTGCTATGATACCTTCATTGGGAAGGATAGGCTTGTTTAAAGGAAAGATGATAACCCTATGTGGAAGAGTTACTAATATACCTATGATTTCTCATGAAACATCGACTGAAGAAGAATCTGAAGTCATTAAATTTGTTGAGAACGACACCCCTTTTCCACTTTTGTTGGGAAAAACTTGGATTGAGAAGGAATAGATCAGAAGGAAAGCAGGGGAGGAAGCTACAAAACAGAAAAGCAAGAACTAAGGGACCTCATAGCCAAAAAAATAGAGTGACTAATAGAAGAACAAGAGGATAAGTCGAAGCAACATAGTGCAAGAGAATTAGCTATTGAAGTTGAAAGAACACAAGAAGGCTTGAAGAACCTGTCCATGTAGGAAAGAATTGTAGCAACCCTGGAAATAGTAAGAGAAAAGGTATTACCTTTGAACCCTTTGAAAGACCATCAACAACACGAAGCCACTATGCTAAGAGAATACAAGAATAAGACTGGAAAGAGGAATCCAAAGATTTCGATCACAGGAAAGAAGGCAAGGAAGCTCAGTAAGAAGAAAGCCAAGTTATAAAAACTACATGAGGTTCTAGAGAAGACTTCGCAGAAGGCAGGCTTGCAGGCCCTGAACCTCGCCAGAATAGAAGAACCACTCAGAATGGAACTTTGCCACGATGAAGCTATATGACCATTGGAGTTGCCTCGACCGTTAGAATGACACCCCAGAATGACTAGAAAATGCAGTTATGGAGCAAAGCAGGAGACGCTGTATGAAATAATTGAGAAAGAGCTGAAAGAGATACAACAAACCATCCATTCGATCTGTGCAATACCTACTGCGCCTTCTTCATCGAAAATTGTAGAATTGGGAGATGAGCCTGCCCAATTATGAAGGCTAGTAGATGCAACAAAGGCTCAACTTCGTCGAGTCCAAGAAGAAAAGGAGTAGGATATGAAAGCCTTGAAGCAAGAAAAAGAGGAGGTATTAGAGCAACTACAGGTTGCGCAGTACTGTGTAACCACCTACGAGAAGGAGAAAGATGAAATTCAGGCGATGCTTGAGGAGGACAATGAGAAGATGCAGAAAGAAAAAGACCAGCTGCTTGTCGAGCAGATTGCGATCAAAGAGGCAGTGACTAAAGAACTTCGCTCTGTGTCGAGCTTGGCACAGGAGGAACCAGAGTCAATTGAGATACAAGTGGGGAAGCTCGCTAAGGGAATTCAACAGCTTCAAGCAAGGATAACGGAGCTAGAGATCCAAGCAGTGTCGAGCACTCCGCAAGAAGTGTGCGATCAAAGGGAGGAAGACGCCAAGAGCACAGTTGAAAGGATCAAGATCCTCACATTAGAATGTAAGCAATTGAGTGATCGTAGTGCGTAGACCTACAGATGCCTCACAGAAGATCCAAGGCTGAGGAAACTGGAAGCACAACTACAGGAGGCACAACAACAGGCATCCACTATGCAGACATAGATGAAATCACTCACTACAGTTAGGAAAATGAAGAGATCACAAGAGTAGCACACAGTCCAACAACAGATTACTACCATCCAGAGTAGAGTCATGGAGGTTACAAAAAGACTACAGCCGGTGCAGGATGAAGCCTGCACACATTTTGAAGAGATTGAAGGACAAGGCTCGTTGTTAGACCAAGTGGTTGTGATAGTGGAATAACACCTGGAAGGGCCTGTTACCGAGAAAGTGATTCAAGAGTTCTCCGAGCAAGAAGATCTGGTGAAGCAGCAAGTCGAGGTAGCTCGAGCTAATCTTGAGGCCTTTGAAGCAGCATTGCCCAGATATAAGTGACTCGAGACGAGTCACATGTGAGTGTTGGGGGCCTGTTGGCCCTTGTTTTGAGGAAACATTGGTCGTGTTTGACCACTTTTGGGATTTTGACAGGTTGGTCAAAGATGGAGTGCCCAAGTGGAGATGAGATCGCAGAATCTAATTCATTTTGTGGGCTTGTGGACCCAACAAAGGGTTTACTAGGGTTTATTGAATGGGTTATGGGATGTCGGCACATGGGTTTACCCATGTTTAGGCCTGTTTGTAAAAGTATATATAGGAAGGAATGTAATGTAGAAAGTACTACTAGTAGAAGCTTAGTGCGAGTGATGTAAGAAGTCTGGCTAGTTGGTTATGTGCATGATATGTTAGTAAGGCTCTATGCTAATAAGGAGTTGGCTCTGTGCCTTGCCTGATTTTGGGAAGGAGGATCTGGCGTGCTGTGCGCAAATCTCCTGTCCTCTGCGGAGTTTGGATCCGTGGCTTTGTGCACAGGAGAAAATGAATGTAAGAAGCTTGAAGACTAATAAATAAGAAGAAGAAGAAGTTGGTGGACGTATCCCCACACTGGGGTGAACCACGTATATCATGTGTCTTGATGTGCTCTGTGCAATGTGATTGATGTTGTTTATTTACTTAAGTACTGTTGTTATAATGTATGATGAATGCATCTGATGTTGTTGCTTAGTGCTTAATGTTATTTAAATGTTAGATATGAGCTAATGCTATGTGCTAAGTGGTTGGAAGTACTTGATATTTATTGTTACTACGATGATTTGTAATAAGGGTTTAATCTGCGATGTGAATGAGACTCATGATCTAATGCATATTGTTGTTTAAGTGCTATGTTAAGTGTTGTAATCACAGATGTGTGTCTCATATTGGTTGTAGACACCTGAGTCCTACAACCCCCCCCTATCTATACCTCAGGTGAGACTTCATTTTCTTTGTAGGTGTTGCCAAAAGGGTCGGTAGTTAGGGTTTTGTTGGTGTGTTGTTGAAGCATTGAACACTGGGTCTGCCCCTGTGCCAACAAAATATGAAGAGAATCTTTCCATATTTTTTTGTCTGTCAAACTGTTAGAGAATTGAGATGATGCTTTGGTTCTCTTTCCCGATTGGGATATTACAATAATTACAAAAACATGATCCTACTACAAAATTCGGTTACAATACAATAATAAAGTGGGCCTTGGCAGTTGCATATTGTCTATGAATCTTTTTCATATCTTGAAGTCCTCAATTATCGTATCCACTCGGCATAGTTGTGTCCTTTCAAGATCCATTTCGTTGTTGCAGATGGGGGTAATAATTTTTTTTTTAATTTATGCTCTACACATTGCAAAAAATCTTTAGTTAACAAAATTAACCTGGTGGGTTGTATTAACCTTGTCTCTATAAATTTTGCATTAACTTCACTGATGACTTCAATGGACTTCATGCTAAGGCTTCTTCTACTTTCCACATCTTCTACCATTTCTTGAATTGATGATTCATTCTCTAAATCTCTTAGGGGATCCATTCCAAATTGTGTGACTAGGTTGATGGATGACTTCCATGGTTCTTTTCCTATTACACTGACTTGCTCCTGGGTGTTCTTAATATATTTGATCATCGCCATTCCCCAAATCCAAGAGTTAAAGATATATGATTCTTTGCTTATTCAAATACACATGAAGGGTTTTGGGGGAGTGTTGATGCTTGAATCTGTTAGGACCGAAACAACAACCTCACGAGGATGTAAATCCCCTTGCATTTTTATAGAGGTGGTACTCCTCTTTACTTTAAGATTTTTGTGGGACTTAGGTTTTAAGAATATGGGAGTTTACAAAAGTTTGTCACAGTAATAAAAGAAATATAAAAATCGCAACAAAGATAAAAGGAAATTTTTTTCTTTTCTTTTTTAAAGAAAGTTCCTGAGAAAGGACTAGGAACTGAGCGCATTCACACATTTAAAGCAAATAAGAAAAAATTCTTCACATCCATCATAGTTTAAAATAAATATTTCTGATCACATAAAAATAAAACGAAGATGATTTACATGCATAAGAGAACTTTAACATAGTGGACACATGGGAAACTCAAATAAATATAATGATAGATCAACCTTAAATAATTTATATTCTAAACTCAGGGTTACAAAGTATAGTCGAGATTGTTCCCAAAATAGCTCTCTTAAAATTTCTAAAAAATATATACTCTATTACATATTCTTTGAAATTTAAAATCTGTTTGTCTTAAAGACTGGGATTGAAGCTCCTGCAGACCATAAATAAAATAAATAGAAGAAATAAGCTCGTAGAAGGAGGATGGTGGGCAAAAGTAGAACATAAGACCTGGAAAGAAGAAAATGAGAAGTTATTAGTCTTCGGTTAAACCTTTCTAGTGAAAGAGGTGGAATAAATGGATGAAGGAAATGACAAAGAAATAAAAATGTGATCAGCGTAAACTCACTATGATAGTCTCTCGTTGTCTTCACTTGCTTGCTAATGTCCTTTTATCATTATCATCAACAGTTATAGGAACCTTCTCAACTATTTCTTTCCCCTCAGTGGTCAATTTGTCAATCGATTTCTTAAACCATTCTTCGATATAATTTTTCATTGGTGCCACATTGATCTCATGCCGGATCTTGATATTGAACAACTCTCCCTCAAAGTCTCGTAAATCAAGGGAAATGTCGTGTAATGCTTCTTCGATGTCCTGATTTTTTAGGGAGTATTCCACTAGACAATTTTCTATGTCATCCTCATCATATTCAAGTATACCATAGAACTTTTCAATTGACAACCCTTTAAAGATCTCAACTTGTTCATCAAACTGTTGTTTTGTTAGGAACAATGAGTTGAGGGTCAATTTGGGGTCTTGGAATTCGTTAGTGCTTTTGGCTAGGTCTACTTCTATGAGCCTTTTGAATAGTTCTTCCCTCCTTGATATATCTTGACTGCACATTTGAACAATATTATTCAAGTTTTTTATCTTTTCTTTCCATCACGTGTTCAACTGTTTTATCCGACTTGTAGAGGGAAGATCCTCCTCTCTTCTCCTTAGTTCTGTCATATTGGAAACTTTGATTCTGAAGGGTAATACAACATCAAGGTAAAAACCTTCTTCATTTTTTAGGTCGACTTGCAAATACTCATGGAAGGAATACACCGTCAAGCCAAAAGAAACCATGTTTTTCGAAATTTCCCATGCCTCTGTGATCAGTGCCATCGTTTTCTTAATATTTCTCTCCACATAGATCTTGGCTGATATAAGGAGGCTTGAATATTCCTTCAATTTAGCAGCAGGTGTGGTTGGTTTGAATATTTTCAAAGGACTAGCAAGAAGTGGAGGAATTATTAAGGCGTCTTCCAATTCCTTGATCCTTTTTTTCAACTTCGTGTTTTCCTCTTCAAGACCACCAATGGAGTCATCCACAACATCCCATGTTGCTCTATGAATATCATAAATCTAGGAAGGCCTCATATTTCTTAGGTTAACCTCTGAATGATATTTCCCTTTCTTATTCTTCACATCACTTTTTTCAATAATCAATTTCTTAGATTCATTGTCAAAGACAACGCTCTGAAACACAAATGACTCTTCTTCATCAAAGGTCTCATTCTCAATGATTTCCAATGAGGAATTCTGGTGGGTCATATTTCCTGGCTAATCAATGATAGGAAATATTTTCTCGATATCTGCTTTGAGCTCCATATCTTCAAGGGAGAAGTTATTGATCTCACTCTCTATGCGTTGGTCTTATTCCTCTTGCACGATGTTTTTCCTCTTTTTCCTCAGAGGAAATTTGTGCGAGCTCTCAATTTTTCCCGTAGGGGGATTTTGTGCAAGCTGTCAATTTTTCCCAGAGGGATGATGAACTACTGTTGGTCATTTTTCTAGATGGGTGCGATGTTGGAGCATTGCTCCAAGATGTTGTAGTATTAGGAGTAATAGTTGGGGGTTGGGCACTCTTCTCGCTTGGACCCTTTCCTTTATTCTCGTAAAACTCATTGGTACTGAGTACCATTTCCAAGTCACTAGTATTGTGAGTAGGAGCACCTAAGTTATTATATTCTTCTTCACTTAGAACAATATGGATACATGAATTGTTGAATCCTACTGCCAGCATATGTTCCACGAAAATTCCCTTGGGGTCAAACCCCTTTATATTTTTATCATATTTCAGATTCAGATTGTGGAAGTGGTTTTCAAATTCATCGATTTTGTTTATATTTATGAATACAAAGTCTCCTATTTTCCAAGGAAAAGGTATGAATTTCTTTTTTCGTTTCTCATGGAAAAAGTGAAACCAGAAATTATACTTCCTTGCGACTTCCGTAACAAACATGTTATCAGTTACATGGCATGGAAGAAAGGAGGTATTTTCCTTAGAATCGAAAATCCTGATAACACTGTGATTTTCCATTTTCTCCAACGTCCCATTTTTATCCAGAAATTTATTTCCCTGGTCGGATATTCTAGGGGTATCTTTTCCAAACAATAATCCTTTAAAAAACAAGACAAAATCATTGAAAAATTCATATAAATGCAAAGAAGATTTGTGTCTCCACAATGCTTGGTACCAGAAGGTAATTGGGTCAAGCTCATAGTTCACCCTCTTAGAGATAGACAACTTTGGAAATTGACAACAATATTTTATCGCAAACACACAATAAGAAGACATGAAGAATTTCTTGTCCTTTTTGTACTATGACAATTGGGAGGATATTTCAATGGAAATCAGTTTTCTCCAATCGAAAATAGATTTCTCTTTAACTGTAAAATATAAGATATAAAGAATCATACATGAAATGTTGGCGGTACTTTCTTGGCCTGTTACCCTGGTGAACAACCAAGCAATTTCCTAAAAGGGGTTTTTGAATGAGTCGACCTGCAACTTGGTAATGTATTTTGGGACATCAATGGGATCTTCCAAGAACTCAGGAAAGAGGTCCAGGCCGTTGTCATGCTTTTTCAGGAAATCCCTGCAATCCTCTCCTTTAAAAGTGAGTGTTGGCTCAGGGAGGTTCAACATCTTACGAAACAATTGAGGTGAAAGAGAAATGGGAGAATGGTATTGAAGTTGAATAATCCATTGACTTGGTATGTATTTATCAATGCACCATGCAACCAGTTCCTTGCAATCGAAAACCTCAGGGACACACCCTACATGAGAAATTTTGGATGTCCATATCACTTCCTTCTGAGAAGAAGGGGATGAATAATAAGAATACTCTTTGGACAACTAAAAGTATCAGTCCTCACATCCAAAAATATTCAAAGTATCACCGCAGAACTGTTGTTGAGATGTTGCTGCCATAAGTTGATGAGAGTGTTCTTTTAATCCATATAATATTTGAAATGAGTGCTTGAGAGAGATAATATAATCTTCGACAAATCGTGCTTTAATGTGGTTTAATGAGAAATCTCCTTGAGCCATTCATTTATTAATGATGATCTTTACAGAACCTGCATGATGAATTGTTAGCATTAAAACATACTAAATGTGTATTGGTAAAAGCACGAAGGTGGAGGGGACGAATGAGAGAAATTAGTATTTGGGAACTTTTGTGAACCCATCAACCCGGGAAACCTGCGAACCTGCAGTTGCACATGATGGGAAATAGGCTAAGTGTTGGGAACGATCGGTCAGACTTGGTTACAAGAGAAATGAAATACTTAGGAGCTTGGTACCCGCAACAAGTCTGATGGTCATAATGTAGATCGTGGATATTTAGGTGCAAAATGGATATCGCGGAACTTGGAATATGATAGCTTGAACCTGTGAACCCACAACTGCAAAAAAAATGGTTAAGTGTAGGATAATACGGTGGTCGCTCAAACTCATGATATGGGAGTATGGATGGAAGTAAGAACCCGCAAACCCATCATTTTGAGAAACGACTAAGTATAGTAACCAGAAAGGGAAAAATAGAGAGGAGAAAAGAAAAGAGGAATTTAGGTAACTATAGAAGAGGGAAAATAAATGGACAAAAGAAGTTGGGAAAATAGAAAAGAGGAGGGAAATTTTGGAAGTGGGAATTGATCTCAACAACTGGCTCCAACTATGGGATGATAACCCCCTATGAGTTGTTAAGAATCTAGAATCTTTATGACCAGGTGGTTCTGTCCATTAGGATATGGAGTCAAAAGTAAGAATATACAAATTGAAAAATAAATTTATGTACAAGGAAAATGAGAAATTTTTAGGTGAAGAAACATTTCAAATGTTTCCCGTTGATAGGCATCATTAATATTTTACCCTTCATGTGTTGGAGTAGATAGGAATTAAAACCCATGATCTTTTCGACAATATATAGTCAAATCTAGAGTGCTTCGAATTTGGTGTGCATTGATGGCTTCTCCTTGGCATTGTTCTAGAGTAACACCAGTTCTCCCTTATGAAAATTCTTCAGAGTTGCACTCTGGTCAAAATATATTTTGATACTTTGATGTCTCTGAGAAGTTCGATTTAGGTCTTTGCTTTGTTCTTCTTCCAACTTCAACAACTGATTGATCCTCCTTTGGATAGGTGAACTGTCTTATGTATCTACTGTATTAACCACGAAAGTCAAGGCATTGAGTTTGAGGCTAATTTGCGTTTTCACCTCTTTCCCATAAACCAATGTATATGGGGACATCCTAGTGTTGTCCTTTGGAGAGGTTCTGCTTGCCCACAACGCATCAATCAACTTCAAATGCCAATTCCTTTGGTTCTTGTCAATAGTTTTCTTCAATATCTATATGAGTGTCTTATTCATGGATTCTGTAAGACCATTACCTTGTGGATAATAGTTTGATGATTTCCCCATAATAATTCCATATTCTCCACAAAATTGTGTAAACTTTGAACTGATGAAAATTGAACCATTATTAGTAATAAATTTATCTCGGACACCAAATCTTGACATAATATTTTATTTGAGGAATTTAATGAACTCTTCAGAGTATGCTTTCTTTAACGCCATTGATTATGAAAATTTCATAAAATAATCTGTAGCGGTGAGAATGTACATATGTCCCTTGCTTGGCTTCGGATTAATCGGCCTGACAACATCAAGTCCCCATTGAGATAATGATTGTTCTACAAATCTCTTCATTTTTCTTGAAAACTGCTGGCATGATACACACTTCCTTATGGTGGCATATGAGTCTCTGAAAATTGATGGCCAATAAAATCCAACTCTTATTATCTTGTGGGTAGTTGCAGTAGGTGAAAAGTGTCCACCACATATCCAATCATGTAATTCTCTCATTAGTTCTTGGGCTTGGTTTTCATCAATGCATCTTAGTAGTATACCATCATAATTCCTCCTGAACAATATATCAACAATCAACACATATTTATTTTCCTTCATCTTCAATGTTCTTCGCTCCTTAGGGTTCATGGTGATAGGAAACTTCCTAGATCTCAAGTAGAATACATTGTCTCCGTACCATTTTGAATCAACCAATGGTTCTCCTACTGAAATTGAAATCATTCCATCCATAGAATCACTATTCACGATGAGCCTACATAAACCTTGTCCTTTGACAACCTTTAAAGGTTTAATCTCAATATCGTATTCTTGGATCTTCGCTAGCCAATTAGCCCATTTTCCTTCTCTCAATTGTTGATTCAAAAGCATCTTTACTAGCAAGGATAAAACATAAGAAATGAAATGAGAATTTAATATGTATGTATGGAAGTCCACCACCACTTTTACAAGGGACAAAGCTTGTTTTTCCAGTTCTGAATATCTCAATTCATAGTCATGCAAATTTTTTCTCGCGAAACTGATTGGGAGTTCTTCACCTTTGGTATTCTTCTGAGTAAGAACAAATGCAACAACTATTTCTATAGTGAACAAATAGATGATGAAATCCCTTTGAAAATATGGAATAATGAGGACTGGAGCTATGGTGATTACTCCTTTGATATTATTGAAATCTTCTTGAGTATCCGTTGTCCATTCAAACCTATACTCCTTTTTCAACAACAAATTAATCTATTTCACAATACTTTCATAGTCACGAGCAAACCTTCACACAAAATTAATCTTGCCAAAAAATGATTGAACTCCTTTCTTTGATGTCAAAGGGTTGAGTTCATTTAAATAAATCCCTTCCTTGCACACAATATGACCCAATAGTTTTCCTTGAGTTACAACGAATAAACATTTCCTTGGATTTAGAGAGACACCATATAATATGCATCTGTCAATTTTTATTATCAAGTGATGGATGTGATCAACCCTTGTTTTTGAATGCACTGTCAAATCATCTTGATAATTTTCCATGAATTTTACTATCAATCCACTAAATGCATGATCCATGGCCCTCTGGAATGTGGCTCCAACATTCTTCAAACCAAAGGGCATCCTAGCATATGCATACGTCTCCCACGGTGTTATGAATGTTGTCTTTTCTCAGTCTTCCTCAACAACCAAGACTTGATTATAGCCAAAAAAACCATCCAACATGGACATGCAGGCTGATCCAGTGACTTGCTGGAGAAGAAAATCCATGTTAGGTAAAGGATAGTTATCCTTTGCACTTGCTTTGTTAAGATCCCTGAAATCTACACACATCTAGATTTCCCTAGTCTTCTGTCTTACTATCACAGGATTTTAAATCCAATCAGAATGTCGAATGGGATATATTATTCCAACCTTCTTTAACTTCTCCAATTCAATCTTTACTAGAGGTTTGATCTTGGGGTTCATCATCCTTATTTTTTTCTTGACAGGTTTTGCTTCTTCTCTCAAAGGAATGTTGTGTTGGAATATTGTTTTATCATAAGCTTTTAAATCATCATAAGTCCATGCAAATACATCAAGATATTTTTTGAACAATTCCACATATTGATCAACCTCATCAATGGTACAATCGACTCCCACATTAACATATTTTGGGGAACTGTTAGTTCCAATATTGACCTTTCTTATTTCTTGCACTTTTTGAAGTGAGACTTCCTCTAAGAACTTCTTAGCATGATCATTTTTTTAAAAAAGAGATTCAAATTGTATACAATCTTTAGGGACAACGATCATGTGATTATATTCATCTTTATCATTCTTTAGCAAGAAATTTTTCCATTTGTTCTTCATTCTCAAATACTTGCAAATATTCCATGTCATCGGGTACAGAAGGTCGGAATGCTCTTTCTACTTGGAAAGATGTTTTGGTTTGTATATCATCTGGGTTTGACAATGAAGCCACCAAGGCCAATGAATCTAACTTCTGATTCTTGTCCCTTGGAATGAAAGAAATGTTGAAATAACTGAAAGATTCCATTAATTCGTTAACTCTTTTGAAGTATAACTTGAGTCTTTCCTTCTTGATTTGATACTTCTGGGTGACCTGATTAATCACCAATTTGGAGTCACCAGACACAATTAGATGTTCTATATTCATTTATTGTGCAAGAATCATCCCGTGAATCAAAGTTTCATATTCTGCCTCATTATTAGTACATGTAAATTCATGTCTGATAGCATCTGGATGCATGATATTCTCTGGCCTTACAAGGACAATTCCAACTCCATTCTCAGAGCTTGAACAAGGTCCATCGAATGACATACTCCAATAACCTTGAAACGTACCCTCTTGATTCTCCATGTCTCGAATTTTCTCTAGGTTTTCACCATGTTCTACGTCCAGGATAGCATAGTTTCCAATCTTAGCATCTCTATAATCTTCCATTAACTCATTATCCTTATTTTTGAAAGAGAAGGGTTTCCTTGGTTCACGGGGCACCTTAATCATTGCTCCTTCTTTGCCTGGGAACATCATACAACTTCCATCGTTTATCATATATCCCCCGATCATGGATGACCAATCTCTTCCCAACACAACTCCATATGATGGAGGAAGGCCTACCACAATAATATTGAAAACCATAATAATATGGGGGGCCGACGTGATCCAAGAATAAAAGTACTTGATTTCTCCATAAGATGGTAATTTTCTAGAATCAATTGCATATATACTTTCACCAGTCTCATAATATTTGGTACAACTCATACCCAATGCCTCCATGACCTCCAATGGCATGATATTATTGGTTGCACCAGTGTCAATTAAAAAATTATGAAGTGCATCATCATGATTTTCAATTGAAATGTAAAAGGGAGGAACTTTACCTCTCAGCTTGGAAGTTGACTGATTATGGCTTTGTTTTGTACTTGTAACAACAACTTCTTCTTTTTCAGATGGATCATCCAACAATCTCAAAATGTTTTCCCTTTGTTGGGGAATTTTCACCAGTTCTGTAAAGGGCAGAGTTATCCTTAATTTACTTAAATCTTATACAACATTGGACGTCATTTGGGTGGAGTTTGACGTCAGGTGTTTCTTTTTACTTCCAATGCTATTCATCACTTTCTCATTCACCCTTTTCTCGCTTTCTTTTTCTCTCTGGTTTTCCTTATCAGAATCGCCTTTATTCTTGGGTCTATTTACAAATCCTCTTGTCTGGGTGACATTTTCATGTGAGTTGGGATCATTTTCACCCTCCTCAGATATATACATGGACATCTCACATCCATCCATCTGTACAGTTTCAAAACTTTCATCAAGTGAGTAATAATTATCTTTCTCAAGAATCTGCTCATCATATACATCATCCTATACAACTGCATTGGGGATTGGTTGTCTGAGAATTCTTGGTCTTTGCGGATTATTTGTGTTTTCAAGCCTCACTCTGTTTTCTTAGGGAGGGTTCCTTATTTTCTCTAGGACCGACATTATCAAATTTGCCACATTATTACCCCCCCTTCTTATTTTGTTTATCTCGTTCTGCATTTGCTTGATAGTTCTATTCATCTGTGCAATTTCAATCCCCTGCTTAGTTTCTTGTGTCACCATAGGGTGTACCTTTAGATCTGGTGTGGTTCCTTTGGAGAATCCTCCTCTAATTGTTTGGTTTTGAGTTGGTCATGGTTTGAATTCTTCGTTCTTTCTTGAATTGGAGGCTCCTTGATTATCAATGCTTAATCCCCCCAGCTACCTTTGTACTTTTCCCAGTATAATGTCGGGTTCGACACCCATTTCAATCATAATTTCTTCCATCTCAGTGGATTTAGTCATTTCCTCCTCCAAAGTATCCATTTGGGATGTTCTCATATCATATTTCACATTTGGGGCCATTGCATTCTTATAAAAACCGAGTACGACTGGGTCATTCAATCTTTTATCTTCTAGAATTTTACTCAAGGTTTTATTGAACCTGAGATTAAAATCTCGTATTCTTTCATTATTCCTCAAGCCAATGTGGGTGAAATTGATGAGAAGGGTATGATAATCAATTTGAGGGGTGAGCATAGTCATGAACATATCTTCAAGGTCATTAAATGAGTGAATTGATCTGCTAGGTAATGTCGTATACCATTCATACACTCTTCCCAACAAGGTTTGCAAAAATAACCTTACCATGACATCGTCATACTCAACACAGTGAAAATCACAAACATCAAGAAATAAGTGAAGATGCCTCTTTGCATTGATTGCTCCGTCTCCAGAAAATTCCTTTAAGGTACCCTTAGGGAGAACAGGGAGATCATGTTGCTCTCCTAGAAGATTAAGAGGGGAATCTATTACCCTCCTTCAATTTTCAAATCTCGGGTTTCCTTGATTTGTTGCAACATCTCTTTCGCCTCTTTGTCTCTCTTCATGATGCTCGCCTTGCATTTCTTCATTCCTTTTTTCCATATCTACAGATGTTCTAAGCCCATGAATTCCACTTATTAGAATACAGAGTTGCTTGCTTTTACTTTTGGTAATGGGTCCTTTGTATTCATCCAGCTTCAATGCTGACCTTCTTCTTGTGCTACTCTGGCTAGCCTTTGGTTTCTTTGGTCTTGTCGCTCTTCTCTTCTCTGCCTTTAGAGGATTTCTCCTTCTTCTTCTTGGACTAATATCTGTCAAGACCTTTCTAACTCTTCTCGGGTCTCGATTGTTGTTATTACCAGATTATATAACTAATGCAAGATGCTTCATTGATTGTTCAATCCAATTTCCAGGTGGGGCTGATCAACACGGGGAAAAATCATATATTATTAAAATGCTAAACCAGATTCCAAATTTCAGTTCATTCCCTAGTATGGTCACCAAAAATGTTGATGCTTGAATTTGTTAGGACCAAAATGACAACCTCACGAGGATGTAAATCCCCCTACATTTTTATAGAGGTGGCACTCCTATTTACTTTAAGATTTTTCGTGTGACTTTAGGTTTTAATAATATGGGACTTTACAGAAGTTTGACGTGGTAATCAAAGAAATATAAAAATTGCAAGAAAGATAAAAGGAAAATGTTTTCTTTTCTTTTTTAAAGAAAGTTCCCAAGAAAGGACTAGGAACCGAGCACATTTACACATTTAAAGCAAATAAGCAAAATTTCCTCACATCCATCATAGTTTAAAATAAATATTTCCGATCACATAAAAACAAAACAAAGATGATATGCATGCATAAGAGAACTTTAACAGAGTGGACACATGAGAAACTCAAATAAATATAATGATAGATCAACCTCAAATAATTTATATTCTAAACTCAGGGTTACAAAGTACAGTTGAGATTCTTCCCAAAATAACTCTCTTGAAATTTCTAAAAAATATATAGTCTGTTACATATTCTTTGAAATTTAAAATGCATTTGTCTTAAATACTAGGAGTGGGGCTCCCACGGACCATAAAGCAAATAAATACAATAAATAATCTCATAGAAGGAGGATGGTGGGCAAGAGTAAAACGTCAAGATCTGGAAAGAAGAAAATGAGAAGTTATCAGTCTTTGATAAAACCTTTCTAGTGAAAGGGGTGGAATAACTGGATGAAGGAACTGACAAAGAAAGAAAAATGTGATCAACGTAAACTTACTATGATGGTCTCTCGTTTTCTTCACTTACTTGTTGATGTCCTTTTATTGTTTTCATCAACGGTTACATGAACCTTCTCAATTGTTTCTTTCCCCTCGGTGGTCAATTTGTCGATCGCTTTCTTAAACCATTCTTCGATATAATTTTTCATTGGTGCCACATTGATCTCATGCTGGATCTTAATATCGAACAACTCACCCTCCAAGTATCATAAATCAAGGGAAATACCATGTAATGCTTCTTCGATGTACTGATTTTTCACAGAGTAGTCCACTAGCCAATTTTCTATGTCGTCCTCATCATATTCAAGTATACCATAGAACTTTTCAATTGACAACCCTTTAAAGATATCAATTTTTTCGTCAAACTATTGTTTTGTTAGGAACAATAAGTTGAGGATAAATTTGGGGTCTTGGACTTCGTTAGTGCTTCTGACTAGGTCTACTTCCATGAGCCTTTTGAATAGTTCTTCCCTCCTTGAGATAGCTTGACTGCATGCTTGAACATTATTATTCAAGTTTTTTATCTTTTCTTTCCATAACGTGTTCAATTGTTTTATCCGACTTGGAGAGGGAAAATCCTCCTCGCTTCTCCTTAGTTTTGTCATATTGGAAACTTTGATTCTGAAGGGTACTACATCATCAAGGTAAAAAACTTCTTCCTTTTTCAGGCCGGCTTGCAAATACTCATGAAAGGAAGGCACCCTTGAGCTAAAAGAAACCATGTTTTTCGAAATTTCCCATGCCTTTGTGATCAATTCCATCCTTTTCTTAATATTTCTCTCCACATAGCTCCTGATTGATGTTAGGAGGCTTGAAGATCCATTCAATTTAGCAACGGGTTTGGTTGGTTTGAATATTGTCAAAGGACTGGAAAGAAGTGGAGGAGGCATTAAGGCGTCTTCCAATTCCTTGATCCTTTGTTTCAACTTCGTGTTTTCCTATTCAAGACCACCAATGGAGTCATCCAGAGCATCCCGTATTGCTCTGTGAATATTAGAAATCTGGGAAAGCTGCATATTTCTTAGGTTAACCTATGAACGAGATTTCCCTTTCTTATTCTTCACATCACTTTTTTCAATAATCGATTTTTTAGATTCCCTGTCAAAGAAAGTGCTCTGAAATGCAAATGACTCTTCTTCATCAAAGGTCTCATTCTCATTGATTTCCAATGAGGAATTATGGTGGGCCATATTTCCTGGTTGATCAATGATAGGAAATATTTTTTCGATATCTACCTCGAGCTCCATATATTCAAGGGAGAAATTATCGATGTCACTCTCTATGTGTTGGTATTCTTCCTCTTGCATGATGTTTTTCCTCTTTTTCCTTAGAGGAAGTTTGTGCGAGCTCTCAATTTTTCCCAGAGGGGGATTCTTTTCGCCTCCGCTACTTTAACTACTGTTGGTAATTTTTCTATATGGGTGGGGCATTGGAGAATTGCTCAGAGATGTTGTAGTCTTGGGAGTAACAATTGGGGATTGGGCACTCTTATCATTGGGACCCTTTCCTTTCTTCTTTGTAAAACTCATTGGTACCGAGTGTTTTAGGATAAATCCGTAAGTGCGGACACAAACCGATCTCCCTAGATCTACCTGGATCTAGAACAAAACAGGACAGAATATACCGCTTTCCCTAGATTTAACTATTGAACTAAATTGGAAGTGAGAAGAAGATATGTACCTTGTAATCGCTTCCTTGGTCTTTGTTGTTCCTTGCTTCGCTCCAGCACTAACCAGAGCCTTGATGTTGTAAGGTCCCTTCCTACTGTCCTTCGTTCCCCACACACTTCTTGCTCCAAGGATTCTGAAACCATAGATCTGATAGCTACTCACAATCTATCTTGACAAAGCAAATCTCAAAGCCACTCTAATCAAGCTAATAATCCCAAGCCAAAGAACCAAAAGCTAACCCAAGCTCAAGCTAACCAAAAGCTAAGAACCCCTTCTCCATGAGAGCTCCTCTCCTTTTATAAGTTGAAGAGGATAAGGTGAGGAGGTTAGGATGATCCCACTAAATCATGAAAGCGAGTAAGATCCAAACCATTCGGATGCCACCTCACCATAGA
>ML777297.1:1062499-1085567 GCA_009831015.1 Picea engelmannii | reverse complement strand
AGAAAACGCTCGTTTTTCCCACGTGCTGGCATTCTCGCACCTTAGCTATAGTGCAACCTGCGAACTCTTCGTACCCTGGCTATAGTGCAACCTGCGAGAATGGTTCATTCTCACACCCTGCCTATATAGCAACCTGCGAACATCCCTTTTTATAAGGTTTTTACATAGGAAAATGCAACTTCTTTTCTCAGGAAAAGTTCTTCTCCCTTCTCTCTTTAGGAACTCAGACCACTGTGACCCCTCTGAAGGAAACAAATAGGTTTACATCATTAACGATCATAGGGATGACGAAAATAATGTGTAACAGAGATCCCCCCAAAGTATGAAGTTAGAAAAGAGTGATAGCTGAAATACTTTGTCGAGTGTGTGTAGGGAACAAGGAACAGTCAGTCGGAAACCTACCAACAAACAAGGAAATACAGTATAATAATATATCATCACTGAGGTAGGCATTCCCATACTCAGAATACAAATGACTCAAAGCATAAATGTCGACATGCAAAGATCCATGTCAAGTAAGACAAGTCATGGCCACCAAACATACACTGTGGATCCATGCCAATATGACTCAAATCTGAACATAGCCACCAAAAATACACTGTGGATCTATGTATTAAAGACTCAAATTTGAACATAGCCACCAGACATACAATGTGGATCTATGCAACAGTACACTGAATATACTCCAACGCAACCTGGATCTATCAGAAAATATCTAGGGTCTTCATCTCCACCACTCTATAGTACAAATCTAACCATGTGAATACATGTGTTGAAGTCGAACATGGTAGAAACCACTTGATTATCGGTCATTAATGTATACCGTTAACAAGTGCGAGGGAAATCACCATTAATGTCAATGAATCCCAAGGTACACTAGTACAATCCAACGAATGTGAATAAATGAGTTGAAGTCGAACACTCGGCGGAATCTCTCGATCAGGAGTCAATAATAAAAACCCACTGTCGAAAGCGAGGAAACTTGCCATTGAGGCATGCAAGTTCCAAGGTACCAATTATTTTCTAAGTCTAATTCCTGGATAATGAGTTGAAGTTGACAGGAAAAGACTCGTCACAGCAGGGCCTTAATGTATCCCACATCAATGACATGAAACGGGTAACAAGATTTGATGTAGATCAGAGTAACAGGTGATTTAGGACTGACTCAGGGATGGCCGACACAATAGAAGGCTTTAAGGACTGCAGAAATGGCCGACGCAATAGAAGGCTTTTTGGGTTGAACATCTTTTTGAACATATTGACGACATGCCAACTGTCCTGGAAATACTGACTCAACAACAAGGATCACAGACCAATTTGTAATCTTATAGGAGTATTATCAAGAGACAAGTAGATTTTCCAACCTAGACACAAGGCAAGTGAAAGGGTGTCATGTTCAAAAGTGACTCTCCCACATAATACAGGTTTAGACACAATTCTTTCCCAATTTTTTCCCCCACCATTTCTGGCGAGTACCTCTTTATTTTTACGCAAGCTTGAAGAGGATCACATATGCTTGTAAATTTAAGCTCATCCTTCGGACGAGTCCCTCGGAGTATGTTTAACGAACCATAGGAAGGAGTGGTTCGGTCCCATTTGGGCCTTTTGATGTTTATTTAACGAGTCCAAAGAAAGAAAACGCATGGGTTTTTCATGTTTAGAGAGTCTGAAAAACACTTAAAGAAAACTCAGGTCCCATATGGGCCTTTCAATGTTTGTTTTATGAGTCCAAAGAAAGAAAACTCAAAGGTTTTTCAAGATTATAGAGTTTGGAAAAACACTTAAAAGAGAAATCTCTCAGTTCCTTTTTCGTACAGTAGTCCAAAGAGACCGAAAAAGGGTTAAACTATCGCTCGAAGGATGCACACTTAAAATACTTTAGCGAGCGTGAAAATAGCAAGATCGCTTGGCAATCTTTTCATGTTTAGAGAGTCTGAAAAGAGCTTAAAGGGAACTCCAGGGGTGTTCCTTTTTCGTATAACCACAATGAGCCCGAAAAAGTGATAAAAGTATGCTCAATCACGTTCTTATGTATTTACGAGTGCAAGAACAGACAAAGACCACGCTCATGATTGTTTTCATTTTTACGCAAGCTTTAAAACAAAACAAAACTATGCTTGGGATAGATTTTATTTTTACACAAGCTTAAAAACTAAACAAAACTATGCTTGGGACTGGTTTTATTTTTATGCAAGCTTGAACCAAAGGAAACTATGCTTGAGTTAAGTGGTTTCATTTTTACACAAGCTTGAACCATAGAAAACTATGCTTGCGACTTCCCAACGCATGGTTGGTACTTAGCCCCCTGCTTAAGAAGCTAGTGGCTCGACTTCAACATGAAGTCCAGAGGCTGAGGCAAATGCCCCCCAAGCTTCGTTTCATCCAATGACAAAGGCGGAAGAAAGGAAGCTTCAAATACTTAGACGAAGGACTTGACTCAAACAGAGAGGGGGAAAACTATTTCATTTTTTAACGAGCTTGACACAGAAAAAAGAACTATGCTCGTAACCTCTGTTTCATTTTTTAACGAGGTTGTTACAGAGATGCAAAAACTCCTCGTAACCTCTGTTTCATTTTTTAATGAGGTTTCCACAGAGACACAAAAAGTATCCTCGTAACCTCTGTTTCATTTTTTAACGAGGTTGTCGCAGAGACACAAAAACTATCCTCATAACCTTTGTTTCATTTTTTAACGAGGTTGCCGCAGAGATGCAAAAACTATCCTCGTAACCTCTGTTTCATTTTTTAACGAGGTTTCCACAGAGACACAAAAACTATCCTCGTATGGCCCTCTTCTTGATCATGGATTCCAAGAGGACAATGCTCCGGAATGACACCATGTCAAGGGACAAAACTCAGTCATGGCTTCCAAGAGGTCTTCATTGGAAGGAAGAAAAACACTTTGGAAGGATACCATGTCGAGAGTCGTGACAGGAGTAAAGAGATCAGGCTCTAACAACCCTATCGAAGAGATCACCATGTCAACTACTAGATCTAAGTCATCAGAAGTCGAAGCCATGGGTGACAACGCCACATAATTGACCTGCAGCGGGGGTGATACCGTCTGCATATAAGAACCATTCAGGGAGGCAATCCAGGCGGGGTCAATGAATGAAAGTTGATCAACACTCACAACTCTTCCATCGTGAGGGAAAGATATCACATGAAAAAGAGTAGACACAATAGCTTTCATGGAATAGACATAATCTCGCCCAAGGAGTAAAGAAAAATCCAAGGAGTCTTGGACTACCATGACATCAATAAAGAAAGTTTTCCCTCCCAAAGTTATAGGAAACTGAGGAAGGGTCCCTAAAGGTTGACTAGTTCTTCTGTTAAAAGCTAACAGATTCTGCGTAACCGGTGCAAGTGAAGGACAACCCAATGCTTGCCAAGCAATAGAGGACAAAATACTAACAGAAGAACCTTCATCTATCAACGTTTTGGTAACATCCCGACCACAAACCTGTACTGTAATCTGGAAAGGAATGTAAGAGGGAAGACGAGGTCCAGTTAGTACATCCCAATCAAAACGGATGGCCTCATTACTTGAAGGGGGTTCCATGGGAGATGGAGGAATACCCCCTGACACGGCAGAGTCTGTATCAATGAGAAAAACATGGGCAGTATCAGATTTACTCTCTAGCGGGAGAGTAGGATCGACCAATGATGAGATCAGATCGACCACTTGGGTTTCATTCTCCAAGGGGAGAATGGGGTCGACAGGTGGAAACGAATCGACCGCTTGGGTTTCACTCTCTAAAGGGAGAGTGGGGTTGACCGAGGATGGTATAGGCTCAACCACTTTGTCAACTGGTTCAACTAAGGATGTGACCAGATTGACGACATGATCAACCGGATTGACTGGTGAAAGGACCAGAGTGATCATTCCATCAACTATAGGTGGGTTGAGAGAAAACTTGCGATAAGCAGCTGGAAGTTGAGGCTATGAAACAGTCATGTCTTCCAGTAATTTCGAGGCTTCATCCATACGAGGGCAAAGGTGAGTGAGATGACTCCCTTTGCATAACATGCACGGGAACTTGACTCTACTTTTCTTCTTCCCAACGGTATAGTGACTAGTTGACGGGAGGTCATCAGCATGTTGTTCAGAGGCTGACGACATGGGTTGGCGAGGGCATGTAGACCATGCTTCTATAACCCTGGATAGACCAGGGCAATCCTTCAGAAGATGGCTACCCTTACAAAGCTTGCAAGGGTACTTGGGCTTATGGGTTGTTTGGGTGCTCTTGACATCATCAACACTCCCAGCACGACTAACAGTAACTGGTTGTTTTCCAACATGTTTGACAATGGTTGGAGGTTTTGATCCTTGCTTATTTTTCTTCTTATTATTCTTTCATTTCTTCTTCTTCTTATTCACCGAGTTACTAGGTTCAGAACTTTCACTCGACGAAGAAGATGAAATGGAAGGCGACTTTGCAAGTGAAGAAGGCGAAGAAGACCTTACTGATGAAGACGGTGAAGGATCAACATGAGGTTGATGTTCTTGGGGGGAAGTGCTTATGACTGAAGCACTTACTGCATTCGGGATTACCTGAGTGGAAAACAACCACACCGGCAATCCAATTGTGAGACCTAGAAGGCTCAAAGTAGCGATGTGAGGAGGACCAATGTTTCCATAAGAAGGAAAAATGAAAGGTTCCCCTGGAGCAGAGGTTCCTTCATTGGTCATTTCGGGAACTGACGCCATGAAAAACAAAAAATCCAATCTAGAGTCCACTAGGGAAAACAAACAGCATACGCTAAAAATCTAGGAAGCAAGCAAACAAACAAAACCTTCTCACAATGAACGCACTAGTTGGTGATGAAATTCAACGTCGCGGGAACAAAGTAAGAAGGGGCTGAGATAGAGTGGGTGGAAAAGTTACGTTGATGACCTGCTTAACAGACTTACGCCCTGGTGCAAGCTCCCACACATAATCGTGGGTATACCCTCCAAGGAGCTCGAGTGAGTTTGGCCAACATCGATTCCAGGTACCGTGAAGACTTGCACCTCCACAATCACCTCGTGTAAAGAACCTAGAGAGATAGGCCACTAAGGTTACCAGCCACTACAGTGATGCCTGGGGAAACAGTCGACAGTCCGATCCACGTGCAAAGGTAGGGTATCTAGCCCGAAATCAACTTGAAAGGCTTCCACTCATCATTGTGGGTATACCTCTCAAACGACCCACATAATACGTGCAATCTCTACACTAAGACCGACAAAGCAGGGTGAGTAACTCTGCCAGTCTCAATGCGACCTAGTGTTTGACCCTTGTGTGAGAAGGGCTTCCCAGGACATAATGTAATAAGTGGATTTAACCGCTCCCTAACTCAAGATTCTATGTTTGTTTGCAGCTTTGGAAAGTTATCTTTCACACATATTCCAAAGCCCTACAACTAATCTAATCTAGGTGTGCTAACAGAAAATATAAAAATGTCTAATCAATTTTTATAAGCGCTTTATTTTATGGCTGTTGTTACTCAAAAGGAAGATGGCATGGACAATATGGTGTTTTGACCGACTCGAAAATTATGCAAAGATATGAAGATGCAATCGTTTCATTTCGATGAAATCTATGCTACGAGAAGGAGAAAACATTTATCATTCCCATATGCACGATGTCCCAAAATATATTAAACTCATCAATATCAATCAGGCAATTTCGCTACTTCAAATGCAAGGATGCCCCCAATATAATAGAAAGCAAGAAATTAAATATTTTTGTTTCAAAAATTTCACTAAAAGCAATAATGAACGTTCTTAAAACAAAGAAATCCAAACTAAAAATTTTCTTTTAAAGCGAACTATTCAGAAGAAATCTGATCTTTCCCTAAACAATTCTAAAGAAAACACACACTTTGTAATTGAAAGACACTTAAAGCAAGAGACTAATCCTTCAAAACCAAACAAAGAAAAAATGACTAAAAGCAACTCGAAGGATGTCAAGCAGACTGTAAATAGATCAATATAGGCTCCAAAAGTTCAATCCAGCTGATCAAAGCAAAACTGGGTATCAAAGGACTTAATCCAAAATTTTCACAAGTGAGTTCGCAGGCTAGCAGTGTATTACAGTGCGAGAATCAAGGATTCTCGCAGTCTGGACATAGGTTGACTATGAGGTGTTCGCACTGGACTGAACACCAGGGTGCGAACTCAAGTAATTCTTGCAGGCTAGTAACGAGTGCAGTGCGAGAATGGTTGTAAACAAGCAAAATTTGGAAAAAAGCCAAAATTTCTAAGAGAACTTTCAGATTCAGAGAGTCTTGATAGATCTCCCACAGACTCAGAGACCATAAAACAAGCAATCAAAGCAAGGGAAACTAGACTAACTAGGAAACAATTCGTTCCCCAGTGGAGTCGCCAATTTTGTTTTAGGATAAATCCGTAAGTGCGGACACAAACCGATCTCCCTAGATCCACCTGGATCTAGAACAAAACAGGACAGAATATACCGCTTTCCCTAGATTTAACTATTGAATTAAATTGGAAGTGAGAAGAAGATATGTACCTTGTAATCGCTTCCTTGGTCTTTGTTATTCCTTGCTTCGCTCCAGCGCTAACTAGAGCCTTGATGTCGTAAGGTCCCTTCCTACTGTCCTTCGTTCCCCACACACTTCTTGCTACAAGGATTCTGAAACCATAGATCTGATAGCTACTCACAATCTAAAGCTAAGCTCAAGAACCCCTTCTCCATGAGAGCTCCTCTCCTTTTATAAGTTGAAGAGGATAAGGTGAGGAGGTTAGGATGATCCCACTAAATCATGAAAGCGAGTAAGATCGAAACCATTCAGATGCCACCTCACCATAGAAGCTTCTCCTTCTAGAAGATTCGAGAAAACGCTCATTTTTCCCACGTGCTAGCATTCTCGCACCCTAGATATAGTGCAACCTGCGAATTGTTCGCACCCTGGCTATAGTGCAACCTGTGAGAATGGGTCATTCTCGCACCCTGCCTATATAAAAACCTGCGAACATCCCTTTTTATAAGGTTTTTACATAGGAAAATGCAACTTCTTTTCTCAGGAAAAGTTCTTCTCCCTTCTCTCTTTAGGAACTCAGGCCACTGTGACCCCTCTAAAGGCAACATATAGGTTTACATCATTAATGATCATAGGGATGACGAAAATAATGTGTAACACCGAGTACCGTTTCCAAGTCACCAACATTGTGAGAAGGAGCCCCTAAGTTATTATCTTCTTCTTCACTTAGAACAGTGTGGATAAATGAATTGTTGAATCCTACTGCCAGCATATGTTCCACGAAAATTTCTTTGGGGTCAAGCCTCTTTATGTTTTCAACATATTTCAGATTAAGATTGTGGAAGTGGTTTGCAAATTCATGTATTTTGTTTATATTTCTGAATACAAAGTCTCCTATTTTCCAAGGCAAAGGTATGAATTGATTTTTCTGTTTCTCATGGAAAAAGTGAAAACATAAATTATACCGCCTACTTCCGTAACAAACATTTTATCAGTTACATGTCATGGAAGAAAGGAGGGATTTTACTTAAAACTCAAATAAATATAATGATAGATCAACCTCAAATAATTTATATTCTAAACTCAGGGTTACAAAGTATAGTTGAGATTTTTCCCAAAGTAACTCTCTTGAAATTTCTAAAAAATATATAGTCTGTTACATATTCTTTGAAATTTAAAATTCATTTGTCTTAAATACTGGGATTGGGGCTCCCACGGACCATAAAGAAAATAAATACAAGAAACAAGCTCATATAAGAAGGATGGTGGGCAAGAGTAAAACATTAAGATCTGGAAAGAAGAAAATGAGAAGTTATTAATCTTTGATTAAACCTTTCTAGTGAAAGGGGTGGAATAATTGGATGAAGGAATTGACAAAGAAAGAAAAATGTGATCAGCGTTAACTTACAATGATGGTCTATTGTTGTCTTCACTTGCTTGTTGATTTCCTTTTATCGTTTTCATCAACGGTCACAAGAACCTTCTATATTGTTTCTTTCCCCTCGGTGGTCAATTTGTCGATCCCTTTCTTAAACCATTCTTCGATATAATTTTTCATTGGTGTCACATTGATCTCATGCCAGATATTAATATCGAACAACTCACCCTCCAAGTATCGTAAATCAAGGGAAATACCGTGTAATGCTTCTTCGATGTACTGATTTTTCACGAAGTAGTCCACTAGCCAATTTTCTATGTCATCCTCATCATATTCAAGTATACCATATAACTTTTCAATTGACAACCCTTTAAATATATCAACTTGTTCGTCAAACTATTGTTTTGTTAGGAACAATAAGTTGAGAATAAATTTGGGGTCTTGGACTTCGTTAGTTCTTTCGACTAGGTCTACTTCCATGATCCTTTTGAATAGTTCTTCCCTCCTTGATATAGCTTGACTGAACATTTGAACAATATTATTCAAGTTTTTTATCTTTTCTTTCCAGCACATGTTCAACTGTTTTATCTGACTTGGAGAGGGAAAATCCTCCTCTCTTCTCCTTAGTTTTGTCTTATTGGAAACTTTTATTCTAAAGGGTACTACAACATCAAGGTAAAAACCTTCTTCATTTTTCAGGTCGGCTTGCAAATACTCATGGACGGTAGGCACCCTCGAGCCAAAAGAAACCATGTTTTTCAAAATTTCCCATGCCTTTGTGATAAATTCCATCCTTTTATTCATATTTCTCTCCACATAGCTCCTAGCTGATGTTAGGAGGCTTGAAGATCCATTCAATTTAGCAGCGGATTTGGTTGGTCTGAATATTGTCAAAGGACTAGAAAGAAGTGGAGGAGGCATTAAGGCGTCTTCCAATTCCTTGATCCTTTGTTTCAACTTCTTGTTTTCCTCTTCAAGACCACCAATGGAGGCATCTAGAGCATCCCGTATTGCTCTGTGAATATTAGAAATCTAGGAAGGCCGCATATTTCTTAGGTTAACCTCTGAGCAAGATTTCCCTTTCTTATTCTTCACATCACTTTTTTCAATAATCAATTTCTTAGATTACCTATCAAAGAAAGCGCTCTGAAAAGAAAATGACTCTTCTTCATCGAAGGTCTCATTCTCAATGATTTCCAATGAGGAATTCTGGTGGGCCGTATTTCCTGGATGATCAATGATAGGAAATATTTTCTCGATATCTACCTCGAGCTCCATATCTTCAAGGGAGAAGTTATTGATGTCACTCTCTATGTGTTGTTCTTCTTCCTCTTGCGTGATGTTTTTCCTCTTTTTCCTTAGAGGAAGTTTGTGTGAGCTCTCAATTTTTCTCGGAGGGGGATTCTTTTCACCTCCGCTGCTTTAACTACTGTTGGTAATTTTTCTATATGGGTGGGACATTGGAGCATTACCCAGAGATGTTGTAGTCTTAGGATTAACAGTTGGGGATTGGGCACTCTTCTCACTGGGACCCTTTCCTTTATGCTTGTAAAACTCATTGGTATCGAGTACCATTTCCAATTCACCAACATTGTGAGAAGGAGCACCTAAGTTATTATCTTCTTCTTCACTTAGAATAGTGTGGATAAATGAATTGTTGAATCCTACTACCAGCATATGTTCCACATAAATTTCATTGGGGTCAAGCCCCTTTATGTTTTCAACATATTTCAGATTCAGATTGTGGAAGTGGTTTGAAAATTCATCGATTTTGTTTATATTTTTGAATACAAAGTATCCTATTTTCCAAGGCAAAGGTATGAATTGTTTTGTCTGTTTCTCATGGAAAAAGTGCAAACATAAATTATTCCACCTTGCAACTTCCGTAACAAACATTTTATCAGTTACATGTCATGGAAGAAAGGAGGGATTTTCCTTAAAACCAAAAATCCTGATAACATTGTGATTTTCCATTTACTCCAACGTCCCCTTTTTATCCAGGAATTTATTTTCCTGGTCGAATATTCTAGGGGTATATTTTCCAAACAATAATCCTTTAAAAACCGAGACAAAATCATTAAAAAATTCATAGAAATTCAAAGATTCTTTGTGTCTCCACAACGCTTGGTACCAGAAGGTAACTGGGTCAAGCTCACAGTTCGCCTTCTTAGAGATAGACAATTTCGAAAATTGACAACAATATGCTATCACAAACACACAATAAGAAGACATGAAGAATTTCTTGTCCTTTTTGTACTATGACAATTGGGCGGATATTTCAATGGAAATCGGTTTTCCCCAATCGAAAATAGCTTTCTCTTTAACTGTAAAATATAAGATATAAAGAATCATATGAGAAATGTTGGCGGTAATTTCTTGGCATGTTTCCCTGGGGAACAACCAAGCAATTTCCCAAAAGGTGTTTTTGATCGAGTTGACCTGCAACCTGGTAATGTTTTCTGGGACATCGGTGGGATCTTCCAAGAACTCAGGCAAGAAGTCCAGGCTATTGTCATGTTTTTTCAGGAAATCCTTGCAATCCTCTTCTTTGAAAGTGAGTGTTGGCTCAGGGAGCTTCAACATATTACAAAACACTCGAGGTGAAAGAGATATGGGAGAATGGTCTTGAAGTTGAAAAATCCATTGACTTGGTATGTATTTCTCAACGCACTATGCAACCAGTTCCTTGCAGTCGAAAACCTCAGGGATGCACCCTGCACAAGAAATTATGGAAGTCCAGATCACTTCCCTCTAAGCAAAAGGGGATGAATAATAAGAATACACTCTAGACCACTGGAAGTTCTGGTCCTCACATCCAAAAATATTCAAAGTATCACCACAGAACTATTGACGAGATGCTTCTTCCATAAGTTGACAAGAGTGTTCTTTTA
This sequence comes from Picea engelmannii, assembly GCA_009831015.1. Classification (NCBI taxonomy): domain Eukaryota; kingdom Viridiplantae; phylum Streptophyta; class Pinopsida; order Pinales; family Pinaceae; genus Picea; species Picea engelmannii. Next base: position 1,074,812 of record ML777297.1, on the reverse strand, counting down.
ATCCAGATAATATTTGAAATGAGCGCTTGAGAGAGATAATATAATCTTCGACAAATCGTGCTTTAATTTTATTTAATGAGAAATATTCTTGATCCCTTCATTTATTAATGATGATCTTTACCAAACCTGCATGATGAGTTATTAACATTAAACCATACTAAATGCGTATTGGGAAAATAATGAAGGTGGTGGGGATGGACGAGAGAAATTAGGATTTGGAACTTTTTTGAACCCACCAAACCAGGAACCTGCAAACCCATGGTTGCAAATGATGGGAAATAGGCTAAGTGTTGGTAGTGATCGGTCGGACTTGGATACAAGAGAAATGAAATACTTAGGAGCTTGGTACCTGTGACAAGTCTGTCGATCATAATGTAGATCACAGATCTTTAGGTGCAAAATGGATATCACGGAACTTGGAATATGATAGCTTGAACCCGTGAAGTGTAGGATAATATGACAGTCGGTTGAACTCATGATATGGGAGTATGGATGGAAGTAAGAACCAACGAGTCCACCAACCTGCGAAACCACTATTTTTAGAAATGACTAAGTATAGTAACCATAAAGGGAAAAATAGAGGGGAGAAAAGAAAAGGGGAATTCGGGTAAGTATAGAAGAGGGGAAAGAAATGGATAAAATAAGTTGGGAAAATAGAAAAGGGGAGAGAAATTTCGAAAGCGGGAATTGATCTCAACAACGAGTTCTGATGAATATCCTTCCATTCAGTAATCTTGTTGTAGTTCTCTTGGGCATTTTAGTATTTTTCTTACATATCCTTCACTTGAAGACTTAATTTCATTTGACCATATTTGGACTTATTTATTTTGTTGAGTGCATAGAAGAATTTATTTTGCGTGTCCTTGAGTCCTTCATTCATTTTTATGGATTCTCTTTTTATAATGTCTAGAATAATTGTTTGACTTTGGTTCTCTTGTACAATTTTATTTAAGAGGTCATTATCCTGCTGCAATCTTCTAATTTGTTCTTCAATCTTTTCATTGTAAGTACTTATCTCATATTGTTCACCTTTGAGTATTGTGACTTCTTGGGCATGTGCAACTTTGAGTCCTTCTATCTCATCTAGATGTGCCTTCTAGTTCAAGGAAGTTGCTTTATTGAATTCTTATTTTAGCTCCTTTTCTTGGATTTGAAGTTGCTTCGATATCTCATCTTTGTGGATCATGTTATCACCCCATAAATTATGGGGATCAACTTATGACTTGGATATTTTGGATATTATCTGTATCTAGTGTTCCTATTGGAACTTGATTTTTCATTTTACCGAAAAGAAAAGAAAAGGAAAAAGAAAAGAAAAGAGGGCAAAAAAGAATTGAAATAAAAAGCCCCATGCAATAATAGTAACTTGGTCATACCTTTCAAGCATGACCAAGTTCTTTTAAATTTTCAATGTTGATAGAACTAGTGAATACATCTGATCAGACCATCTAATCCTGGTCAGATAGCCCCTAGGTTAGAACTAGTGAATGCATCTGACTAGACTGTCTAATCCTGGTCAGATATCCCTTAGGAAAAATAATACCTTAACCCAACAGTTTATCTGGGTTATTCGTCTTGTGAAAGTAGGTTAGAATGTAGATTAACTGCTTGGCCTGCCTTGCCCAAATAAAATGAGATTGATAAAGTTGTTACCCTACGACTCCAATGCCTAAGTGTAGTTGAAATGATGTCCCCTTGGTGGTGGGTATGAGAAAAATCAAAGAAAACCCATGAGAAAGCACTAATCCTAAGTTTTCCTACACATGACTTTTTCCGCCCCTGACATATGTTTCGGTCAATTTCCAGTGGTCCAGATCTCATCGCTCGGATCAACGGTTCATAGAGAATTCCGGACCCCCCTTAGTGTTCTACTTTTAACCCAAGGGGGGGGGGTCCATAATCGATGGTAATACTTACGAAGATCTGGACGGTCCTAAACAGGGCGCATGAATCCACGACCGACATTGGATTCCGAACCCCCCCGCCCGTTCTGCCTTTAACAGAGGGGGGGGGGGTCCAGAATTGGTTATAAATCGGGAGTGCATCTGGACGGTTCTAAATCAAGCGCTCAAATCAACAGTCCACATTGAATTCCGGACCCCCCCTCTGTTCTGCCTTTAATGGAGGGGGGGGGGTCCGGAATTGGTATTAAAGAGTGCGCTAAGATTTGCGGCTAGAAAACCAGCGCGCAGATCAACAAACCACGATGGATTCCAGACCCCCTTGGTGTTTTCCTTTTAATCAAAGGGGGGGGGTCCGGAATGAATATTCCTTACGGTGGGCCCCTTGTTATATATGGCATGGTTCTATTGGTCCAAAGGTCACATCCCCCACCTACTACCTGACATCCCGTCGCCCCTGGACGTCATCCTCCACTAAGTCCACTTGTCCCACTTGCCTCCGGGTCTGAGTCCCATCCCATAACTGCTGTCAGTCCCTGCTGTCAGGCCTTTACTCTTCCCATTCATGGCCAGCCCCCTTCGGCGACTTTACCTCCAATCACCTGCCTCCACGTCACTCCCCCATACGCTTTGGCCATTGTCATATGCCACTTCATCCCTAGTGGCCCGTTGTCCATTAATAACGGGATAACATACCCATTGTCACGCTGACCATTTTCCCGCATCCGACCGACCCATTTTTGAATAAAACTACCGTTTCCCTTTGTAGTTGTTATTCATCCATCACGCCAAAAACCACCTATTCCTCCATCGCTCCTGCATCGCTTTCACCTACAGTCATCCGACCCCACTAACGTATTGTTTATTGCAGGTACAGTTGCCGAAATGGTGTCTAAGATGAAACAAGCTGAAGAGAAAGAGAATTCGTTCGTTCCTCCTCCGGTTGACCTAGATAAAATTCCCCTGGTCGATAAAGATCGCTTGATAGCAGACACTATATGCAGTTTCAACTTCTCTGATCTCCAGTTGTGGCTCCGGGAGGTTTTCCTGGACCAGAGCGACGAAATTGGACTCTGGGAGTCCAATTTGCCACTGTATCTCTTCCCCCAGATTCATAATTTCCTCGAGTTTTCCCTCTAATGCCAGGCCCACTACGTTCTCGACCAGAAAGCCATCCTTTCTTCATCCGAAGATGTTCTTTTCCTCATCACCCCTAAAGATATCGACCAGATGTTACAAATTACCCGAGCGGAATCTACATCCCCCTTTAATTTAGAAATCCTCACTGAGTTATACCAGAAAATGACGTTCCCACAGAGAGCTCAGATTTTCAAGCTTTTTCTTCCCACTTCCGCTCCACTCCCGTCCACCAATCCCCCGTATCCTTCTTCCATGTTTTCCACCAGAGGAAATCAAATTATTTCTTCTCTGTGTGCCCTGCTTGGATATTATTCTGATCAGTGGGTAGATGAGCCCATCCTGGGTTTTCTGTCCATCTTCTCCAACGACGAACAGTTAACCACACAGTTCAACTACAGCACCTTCTTGTCCAATAATATCCATGAGCAGTTCGTCAATTTCGCCGCAGAAGGCATGTTTAGGTACTCATCCATTCTGGCTTACATGTTCGTCTATTTCCAAGCTGACAGGTTCAATTTCTCCATGCAGAAGATGGACGCCGATGGGAAGCCCCAGCCAGTCACAGCGTGGACTTCTCTCCTGAAACACAATTCTGTCGAATACGACTTTACAGCGTTCATCGACCGGTTTTACCACCCTGTGGTAAGTATGTTGCATGGCATGCCTGAGCCGCGAATAAATGATGAGGTCTAGAGAATCCTGCATCTCTCGGACAATGTTCAAATAGGAGATTGGTGTTTATGCCAGAATCACACAGAAATCAGAGTCTTTGGGTGCGAATTGGCGCCTTATAAACTGCCTCGATATGTACCGGTAACGCTTTTTGCATTAGAATATATAAGGCAGATTATGAATTCTGATGATATTCATTTTGTTTCCCTTAAGAAAAAGCAACAATTGAGAATCAAAGGACAAATTGGTCCTTTCATCTACAATAACCGAGGCGCAGGGGAAGAAGCAGACCGAATTTTGAAGGAAATGAAATTCTCTATGAGTTTCATTTGGCACTATGATCCCCACGGAATCATTTCAGATATGAGGGTGAAAAAAAAAATTCCCCGTATGCTCACGAGCCCAAGCCAGAGATCAAGAAATTTGCGAATCAGAAAGTATGGCTGCCTGACACTTTGCTGGACTTGGAACAGCAAGTGCCCTCAACAAGTCCACTACCCGCTACCACACCTCAGGTCCTCAAGGAGAAGAGACCCCGACATGATTCATCTCGTCCTGTAACAGAGGTGTCATCAGAGGAATGCCAAATTCACTCCAAGAAGCCGAAGACAGTCTCAACGCCTGGCACTACAGTAGAAGCTACCACAGTGACTACCACAGTGACCACCACTAGGGCCAAGCAATTCAGTTTTCCTTTTGGCTCCACTCAGCTTAAGGAAGTAAAAAAAGCATTAAAATCCTCAGATTCTCCCTTGGACACTCTGCCAAGCAAGACTGGGCCCAAGTTGGGCATTTTTGAAAAATATGACTTGATCAAGAAGAAGAACCAGACGCTCACCAGCAGCACTTATGCACAGTTCCAGAAGCAGTCATCCACAGCCCAGCATAGACTTCTTTTGGCATTTGATACAGAAAAGGGTAGGATGCATATGGCATTCCTCCAAGCACAAGTGCCTGATCCCAAGGTGATATCTGATTACAAGAGGGCCACGTTTTAGTTTCAAGAAAAAGATGTGCATCCGACAGATCAGATGGATCTGCACAAGCAAACCGGGGAGATGATTTTCCACACTTTAGCCCACGCTTCAACTTTTGCATCAAAGTTTCAGGTAGCTTTGAGCAATGCCCAGACCCTACTAAAGCTAGAAAAAATATCTTCTTTCGTGAAAGACAACAGGATAAGGACATTGGAGGAGCTGGTCCTCAAGATCGGTTATGACCCGGTGAACGTCAAGGCTGCCAAAGAGATGATTAAAAAGAAAAATGCTGACATCGCCTCATTGAGAAAAAAGCTAAAGCTACCCCCAACAGAGGACCCACAGGCAAAGGAAATAGCTGAAAAGGAAGGTGAAAAGGATGAGATGATGAAATTACTCCTGGAGAAGAATGCTCAATTAAAGGAGATGGAGGCAGAGATGGAGAGACTGCTCAAAGAGAAAGAGAAGGCAAAGCCAATGGAAGGCATTCCATTGAGTGCTATCCTAATTGCAACAACAACAGTGACAGTCATTCCATCTGCAACAGTAGTACCCCTACCAGAAGGAGCAACAGACCTGGCCAAGTCTATGGAGAGAATGAACCTGCAAGAGTCAGAAATCAGCAGGCTTAAGAAAGAAGTGGAAAATCTCCAAGAGCTAAAGACTTCTTTCCAGACAAGTTTGTCCAAAGAGAAGCAGGTGAATGAGCAAATCAGGAAGGAGTTACAGTAGCTCCAGAAACAAACAATGGCAGGAAAAACTTTGGCTGAGGTCAAAGAGATCGTGTGGACTGTTATTTCCAAGTCCATAAATGAAATCTGGCCAATGGTTCAAATCATGTTTGAACGAAACGAGTTGCTCGAGAGGAGCAAACAGGATGTGGAGAAAATCAGAGCAGAGCTGGGAGACATGCTAGCACAAGCTAATGAAATCATAAGGTTCTTGAATTCCAAGACCCGGGAGGAACTCGAAGAATTGAAAATTGAGGATAGGACAGAGATTATATTGGAGGTGAAAAGAGTTCTAACCAAAAGAGGTCTCATGCTTCAGCTTGAGGAAAAGATCCAAGTCATGGATCAAGGAGTGCAGAAGTTTTTCCACAAGATAGATTCTCTGCAAAGGAAGGGCCTACCTGGTATGAAGGTCATTAATGACAAATTAATGACACTCCCTGATTATAAGAAAAGGTTGACCGAAGTGTCTAAGGATAGTTCTAAGTTTGCAGGAATACAGAGAAGCATCACAGGAAAATCATTCATGGATGCCTTACAGTTGGATATTAGTATCCAGCACGAAATTAAGCACATTTTCATCATCAAGCCTACATTTGCTAAATACACAAACATGGATGAAGTGTATCGGAGGTTGCTTAAAGTCACAGTGCCAGGTCATATCAGATGGGAAGAACTATGTGATCTACTAGATTATCAGATGAGCTGTCACATCTAGTCACCTGTCATGTCATAAGAGGTTGTGATGGCACCTCGCCAATGGCCTACCCCAAAATTTCAGCATACAGTTGTAATGACTCATCAATACAGTTTTGATTAGTTAAATTAGTTAGTCTAAAAATAGTATGAGCACGTCCTGATCAGTTATGACAGGAGCGTATGTACTTTGTATTACAAATACTTCATTTTTCGATGTATTGAGGGTTGTTGATTCGCACACCCGATTGCTATCAAGCTGTATCATTTTTGAAGAGATCCACCATTAATAAAAAGAGGCATTTTATAGGATTCTTGCGTATGTTCACTGGTGAAGTGATTCTCTAAGTTAAAAGTTGTCTTTCTCTGTATTCATTTTGTTTTCCGAATCTAATCTTTATGAATAGCGTTATGTTGTAGGATTTATCTCTGATACCCTGTTTCCGATTCTAAAGATTTAAATGTTTATCTTCTAAATATCTTCAATTAAGAAATTCTTAACTGCTTGTTAGTTGAAGTATTTTCCTCATCTGTTCGTCCATTCATCATTTTAATTATTAAAAGATCCAGTGAATGTATTACCTCACCCTGTGAAAATCTTCTTTGGCATTTATGGTTATTTCTCATATTTGATTAAACACTGACCCCATAGCCCAATGGATGTGTAGTTTGTCTCAACCAACTTTAAAACCCTTCACAACAAAACCAACAATCCCTTTAACTAGCCTAATATTCGAAATCAAAACAAAGCTAAATCATATAGAGAGATCCCTCTCTGAAGCTGGAAGGGCTAGATCCCAGCTTTAAAAGCAGTTGGTTAAGGTTACCTTAGTAGATTTCTTCTTTTTCAACCTCTAGGAAATTTACCGAGTGATAACATAAAATGGCGACTCCGTTGGGGACGAACTAAAACTGATATATCACGACTTCTTTCCCCTAAAGAAAGTTTGACTTTGAGAAGAAAGTAATGTTTAGAGGTTGATTAACTCTGTACATATTACTTCCAGTATCTTTCCTGGTACCTTTTGTTCATCTATGACTGTCCCTGCAGTAGTACAACCTAATATCGAGCCTGGACTATCGAATCAAACGCATATTGTGTCAAACCTGTTTGATTTAATCCTCCAAACTGCCAATAACCGGGAAGAGCTCGAACGTTCGTGGGCAGCCATCGAATGTGACATAGTTGCTCAGGAACAATTGGAAGCTAGACGACGTCATCATAGAAATTTCCCTTAGTTTGCACTTATCATAAAATATAAAAATATATATATATATAGAACCCAAAAAGAGTTATGGCTCCCAAGAAAGTCCACACTCAATCTCATCCAGACCCAGAACCCTCTACAGCGTTAGATAACCCTGAGCAATTGTTGAGACGAAGGACCTTTGCTTCCAGTTCAGCGAGTTGTACTCCCCTTCACAAGTCTCCTTCCTTTTCTGGAGAACCAGATAACTTACAAAGCCTTCATCTCGAGCCTTTTCCGCAACGAAACCTGGTTAGAGCACGGTCTGAAACTTTTGTGTCTAAGCTCATCTTTGACCCAACTGTGGTGCAACCTCGAACCCCCGAAGTCTTGTCTCCGACGACTAAACTACAAATCACTACCTTAGCTCCGCCCAGTCCTTCGTCGTCCTTGTCTTCCGCCGCTACCTCTCCTACCACCCAGGCCGTCGTCCTGCCTCCTCCGCCCATCATGGAAGCTCGATATGCTCCTTTGGTGTTAGCTGCACCTCTGCATGCCATGCCCCAAGACTACCAGACTAGACTGCCACAGTTAGATGCAACCAGAACATTAAGCACACAACAACATGTGGATAAAATGAACGACTACTTGGATTTACAAGAAGTTGACAAAGTCGACGTTCAAATGAGACTGTTCGCCCAGAGCCTGACAGGAGACGTCAAGAAATGGTTCAAAGATTTACCTGCCACATCAATCCCTGACCTTGTCACATTCCAACGAAGCTTTCTCGATAGATGGGAGGTAAAGAAAAACCCTCTTCAAATACTGTCAGAGTACGAGAACATAAAAAGAAATCAAGGTGAGACGGTCCAAGACTATTGCACCCGTTTTAACAATTTGTATAATGCAATCCCAACTGAAATTAAACCTCCACAGGGTTTGGCATTGATTAAATTCCCTGATGGATTTGATGCTGACATGTCTTACCAATTAAGAGAAAGAAATGTTGCCACCCTTGAAGACATGCAGAAAAGTGCTATTAGTGTAGAGGCTAATCTTTTGGCGAAACAGGCCCGTAAAAGGTCAGAGAGGAGAGTTACGATCAAAGAAGAAACTTCCACATCGACCACTGATTCCAAATTGGATTCTGTGGTCAGATCTCTGGAATTATTGATAGAAAGGACGAGTATCTCAGACAGAAATCCTCCGAGAGACAACACACCTACCCCTCAGATCCGAAACCCCAACTTTAGAAGAAACCCCCCGCAAATCAGGCAAAGAGATCCTAGGGATCAAAGAGACCAAAGGGATCAGAGAGGTCCTGATCAGCCGATCAGACCTCCCCTGCAGGAAAACTATGCTGACGATGGGGGGGAAGTAAATGAGGAATTGGAGGACACTCATATCAACCTCATGGGAATTCATGATAATGAGGCCATTTTCCTTACTCAAGAAGAGCAAGAAATCTTTATGCTAAATCAAACAAAGGTAAGTAAGGAGGCTGAGGATGCAGGATAACAGGCCTATGAAAACGCTATTTTGGAGGCGCACCGCCAATACAATCTGCGAAGTAAGAAGACAGAAGGAAATTCCTCTAAAAAGATGACCGAAACGCAGAAGGTAGCCGAGAACGAGAAAACCCCCGAGAAAACCACGACTGAAAAGTTTTCGGAGAAGGGTAAAACCGAAGCTCCAGTGAAGAAGAACATCACTATACTGAAAAGACCAGCTCAGCCCGAAGTTTCACCGGTTACCCCACCTATTACTTCTGAGCAGAAGAAAATGGTGGACCTACCAGAATCGATGAGTCAGACCCGAACACCAGCGCCTTTTAGCCTGGAGGCAGAATTGGCCAAAATTAAAATTCTCATCCCACTGACAGAGTTGATAAGTAGAGGCGGTTATCATTCATAGGTATTAAAAGCTTTAGCCATTGAACCTGACATAGGCACCAGGGCCTTGACTATTGGATCAGTGACTCATTCTGACACTGTGAACCTTGCTGATGATCGTCCCGAACTCCTTTTCGGACCTGAAGTAGATGGTCAAGATGACACCGGTGATGTAGCTCCCTTCTACATCAGTTTGAACATACACGATTTGAGATTGCATAATGCCATGCTGGATTCAGGTGCCTCGCATAATTTGATGCCCAAAGTGGTAATGGAAAAACTGGGATTGGAGGTCACTAGGGCTTACAAAGATCTACACTCGTTTGACTCCAGCAAAGTCAAATGTATTGGTTTGATTAAAGACCTCTGCATAACCCTGGTTCAGATCCCCTCGAAAAGCATGGTGATGGACGTGGTGGTTGCCGACATCTCGCCAAAATATGGTATGCTGTTATCCCGCTCTTGGGGAGCTAAGTTGAAAGGAACCTTGCAGCTGGATATGTCTTATGCCACTATTCCAGTGTTTGGACAACAGAGGAGGTTATACAGAGAAACACTGATGAAGTATATGGTCAGTAGTCAAGAGAAACCTCACAACTACCCCCTTTACTCTGCTCATTCAGATTTAGACTCGTTCATCTTGTACAATGATGGTGATACTGAACAACCAGATATGCAGCTGATGGAAGAGGTAGCCAGTCAAGATGAAGATCCAGAAAACAATGGGGCAACCAAGATGAAAAATGTAATCACTGAGGAGTTCCCTGCTGATTTCTGGAGTATGGATTTTGATGGGGCTGTGAGTAAAGAAGGAGCAGGAGATGGAGTTTGGTTGCATAATCATCAAAAAAGGTATTCAGAAAATCATTCCTATAAGTTAAATTTCCATTGCACTAACAACGTTGTTGAGTATGAAGCTTTAATGCTAGGATTGAAGCTGTTAAAAAGGGTGGGTGCTAAGCAAATAATGGTAAGGGGTGATTCTGAATTGATTATTAAACAAATTAAATGTGAATATGCTACTAAACATCCATGCTTTAGAGCATACAGGAATGCTGCTCTGGATTCTTTGAAGTGTTTTAACGAGGTGGACTTGCAGGTAATACCTAGAGGACAAAATATTCTGGCCGACGGATTAGCTACATCAGCTACTTCCTGCAAGATCCCTTTCCGACAAACTCACCCATACACTGTGGAAGTGAAATGTAGACCGACAGTGCCCGATAATATCAAGTACTGGCAAGTGTTTGGAAATGACGATCAGATAGAGGATTTTCTGCAATGTAAGAACGATTTTGAATGTACAAACATAGATGTAGAAAATGAAAATGTAAATAATTCTGATTTTGAAATAGATAGTGTTCATACTGTAAATACAGTAGACACAGAGGATTCAGTAGATTCAAGAGAGTTAGGAGACGACGAACTGGAGGCCGAAGTTTTGCAATTGAAAAGCAATGTTTTACCTAGAGGTCTCGTCCCTTTAGAAGATCTGTTTGACAATGACGACGTAGCAAAGAAGCCCAAAATAGAAGCCCATGGGCAAGAGGTAGAAGACTGCAATATAGGATTTGAAGAGAAACCTAAGATGGTTAAACTGTCCAAATCTTTACCCCCAGAACAAAAGCTTAAGTACATTGAGTTATTCAAAGAATATTCTGACGTTTTTGCCTAGAGCTATGAAGATTTGAAAGCCTATGACACCAGCATTATAAAACACAGGATTCCCATAAAGGAGGACCAGAAACCATTTAGGCAGAAACTTAGGAGGATAAATCCCAATTTGCTCCCCTTGATAGAAAAGGATATTAAGAAAATGTATGATGCCAATATCATAGTCCCACTCCGTTTCTCTAAATGGGTTTCTAATTTAGTCCCTACTCGCAAGAAAACTGGGGAAATCTGACTCTGTATAGATTTCTGGAATCTGAACAAAGCGTCCTTGAAGGATAACTACCCCTTGCCTAAAATGGATCACCTCCTGCAAAGATTGATCGGGTCTAGTCGAATTTCTCTGTTAGATGGTTTCTCAGGTTACAACCAGGTCCTAGTTCACCCAGATGATCAGGAAAAAACTGCTTTCACCACTCCTTGGGGCACTTTCATGTATGTGAAGATGCCTTTTGGTCTGATGAACACAGGAGCTACCTTCCAGAGGGCAATGGATATCACCTTCGTTGAAGAGTCGGGTAAGTTTATCGTCGTTTATTTGGATGATGTGACTGTATTCTCCCAATCTGATGATGAACACCTGCGGGACCTTAGACGAGTTTTTGAAAAGTGTAGAAGGTTCGGGATTTCTTTAAATCCCAAGAAATGTCTTTTTGGGTTGGAAGAAGGCAAACTGCTGGGACACATCATCTCTAAGGAGGGAATCAGAATTGACCCCAGTAGAATAGAGGCCATACTAAAGTTAGAACACCCAAGGAATCTAAAAGAACTACAATCCTTTATAGGGCAAATTAACTTTCTTTGAAGATTCATTCCTAATCTAGCTGAGCTCCTCCGAAATATCACAAACATGCTTAAAAAGGACGCAAAAATAAAATGGGACTCAGAGTCCAGACAATCCTTCGAACAGGTCAAACGAGCACTCACAGAGGCCCCAGTTCTGATTAGTCTCGAATTCACTAAAGATTTCTATCTTTTCTCTTTCGCCTTGGAACATACTATAGCAGCTGTATTACTGCAGAAGAATAGTGAAGGGTACGAACAACCCATAGCTTTCTTCAGCAAAGCTCTAAGAGATGCTGCACTAATTTATAATATCATGGAGAAACAGGCTTTTGCTTTGGTAAAGGCTATAAAAGACTTCAGGGTCTATATTCTTCATTCACATGTCATAGCATATGTTCCAAACGCTGTTAAGCCCTAATGTTGGCCCATTACCCCTTAATTGGGGCATATTAGATTAGTAATGCTATTTTATTTATGTCAGCTTTAGGCCATTAGTTGTAATTTAGATTAGTAATGATATTTTAATTATGGCGGCTTTAGGCCATTATTTTTAATTATACCTCCTAGTCTCCTATATATACCAAGGAGACATTTTCATTTTGAATCATCTTGTACTTGAACATTTAAGTGGGGTAAAAGGAGGTTGCCCCCTCGAAGAGG
>ML777297.1:1031166-1054018 GCA_009831015.1 Picea engelmannii | reverse complement strand
TGCTTTTAATCAAAGGGGGGGGGGGGTCCGGAATGAATATTCCTTACGACGGGCCCCTTGTTACATATGGCATGGTTCTATTGGTCCAGAGGTCACATCCCCCACCTGCTACTTGACATCCCGTCACCCCTGGACGTCATCCTCCACTAAGTCCACTTGTCCCACTTGCCTCCAGGTCTGAGTCCCATCCCATAACTGCTGTCAGTCCCTGTTGTCAGGCCTTTACTCTTCTCATTCATGGCCAGCCCCCTTCGGCGACTTTACCTCCAATCACCTGCCTCCACGTCACTCCCCCATATGCTTTGGCCATCGTCATCTGCCACTTCATCCCTAGTGGCCCGTTGTCCATTAATAACAGGATAACATACCCGTTGTCACGCTGACCGTTTTCCTGCGTCCGACCGACCCATTTTTGAATAAAACTACCGTTTCCCTTTGTAGTCGTTATTCATCCATCGCGCCAGAAACCACCTATTCCTCCATCGCTCCTGCATCACTTTCGCCTACAGTCATCCGACCCCACTAACATATTGTTTATTGCAGGTATAGTTGCCGAAATGGTGTTTAAGACGAAGCAAGCTGAAGAGGAAGAGAATCCGTTCGTTCCTGCTCTGGTTGACCTGGATAAAATTCCCCTGGTCGATAAAGATTGTGTTAGAACCCTATATAATAGGGGATCAATGTTCTGAATAATATTTATGTTTTCCAGGCACATGTGTTCGCTCACGACGCTTGGCGAAGGCGGCGAAAAGTGCACGACACTTACCAATCATAAGATGAGTGTTTGCGCGCAAGTTTTAAAGCGATTTCTGGCGAAATTTTATCGCAAATTTTGAAGTGGTTTGAAATGAAGAAATTTGACTCTTGAGGGTCAAAGGCAAATTTGGGGTTTTACAATCTGTGTTTGATGAATTTAGCTAAAAAAAACAAATGAAATAATAAGTGGCCCCCCTCGGCCTTTATGTAGAAGTTTTATGCAAAAGTTAAAAAATTATTTTCCAAAATTTTATATTGGCCGAGGGCCAATCTCCACGCATTCAACTCACAAGCGCACGCAACACAAACACCAAACCCCAATGCCCAAGCCTTGGGCTCGGGCTCGGGCTCACTTCGTCGAATCCATATTGCAAACACGCCAATATGTAAAGGTTTTAAAATCCATTCTTCATGTGAATGTGGGATATTTCCCACAGAGAGCCAACAAAATACATAAAGCGCAATTTTAAAACCCTGCCAAGTGTTTGAATCAGTTGCAAGGAGTCTTATGCAGAGGAGCTGCCAGGTCTAGGTGTCAGGGTATTGGGCTAAGCAACGACAGTAACTATGTGCAGATACAGTTTTGATGCGCCATATGTAATAGAGATCATCCCCAAGGTTAATGTACAGGTGTCTAAAACAATGTGATATTGTTGTGGTTGCTCAGGCCGCATGCACCCACGAAGAGCAGTAGCATGTAAGGTTGCAACGGTGGTCATAGGAAATGGACAGAACCACCTCATATTATTCGAAAAGGACCTTGAGACCTCCTAAAAACTCAAATGGAGCATGCCATGATAAGTTAAATTGTATAATTGAATAGTTGATCAGGGTCTTGGGACGATTTCGAGAGTCAATCTGGATTTCATGGCGGCGCATATCACCAAGAGCTCTTTGAATGTAGGAGAATGTCAAGGTCATAAGCCAGTACCAAGGAATGCCAATGATGTCGATAAACATGGCTTGTGTTTTGAAGCAAAAGGAGTAAATTCAACCTCCCCAGGGCAGACTGAAAAGACCAATAAAAACGTGAATGGCATAGCAAAGGAACTAAAGAAACTACACAGGGAATGCCACTAACTCAGTAACAGTCGTTGCTGTCCTGTTTTCTACTATAGCATTTGCTTCTATTTTCACAGTTCCTGGTGGCTATGGATATAGTGTTTATGGAGATGCCATAGTAGACAATATTACACTGTTCCAAATATTTTTCATCTCCAATGCATTTGCCCTGTTTACATCTTTAGCTGTTGTGGTAGTACAGATCACACTAGTACGATGGGAAACAAAATATCAGAGAAAGGTGGTGGGAGTGATCAATAAATTGATGTGGCTGGCTTCTGCATGTATAACTGTAGCGTTCTTTGCATTGGCATACATTGTTGCAGGCTGTCATGAGCTATGGTTGGCAATCATTGTTACATTAATAGGTGGCATAATTATAGTTGGTGTGTTGGGCATAATGACTTACTTTCTTGTCAAATTCAAGAGAAACAGGTCTTTCAAGACAAGAAAATCTTCAAATAGCCGTGGATCAAACTCATGGAATTTACCTTCAGAGTTTTCTAAATCTGAAAGTGAAAAGATATATGTACTCTAAAAACTGTTGCTTCAAATGTAATGCATTTAAATCACTGCTATGATCTAACTCATATGGGTTCGGTCAAACTCTTTGGATTCATCATGTGTGTGATTCTTTGCATCCACGGTAATTTTTGTACACCTCAAGCTTATTTACAGAAGAAATCCTAGTCAGTACATTGAGTTTTGATTGCCTGGGTTCTGCTCAGTGTGGTAGGATCTTGCATGGAGTCATAGCAGTTTTCTTGCAGCATTCCTGATTTTGAAGGTTAGTATGGGATATTGCTATAATGATAGGCTTTGAAATTCACCAAATTATGAACTCAGACAAATTGCAGCCTACTTCAAATCCAATATTCGGAGAAGGAAATGAGAACTATGCACGGAAATGTGCAACAGAGGCTACTCAATAGGATGCTCTCTTGTCAGAAATGCAATGACCACCATCTGGAAGAGGAGTTACTGAGGATTGTTCAAAGGATATTGAGGTAGATGAAGAAAGCCCAAGTCATTGCCAGGACAAAATAGACGGTTTGCAATTCATAAAGAGAATCTCCAAAGAAGTGTTCAATGGGTACAGTGGAAAATGCAAACCAAAATGTAAAATTAGAAAAGCTGGCTAGTTCTTCAGTACCAAGGACTTTCTCTTGTGGTAGGGATATTTCCCATGGATACTCTTGTTATTATTGTTGATGAGGATAACAATACTAGAACCAATACTTGTGATGTAAGTTCAGATACTGAGCAAGATGACCTTGATATAGGTATCTAGGAAATGCAATTTATGATACATAACCAGATGGTGATGATATGAGAGGCACTGAAGGATATTGCAAACATAGTTATTCAGAATGTTATAGAAATGTTCCAGATTTAAATAATGATAGTTCAGATTGTGAAATTCTGAAAGCAACTCATGGGGAAATACGCCAAAAGTAATCGCTGAGGATAGTGACAAACAGGGAGCACCTGGCAGTTAGAGCACCGGTGGCAGAGTAGTTAGAGCTCAGGTGGCAGCAGTTGGACAGAGGTGGCAAAGATGTCCTATACTTCAGGAAATGGTTGGAGCACCGTTTCTCCCACTGCCTATACGCCATCAACATCCTTCAGCAAATTCAGGACAACCAAGCCAGATGCCAAATTTAGTTTCCAGTTAATTTGTTGTTTTGTTTGTTGTGGGAGACCATCTACTACATGTGTCACTTATTGTAACTACTTTTCTATTCTTAGAGTGAAGAGTCATGAGCCCGAATCTTTGAAGGCTGGGGGGATTTTTTGTTATATATAGTGATGTAAAAAACTTAATGAGGGTTCGACTGGGCTGAAGAGGAGAGGCTCGACCTGTGTGAGAGGTCTAGAGCTGAGATTTTCATTTCTTTGCTGGAGCTTGGGCTGTGTATGGCCAGTTAATATTATTGTAATATTTAGATGATCAACTCAGAAATGTGCAAACGGTTCTCAGGATTCCTATGTAGAAATGATGGTGGTGTTCTTCTTTGTTAATGTATTTCCTGTCTTCTTTACAGTTTGTTTTCATTTCTTATTACCAGAAGGAAAGTAATAGGGGCAAAATTTATTATCAGATACTCTGCCCCTCAGCTTGTGGTGATCTTTATGTTTATCTTCTAAAGGCTAGTTCAGGAACTCTTAACTGCTCCTGTGCCTGGTTTTTCCCTCACCTATTTCTTCCTCTAATCCACGCCATTAAAACTTAAATCGATCCAATGTTTCTGCTACCTTGCCCTGTGTAACAGTCTTGTCCAGATCTGAGATGTGAATCATTTTTAATCGTAGACCCCATTTGTCCAATGGCCCTCCTCATTGCCCCAAACTAACCATCTGAAAATCAAAAACTCTATATTTTATTTGCTTTTATAACTAGCCTAAAACCCATCCTTTACAAACCAAGCTAAATCTAAAAGAGAGATCCCTCTCTGAGTCTTGGAGGGCTAGATCCAAGACTTGAAGCGGTTCGAGGTTACCTCTGTGTTTGCCTCAGCAGCCTTAGGCAAATTACAGATTGCTTGATAGCAGACACTATATGTAGTTTCGACTTCTCTGATCTCCAGTCGTGGCTCTGGGAGGTTTTCCTGGACCAGAGCGATGAAATTTGACTCTAGGAGTCCAATTTGCCACTGTATCTCTTCCCCCAGATTCATAATTTCCCCGAGTTTTCCCTCCAATGCTAGGCCCACTATGTTCCCGACCAGAAAGCCATCCTTTCTTCATCTGGAGATGTTATTTTCCTCATCACCCCTGAATATATCGACCAGATGTTACAAATTACCCGAGCAGAATCTGCATCCCCCTTTAATTTAGAAATCCTCGCCGAGCTATACCAGAAAATGACGTTCCCACAGAGAGCTCAAATTTTCAATCTTTTTCTTCCCACTTCCGCTCCACTCCCGTCCACCAATCCCCCGTATCCTTCTTCCATGTTTTCCACCAGAGGAAATCAAATTATTTCTTCTCTGTGTGCCCTACTTGGATATTATTCTGATCAGTGGGTAGATGAGCCCATCCTGGGTTTTTTGTCCATCTTCTCCAACGACGAACAACCAACCATGCAGTTCGACTACATCACCTTCTTGTCCAATAATATCCATGAGCAGTTCGTCAATTTCACCACGGAAGGCATGTTTAGGTACTCATCCATTCTGGCTTACATGTTCGTCTATTTCCAAGCCGACAGGTTCAATTTCTCCATGCAGAAGATGGATGCCGACGGGAAGCCCCAGCCAGTCACAGCGTGGACTTCTCTCCTGAAACACAATTCTGTTGAATACGACTTCACAGTGTTCATCGACCGGTTTTACCACCCTGTGGTAAGTATGTTGCGTGGCATTCCTGAGCCACGAATAAATGATGAGGTCCAGAGAATCCTGCATCTCTCGGACAACGTTCAGACAGGAGATTGGTATTTATGCCAGAATCACACAGAAATTAGAGTATTTGGGTGCGAATTGGCGACTTTTAAACTGCCTCGATATGTACCGGTAAGGCTTTTTGCATTAGAATATATAAGGCAGATTATGAATTCTGATGATATTCATTTTGTTTCGCTTAAGAAAAAGCAACAATTGAGAATCAAAGGACAAATTGGTCCTTTCATCTGCAATAACCGAGGCGCAGGGTAAGAAGCAGACCGAATTTTGAAGGAAATGAAATTCTCTACGAGTTTCATTTGGCACTATAATCCCCACGGGATCATTTCAGATATGAGGGTGAAAAACAAAAATGCCCCGTATGCTCACGAGCCCAACCCAGAGATTGAGAAATTTGCGAATCAGACAGTATGGCTGCCTGACACTTTGCTGGACTTGGAACAGCAGGTGCCCTCAACAAGTGCGCTACCCACTACCACACCTCAGGTCCTCAAGGAGAAGAGACCCCGACAGGAGTCATCTCGTCCTGTAACAGAGATGTCATCAGAGGAATTCCAAATTCACTCCAAGAAGCCGAAGACAGTCTCAACGCCCGGCACTACAGTAGAAGCTACCACAATGAATACCATAGTGACCACCACTGGGGCCAAGAAATTCAGTTTTCCTTTCAGCTCCAGTCAGCTTAAGGAAGTAACAAAAGCATTAAAATCCTCAGATTCTCCCTTGGACACTCCGCCAAGAAAGAATGGGCCCAAGTTGGGCATTTTTGAAAAATATGACTTGATCAATAAGAAGAACCAGACGCTCACCAGCAGCACTTATGCACAGTTCCAGAAGCAGTCATCCACAGCCCAGCATAGACTTCTTTCGGCATTTGATACAGAAAAGGGTAGGATGCATATGGCGTTCCTCCAAGCACAAGTGCCTGATCCCAAGGTGATATCTGATTACAAGAGAGCCATGTTTTAGTTTCAAGCAAAAGATGTGCATCCGGCAGATCAGATGGATCTGCACAAGAAAACTGGGGAGATGATTTTCCACACTTTATCCCATGCTTCAACTTCTGCATCAAAGTTTCGGGTAGCTTTGAGCAATGCCCAGACCCAACTGAAGCTAGAAAAAATATCTTCTTTCGCGAAAGACAACAGGATATGGATGTTGGAGGAGTTGGTCCTCAAGATCGGTTACGACCTGGTGAATGTCAAGGCTACCAAAGAGATGATTAAAAAGAAAAATGTTGACATCGCCTCATTGAGAAAATAGCTAAAGCTACCCCCAACAGAGGACCCACAGGCAAAGGAAATAGCTAAAAAGGAAGGTGAAAAGGATGAGATGCTGAAAGTACTCCTGGAGAAAAATGCTCAATCAAAGGAGATGGAGGCAGAGATGGAGAGACTGCTCAAAGAGAAAGAGCAGGCAAAGCCAATGGAAGGCATTCCATTGAGTGCTATCCCAATTGCAACAACAACAGTGATAGTCATTCCATCTGCAACAGCAGTACCCCTACCATAAGGAGCAATAGACCTGGCCAAGTCTATGGAGAGAATGAACCTGCAAGAGTCAGAAATCAGTAGGCTTAAGAAAGAAGTGGAAAATCTCCAAGAGCTAAAGACTTATTTCCAGACAAGTCTGTCCAAAGAGAAGTAGGTGAATGAGCAAATCAGAAAGGAGTTACAGCAGCTCCAGAAACAGACAATGGCAGGAAAAACTTTGGTTGAGGTCAAAGAGATCGTGTGGACTGATATTTCCAAGTCCATAAATGAAATCTGGCCAATGGTTCAAATCATGTTTGAACAAAACGATTTGCTCGAGAGGAGCAAACAGGATGTGGAGAAAATCAGAGCAGAGTTGGGAGACATGCCAGCACAAGCTAATGAAATCATAAGGTTCCTGAATTCCAAGACCCAGGAGGAACTTGAAGAATTGAAAATTGAGGACAGGACAGAGACTATATTGTAGGTGAAAAGAGTTCTAACCAAAAGAGGTTTGATGCTTCAGCTTGAGGAAAAGATCCAAGTCATGGATCAAGGAGTGTAGAAGTTTTTCCACAAGATAGATGCTCTGCAAAGGAAGGGCCTACCTGGTATGAAGGTCATTAATGACAAATTAATGACACTCCCTGATTATAAGAAAAGGTTGACCGAAGTGTCTAAGGACAATTCTAAGTTTGCAGGAATACAGGGAAGCATCACAGGAAAAGCATTCATGGATGCCTTACAGTTGGATATTAGTATCCATCACGAAATTAAGCACATTTTCATCATCAAGCCTACATTTGCTAAATACACAAACATGGATGAAGTGTATCGGAGGTTGCTTAAAGTCACAGTGCCAGGTCATATCAGATGGGAAGAACTGCGTGATCTGCTAGATTAGCAGATGAGCTGTCACGTCCAGTCACCTGTCATGTGAGAAGAGGTTACGATGGCACCTCACCAACGGCCTACCCCAGAATTTTAACATACAGTTGTAATGAGTCATCAATACAGTTTTGATTAGTTAAGTTAGTTAGTCTAAAAATAGTATGAGCACGTCCTGATCAGTTATGACAGGAGTGTATGTTCTTTGTATTACAAATACTTCATTTTCCGATGTATTGAGGGTTGTTGATTCGCACACCCGATTGCTATCAAGCTGTATCATTTTTGAAGAGATCCACCATTAATAAAAAGAGGCATTTTACAGGATTCTTGTGTATGTTCACTGGTGAAGTGATTCTCTATGTTAAAAGTTGTCTTTCTCTGTATTCATTTTGTTTTCTGAATCTAATCTTTATGAATAGCGTTATGTTGTAGGATTTATCTCTGATACCCTGTTTCCGATTCTAAAGATTTAAATGTTTATCTTCTAAATATCTTCAATTAAGAAATTCTTAACTGCTTGTTAGTTGAAGTATTTTCCTCATCTGTTCATCCATTCATCATTTTAATTATTAAAAGATCCAGTGAATGTATTACCTCGCCCTGTGAAAATCTTCTTTGGCGTTTATGGTTATTTCTCAGATTTGATTAAACACTGACCCCATAGCCCAATGGATGTGTAGTTTGTCTCAACCAACTTTAAAACCCTTCACAACAAAACCAACAATCCCTTTAACTAGCCTAATATTCAAAATCAAAACAAATCTAAATCATATAGAGAGATCCCTCTTTGAAACTAGAAGGGCTAGATCCCAGCTTTAAAAGCGGTTGGTTAAGGTTACCTTAGTAGATTTCTTATTTTTCAACCTCTAGGAAATTTACCGAGTGCTAACAGATCCATTATGTTTCTAGGGCCTTTTTTCTAGACTCTCTTGCCATGGTATCCTTGATAGTCTCCAGGGATCTAGCTAACTCAGTAACTCTGTCTTTTTTTGTATCAAGAGCTCCTGCAACTTCATAAACTGCCACAATATTTACATTGACAAAGGCATTAAGTGTTTAAGCTACTTTTATTGCATTATCTTTAGGATCTAGTCCTAATTTCCACTTGATAATTCTTTCAGAAGTCTCATGACTTGTATCAACTCTCTCTCTTTTCCTCTTAGGTGTTATTTTCTCGATGGCTCTTGTATTATGGTTGTAGTAGTAGTCACCAACAAGGATGACTGCACCTTCAAAACCTAGTCTTGCATATGTGACCGATAAAATTCTTGGAATGGCTTCCAATGGAGTACATTTGTCTATTGGGGTGTCAAACATGTTAGTGTCAGAGCCTATTGTCACAATTGTATTGTTGTGTGCTCGTTTGTTCTCTTGATATTTGGAAACATTACTCCTTTATCAATATTCCTTCTTCTTCTTCGTTTTTTCCTTTGCGATCAATGTTTCTTGCTTTTTACTTGTTTCTTTTTCCTTTTCTGGCTATGTAATTGTTGATTTATCCCCATTATTTATTTTAGAGGAAATATCCTTAGCTTTGGTATTTTCTAACTCGACCTATTTCTCTTCGGCCTCTTTCTTCTTTCTCTGTTGGTACCTTTCCTCTCCTTCATCAACATTTCTTGCTAATTCTACTTCCTTTTCTTTCTTTTCCCATTCTTTAGTCTCTAACCTTTCTTTATATTTTAGTAGCAGGGTTTTAAACTGTTCTAGCCTCAAGGTTCTATCTCGATCTTCTTCTTTCCTCAACTATTCTTGTGTTGTTTCATTGGTGAGTATTTCTACTGCCTCTTCAAAACATAAGGCTCCCCGAAAAATATCCTCTGCAAAATTGGATTCATGCACAATCTGTGGTGCTGATTGAATGACTCTCATATGTTCAAATACTACATTTTGGGGGTCATAAGATTTTGTTTCCCCAACATAGAGACATAATTCTTTTAGGATTCCAACCACCTTTTTAGCTTGTTTCTTATTCTGTAGAGAAAAAATGCCTATGTGAAGAGGAAAAATGGGCCAATATGATCTAGGTGGATATCATTGGCCACCCACCTTTTCCAACTGGCTTAAAACAGTTTTTTGACAATTTTGGTAATCTACTATTTTTAGCAGTTTTTAACTTCTGGGGCCATTTTGAGGGCCTAAATGAAGGTTTTTCGGGATCGAGCTTCTCAATGATAATAGAAGTCTCTTATTTAGCCTCCAAAATGAATCTAATTGACAATACCTTTCCAACGAGCTATTGTGTGCCCCAAACAGAGATCCTATCCAAAAGTTACGACCCTGAGAAGTTGATGTACTAACTTACCCAAATGGGGCCCACATGACTTTTGGTGCTTCATCTCCTAGGGTTAGGTTTTTAGATGTCTAGGGTTTTTGACATTAGTTTTTATTGTAAAAATTCCTTCAGAGCCTCATTGTAATCATCTTCTTGCGAATGAGCATAGCCATCACATCTCTTCTCAGAGATAAGCCGCCACCATTCCAACAAGCCTGTTTTCACTGCATTTTATAGTTTCGGCTTATTTCCTTATTGAATAGAAAACAAATTTTATTGTATATTTGTTATTCTGTGTTAATCATATTTTAATAATCTGTATTCATTTCATTCTACTCATAAAATCCAGATCAGTGGTATCAAAGCGGTCTTCTCCTTGTCGTCTTAATGCATGTCCCCAACAAGGTCAGGGTACAAAGAACTGGGTCTCGAGCTTGTTTCTCTTGAGGAAAAAAGATCTCGCACGCCCAAGCGACCTTTCATGGTAGGAGAAAAGAAATATGATGGGACAAGAGATCCTTTCAAAATGTTTCTTGAGGACAGATGATGAATAGTTTCGCGCAAATCCTTCGACGACTACCAACAAGCGACACATCTTCCTCGAGCAGAGGCGCCACCCCCTTCAAGGTACAAATAAACTTTGATATTCCTATATTTGAAGGTTAGATAGACACGGATGTTGTAGACAAGTGGTTGAATCTACTAGAAGGGTATTTTTCTATCCATAACTTTTTGAATAAAGAAAAGATTACTTTTGTGCTCCTCAAAGCCGTTCCCCATGTCAAATATTGGTGGGAGACTTTATGTGAGCAAAACAAAACAAAGGAACCCTCATTATTTACAGTCATGACCACTTGGGAATCCTTCAGGATGATATTAAGGAACAATACTACCCCGTCGAAAGTTATGACAACTTGTATACCAAATGGACCACATTGCGGCAAGAAAGAAACCAAGCAGTGCCAGAGTTCATAGATATCTTCCATACCTTGTGCACCAAGATGGGTATCAAAGATTCAAAGTGACATATATTGCTCAAGTATCATGGTGCTATGCATTGATACATACATACCGAAATGGAATTTCTGGACATCTTGTCCTTGGGCGCGGCCTACCGATATGCCATCAAAATCGAGCAGAAGCTCAAACAAAAGACGTGGAAATTTGGGCCTGGGAACCCCTCACAATAAACTCCAGGAAAGGGTGGCCCCAACCCACATAAAAAAGGACAGAGAAAATATGGACAGTATCAAGACAACCAGTCCAATCCACAAGCAAAGAAGGACACCAAAAAGACAAAGAAAGATACCGGGAAGCGGTGCGACTTCCATAAGGGCCCTTGGCATAACATTATTGATTGCAGCTCAAAGCAGTCGTTGGAGGCCGAAGTGAAAGCCTCTAAATCAGATGCATGTTCTGAATCTGAGTCAGAACCAGAAAGGGGAAGATGAATCATTGACGTGGAGCACAATGCCACCATTTCTAGCACCAAGCTCCAGCCTGGTGAACCAGACGAGCTAGAAGAAGGTGAGCGCCTCTTCCATTCACAGATGTGGGTGAAATGTACCCTGCTACACTTCATCATTGATAGAGATAGCCATAAGAACCTCATCTGAGTAGAGGTCATCAAGCGGTTGGCCCTACCAACAATGCCGCACCCACAACCCTACACCATTGAATGGCTCCACAAAAGAAATGATCTCTGTGTCAGCCAACAGTGTCGACTATCGTATGACATCAAGCCCTTCAAAGATGAGGTATTGTGTGATGTTGCTCCTCTTGAAGTTTGTAATGTTATTTTGGGAGAACCTTATTTATGGAAACGTCATGTTGTATACGGTTCTAGGCTTCATAGTGTTATTATTATTTTAAATAGGAAATTGTATAGGATACCCAAGGCAATCCATCCTAGTGCTATTTCCTTGATCTCTGCCAAGCAATGCAGGAAGGTCATCTCTCAGACCAAAAAATTTGTCTTCTTTGTGATTCACTCTCAGAGTGAGCGAAATATCACAGCCACATCCAAGGCTTCCGCGACCGATCTATCCACACAACAAAAGAAAGTGGATAAGGTCATGTAAGAATACTCAGATATCTTCTCTTCTCCTACTGGGGTACCTCTAGACTACTAGGTCAAGCATCCCATCGATCTGACCCCAGGCGCATCACTACCCAATGGGCTAGACTACCACCTCTCTCTATTAGAAGATGAGGATATCAAGAGGTACATCCAATGTAATATTCCTTAGGACGAGCCCCAGTTGTATTTATGAATTGTAAACATGTTTTGTAGGCTGGTGAGCCGAGCAATTATAAGATGGTAAGCTTATGTGTTATAGGCCAGAGAGCCTAGGTGTTAAAGGCCAGGAGTTTGTTTTTGTACATGTAACTATTCATATCAGTAATATAAAAAACATTGTTGCGTGTAGAACGACCACGAAGAAAGAGTGATGGGGGACTAAGCTTCCACTAGGCTAGGTAAGAGACAGAACTGAGAGGTTGGAAAGAGAGGCTAGGCCTAAGGGCTTAAATCTAAGAGAATAATAATAATTTAATATTATTCAAAAATTTGATTAAAGGGATATGTCTTATCTTGAGTTCCGGGAAAGGGAACAAATGCTAAATGGAGTGCATGCAGCTCCAGGAAGACAGGTGTCGACCTAGGCACATGTAGTTAAAGATGAAGAGTCATCTTGTGTTGGGGTTTTGCTCCCGATTATTCCATCCACCGTCTAACCTATTTGGGCCTATGTCATTGACCTATGCATCTAGACACACTTCTGAGAAACCTCCTACTGGGGGGGGGAAGCCGACCTGTGTTATCCTATGAAACCAACATGTCGACACTGGCCAAAACTGGGTTTGTGACTTAACCATTTTTGGGTTGCTGCCTTTTCCCTGAGCCATATTGAACCATTGTTATTGTCCTCATTTTGATGGAACTGAGTAGAAGCTATTGAAGAAGTGGGTTTTCAGGGCCGTGGTTGAAGAGGTAGGTTGTCAGGCCTGTGAGCAGCTCTCTTCGAGTGAGAGAGTTTGTTGGGAAGTGCTTTTCTCCTAGAGAGAGTCCAACACCAGCTACGGAGCTCTGATAATTCTTGATCTGACTTGTTGCCGAGACCCTGATAAGGGAAGTGGAGCAGCTGATGGACTATGGAATAGTGAAGGCATATATTCCCTAGGTGGAACATGCATGTGGGGAATGAGAGTCTGTGAGTAGTGGGCCTAATAAGGCTCATGGATAGAATCCTTCTAGTTGTACTGTGCAGGTTCTTGTAAACTCATCCTAGTCTAGGATTCCCTTGCCTTGGGTGGATCTTAGTCCCAGCTCGGGGGTGACCCGCTGTTGAGCGTGATGAGCAGTGGGGTCTATGGCAGGGAGGTTCGTGGAAGGTCTACACGTAGTTGGTGTTTTTTACTCTAGTTAAAAGATAAGTATCATCCAATGCTTAATTATGTATGTTATGCATGTTTGTGTTACTTGAAATGTTATCATGTGTTCCGTTGCATGTGGACTTACTGTCATTTCCATTTGGATCTATATGGTAGCAGTAAATATGTGTTAATTGTTTTAAATTCATTAAAATGCATGTTATATATATGTGTATGTCAGTGTAGTGGTGTTGTCGGCCTGTTGGTGGCCAGGGATGTTACATCCAAGAACTGCTCCACAAGGGGCACATACATCCCAACTCATCGCCTTGTGGGATCCCAATCATGTTGGTGCAGAATAAAGACGGGACTTGATGACTCTACATTGATTACTAGGCCCTAAATAAAATCACAGTCAGAAACCAGTACCCAATTCCCCGAATTGAGGACCTCCTTGATCAGCTCACGGGGGCCAAATACTTCAGTAAGATTGATCTGAAGTCTGGCTACCACCAGGTCCCAATAGAACATACAGATATATGGAAGACTACCTTCAAATCAAAACAAGGTCTTTTTGAATGGCTGGTCATGCCCTTTGGTTTGACAAATGCTCCAACAACTTTTATGAAGATGATGGAAGATATCCTACGACATTTAACCAATAATTTTGTAGTGGTGTATCTGGATGACATCCTCATCTACAACAAAACTTGGACAGAACACTTGCAACATATTCAATAGGTTATGCACACCCTATGACAACACAAACTATATGCAAACTTGGAAATATGATTCTTCGACATGGACAGGGTCCATTACTTAGGCTACATCATTGATGAACATGGTGTGCATGTGGATTCATCCAAGATCCAGATTATCTGTGATTGGCCAGCCCCAACCACACTCACTAAACTTCAGAGCTTCTTGGGCCTCGCCAATTTCTATCATAGGTTCGTGTTGGGATTCTCTCATATCACATGGGCCCTCAGCCAAGTAACCACGGGTGGCAGTAAGGAAATATTTGTGTGGGGATTTTCCAAACAACAAGCCTTTGAGGACTTGAAGAATATTTTTTTCTCATCCCCAGTACATTCATTACCATACCTGCAACATCCCTTTGATATCGAGACAGATGCTTCAGACTATGCTGTGGGCGTCGTTCTCACTCAAAACGGCCACCCCGTGGCATATCATAGTGAGACACTATTAGATGCTTTCCGTAAGTAACCTACTTATGACAAAGAAATTTACTCCATTGTGCAAGACTTCCGCCAATGGAGACATTACATTTTTGGGAAGGAAATAGTCATCCACACTGATCACAAGCCACTGCAGTTCATGCAGACCCAAGGAAAATTTCAAAATGAATGCCATCAGAAGTGGTCCACATACTTACACCAATTCCACCTCAACATCAAGTATAAAACATGAAGTACCAACCGAGTTGTTGATTGCCTCAACCGACCTCCAATCGCGGAACTCACCATGGTGCTAGAATCTTGTGGCCACAAGACCTCTAGATGGCCCCACCTCTATGAGAAAGACCTTGACTTCTCCACCACCTACCAAATGTTGGGTGCCAACTCAGTGGTCTCTAATTTCCATATTCAGGATGAGATGTTGTGTCGTCTGGGCCATCTATTCATTCCATCAAGTGAGCACGCACAATTGATTTGGGAAGCTCACTACAGTCGGGTGGTAGGACACTTTAGCATCGAAAAGACAGTGGCCATGCTGTAGAAACATTTCTACTAGCCGAAACTTTGACAAGATGTCAACAAGTATATAAGGTCCTGCACTGCCTGTGCTATTGCCAAACCGACCACAAAGAAAAAGGGTCTGTATACCCCTCTTCCTACTCTTGATAGGCCATGGGAATCCATCTCAATGGACTACATGTTGGGCCTCTCTTCCGCTAAGAGGGGAAATGATTGTGTTTTTGTGGTTGTTTATTGCTTTTCCAAGATGGTGATTCTAGCCGCCTGCAAGAAGAACATCACAGCAGAAGCCACTGCCAAGCTCTTCCTTGAAAGAGTATGGGTACATTTTGGGATCCCACAAACCATTATCTCATATCATGACAGTCGGTTCCTCAACACATTTTGTTCATGCCTCTGGTCACTACTGGATACCAAACTCACCAAATCCACTGCCTTCCACCCCCAAATAGATGGCCAAACTGAGGTCTTCAATCAAATGATCGTACATATCCTGAACATGTACAATTTAGAACACCCCCACACATGGGATTATAGTCTTCCCTATGTTCAACATAGCTACAACCAAGCCCTACATAGCTCAACTGGGAACAACTCCTTTCAGGTCGGGTTGGGATTCCAACCATTGGGCCCCATGGATGTTGCACTACCCTTGGCGACCACCTAGGCCAACTCATCCCCTGATCCACCAGAAGTTGATAAAGACACCCGGTTCATGGAGCAGATCCAGTACATCCACCAATAGGTTCACGATATTCTATAGAAGTCTAATGCCAAGTACAAGCAGCACCATGATCAACATCGAGTGTCGCATAAGTTTTAGGTGGGTGACAAATTTTGGTTGCACTTGTAGAAAGAACGCCTTACAGGTCCCCATCGGAAGCTTCGCCCACTCTATTATGTGTTGTACACCATCACCAAGGTTGTGGGTGACAATTATTTTGAGCTCAACATTCCCCCTTTCCTTGGCCTGCACCCAGTCTTCAATGTGGCTCTCCTTCGGCCATATTTCCCACCATTATTGGACACCTCATAGATAGTAGAGCAGTTGAAACCAATAGAGTTCAAACCTAACTGGATGCAACAAGCATTCAGTGATCAGATTGTGGACACTTAGATCAAGGGCACTCGACAACAAAGGATCCAGCTTTATCGAGTCATCAAAGCAGGGCAACCCCTATACCAAGGCAAGTGGCTCACCCAGGTCCAAATTCAGCAGAAATTTCCTCATCTGATGGGGGAACTCAACGCAATGGAGAAAATTTCTTCCTAAGGAGGGAGGATTGATCTAGGTGGATATTGGTGGCCACCCACCTTTTCCAACTGGGTCAAAACAATTTTCTGGCAATTTTGGTAATTTACTATTTTTAGCAATTTTTAACTTCCCAGGCCATTTTGAGGGCCTAAATGAAGGTTTTTCTGGATAAAGCTTCTCAATGATAGACAAACTGTAACATCCCCGACCACCCAGGCTGGGCCAAGCTACACCAGAAAACTCTTTCGTTCTCTCTGCAGAACATATCGTAACATACCCAACATCCAACTGAGCTATGCCACATAAATTTTTCGAACTGCATGCAATTAAAAAATATATATATATACACGTATAACTCTTGCAGAAGCATCATATATAAAATGTAAAAAATACAAATACATATGTAAATACAAAGATTCACACTAAAATAATAGTAACATATACATGTAGCATATACAAGAAATACCCATAAAAATAATATAACTGCACATGTGATAATCCATAATAATAAGCACGTAAATAACAACACAACATGTAAATTTATCACACAATTTGGCACTTATATTGGTAAGAATGTCACCAACTGTGTGTAGACCTTCCACAAACCTCCCAGCCTTAGACCACACTGTTCATCACTCTCAACAGTGAGTCACCCCTAAGCTGGGACTAAATTCCACCCAAGTAAAGGGATTCCTAACCAGGCTAAAGGCTCATAGACAAAAAGAAAGACTCTGTCTCAGGTGCCAACTCAAACTAACAACCTACAGTCCCTCATTCCCCACATGCCTGTCCCACCCAGAAAGTGCGCCCCTTCTCTACTCAACAGTCCTTTGGTTGCCCCACTTCCTTTTCGGGCTTCAGCAACAGGCTAGACATGAAGTCTCAGAGCACTGTAGTAGTAGTTTAACACCTTAAGGAAAACTATTCCCAACAATTATCTCACCCAGAGAATTTCTCATGGGCTTGACAACCCGCCTCTTCAATATCCCACAGGCCTGACAACCCGCTTCTTCAATCCATCTCCCAAGCTAACCAGGTACACCGACACAAAATGGCTATGGATACCAGGTCAGGTATAGTGATAGGAATGCATGAAGGATAACTGACTACATAATTGAAATGGTCATGGAATCATGGCTGAATGATGGAAAAGATGATACGAAATGAACTAATTCCCAACAATATGTATGCATGTCCCCAACTTGACACTTGTCATGTTGGGAGCTACTTTGGCCCACTTGTCCCCAACTTTAGAACTTAGGATAAGATAATTATCCATACTTTATGATTAATAAATATTAATATAATATTTCTTTTTGGATTAAGATCCCTATCATAGCCCTTTTCCCTAAATTTTAGCTCCTCAACCTTTCCCTGACTAGTGGAGTTTAGTCCCCCATAGTCTTTTATCGTGGTTAGTCTGTGTGCAGTGATGTATTTTATATTAATCATGAGACATATACAAAAATAGGCGCACTGGCATTTAACATCTAGGCTCTCTGGCCTAATCAAAACATAAGCATCCTAGCTTATAATAATTGGCTCACCAGCCTATAAAACGCAACATATACAAAAAGGCTCCCTGGCCTCAAAATCACGCGAACTTAAGTTATTGCGCGCAATATTCAAAAATGTGCACACTTCATCATTTTACTATGAAGTACAGGTGCGCACTATGCCATGAAAGGTGCATACAAAAATGATATCAAACAACTCACCAGCTTAAGTACATTTGCATTTACATTATAGTTGGGTTCAGCCTAGGGATATTACAGTGTGAATGTTGGTTGTGGAGTCTAATTATCTTCCTGATTCAGAGGTTTTTTGTTTTCAGCCGTGTTTAAACCCCATGAAGTATTTACACCCCAAATGTATGTACACTCTTCCACGCGAGGGAGTGCAGAGGGGGGTTACCCCCTCTGCGGGGTTCGGGGGGGCTATTCCCCCAGCTGGGGGGTCCGGGGGTAAGCGGGCCCCCGATGGGGGTTCGGATGAGAATCCCCCGAAGGAAAAATTGCCTTGTAAATGTATAGTGTAATTTCATTGTAAATATGGACCGTTCATTATAAGGTCACAAATCTAACGGTAGAAATTATGTCAGGGTTTTTTTCCCTAGAAGGAAACCCTCTGTTATGAAGGAAATGTATTGTGGCTATGTATGAGAGCGAATATTGGATTCTAAGATTAGAGACTGAAAGAAAGAAGAGGAAGTTACAATGGGTTTGCTGTAGGTTGTATCCCTTCATATGTTGGATAATAATAAAGGAAGGACCTGGCAATTTCTCTGGTGGACGTAGCCCACACTAGGTGAACCACGTAAATCTGTGTCTCTATTGTATTGTGTATCTTTTGTGTTTTGTTTCCACATTTGTTTTATTTTATTTCTCCACGGTCCTGTTTTTCTAACAATTGGTATTAGAGCGAAAGGTAACTTGTAGGAAAAGAGGTTTCCTGGTTCGAGTGGGAGTAATGTCAGAAGATGGAAAATTTAGGGTCGAGAAATTTAACGGCCAAAACTACCAATTATGGAAGATGCGGATGGAAGATTATTTATGTCAAAAGGATCTATTCCTACCATTGGGTGGAGTAGAAAAGAAGCCGACAGCCATGAAGGACAAAGAATGGGAGATTCTTGACATAAAGGCTCTAGGAACGATACAACTGAGCTTGGCAGTGTCGGTGGCTTTCAATATTTCGAAAGAAAAGGCAATGAAGGGTTTAATGGACGCATTGGCTAAATTTTATGAAAAGCCCTCGGCGTCCAATAAGGTATTTCTAATGAAGAGATTATTTAATATGAAGATGTCAGAATTTGGGTCTATTGCAGATCATTTAAATGATTTTAATACAGTTACTAATCAACTAAGTTCTGTAAAAGTGGACTTTGATGATGAGGTCAAGGCTCTTCTAATATTGTGCTCATTGCCAGAAAGCTGGAACGGCTTGGTCATGGTTGTAAGTAACTTTGTCTCTGATTCAAATACTTTAAAATTTGATGATGTTGTTGGTGTTATCCTTAGTGAGGAAATGCGACGAAAAATCACAGGTGAGACATCAGGTAATACGTTGAACATGTAGAACAAGGGAATACAAATGGATAGAGGAAAGGGCCTAGAGAACCGCGAGAATTCTAGGAAGGGCAGATCCAAATCTAGACTTGGAAAGATAGAGTGCTATAATTGTGGGAAGAAAGGACATCTGAAGAAAGACTGCAGAGCTCCAAAGAAACAAAGAGATGGACAACATGAGAGAAATCAAGAAGAAAATGTAATAGGTGATGTGTCACAAGATGCTTTGATTTTTTCTATAGATAATATTTCTGAGTCTTGGGTAGTAGATTCAGGGGCTTCATTTCATACCACACCCCATAGGAAACATTTTCTAGATTATGTTCAAGGTGATTTTGGACAAGTTCATTTGGGTGATGATGCACCATACAAAATTGTTGGAATGGGAAAGGTAAAAATAAAGCAACTCAATGGAAACCAATGGTTGTTGAAACAGGTAAGACATGTTCCAGATTTAAGGAAAAATTTAATTTCAATAAGGTAGTTGGCAAGTGAAGGTTGTATATCCATATTTACAAATAAGACGTGGAAGGTCATCAAAGGATCATTGGTGATAGCAAAAGGAGAGAAGGTAGGTACATTGTATTTATGTACTGGTAATACTGACTCTTCTATCTCTTTAGATTCTACATGAGTGGATACAACACTGTGGCATCATAGGCTGGGACACAGGAGTGGGAAGGGAATGCAGATACTTCACAAAATAAATTTGTTGCCAGATCTTAAACAAATTGATTTGGACTTCTGTGAGCATTGTGTTTATCGAAAACAGAAGAGAGTCAAATTTCTCAGAGTCGGAAAAGAAAATAAGAATGAAAGGTTAGAGATTTTGCATACAGATGTACGGGGACCAGCTCAGGTATCATCTCTTGGTGGCTTTCATTATTATGTTACTTTTATTGATGATGCAACTAGAAAACTTGGGTTTATTGCATTCGACAAAAATCTGATGTTTTTGATACTTTTAAGAAATGGAAACCTTTGGTTGAGAATGAGATAGGAAAACGTTTGAAGTGTCTCATATCAGATAATGGAGGTGAATAGTTCATCAAGGAGTTTGATGATTACTATTCATACCATGGGATTCATAGAGAGAAGATAGTTCCAAGAACATGACAAGAAAATGGTGTTTCAGAAAGGATGAACAGGACAATCATGGAGCGTGCAAGGAGTATGTGATTGCATGATGGTTTGCCCTTATAGTTCTGGGTAGATGTTGTAGATACTGTTGTTTACTTAATAAACATAGGACCTTCAAGATCTTTGGATGGTAGAATTCCAAAGAAGGCATCGACAAGAAAAAAGGTAAACTATTCATTTTTGAAAACTTTCGGTTGTGAAGCATTTGTCCATATTGATAAAGAAAATAGAACAAAGCTTGAGGCAAAATCCAAGAAGTGTACCTTTATTGGATACCGTGTTAATGATTTTGGTTATCACTTATGGGATTATGAAAATAACAAAATAATTAGGAGTAGAGATGTCATATTCAATGAGAAGGTCATGTACAAAGATCAGTTGCAGGGAAAGAAATGGGAAAAAGAAAAACAAGAATACACAGTGCTTGATGAGATCACTGAAAAGGAAATTCCAAAGGAACTAGAAAATCAAAATTTACAACAACAGGAGAAGAAGGTACCTCAAACACTTGCAAGTGTTGTTAGAAAATCTATCAGGTTAAGTATACCCCCTGAACGATACTCTCCTTCATTGTATTATTTATTGTTGACTGATTCAGATGAACCATAATGTTATGAAGAGGCAATGTAGGTAGACACCAAAAAGAAGTGGGAGCAAGACATGAAAGATGAAATGGATTACTTGGTAAATAACCATACTTGGGACTTAGTTCGGTTGCCTACAGGAAAAAGAGCATTGCATAATAAATGGGTTTACAAGTTGAAGGAAGAATATGGAAAAATAAAGCGGTACAAGGCTAGACTTGTTGTAAAGGGGTTTGCACAAAAGAAAGGTATAGATTTTGATGAAATATTTTCTCTTGTTAAAATGACTTCAATTAGGACTATATTAAGTCTTGTGGTAGTAGAAGATTTGTATCTTGAACAATTAGATGTTAAAACAACTTTTCTCCATGGGGATTTGCAGGAAGAGATTTATAAGCAGCAACCACAGGGGTATGAGGTCAAAGGGAAGGAGAATTTGGTATGTAGGTTGAAGAAGAGCTTATATGGCCTAAAGCAAGCTCTGAGGCAGTGGTATTTGAAGTTTGATAGGTTTATGATAGAACATGGTTATAGTAGATGTCATTTTGATCACTGTGTTTTTTTCAAAAGGCTAGAAAATGGAAGCTATATTATATTACTATTGTATGTAGATGACATGCTTGTTGTACGGTCTAATATGCAGGATATAAATGTTCTCAAGAAGAAATTAGCTAATTCATTTGTGATGAAGGATTTGGGTGCTGCAAATAAAATCCTTGGTATGAGAATAACAAGAGATAGGTGTTAGAAAAAACAGGACCGTGGAGCAATAAAATAAAACAAATGCATAAACAAAACAAAAAAGACACACAATACAAGAGAGACACAGATTTACGTGGTTCACCCAGTGTGGGCTACGTCCACAAGAGAAATTGCTAGGTCCTTCCTTTTCTATTATCCAACAAATGAAGGGATACAACCTACAACAAAACCCGTTGTAACTTCCTCTTCTTTCTCTCACAGTCTCCTTTCTCAGAATACAATATTCACCATCAATCATAGCCGCAATACATTTCCCTCATAAAAGAGGGTTGCCTTCTAGGGAAAAAAACCCTAACGTAATCTCTACCATTAGATCTGCGACCTTATAATGAACAGTCCAGATTTATAATGAAATTACAATATACTTTTACAAGGCAATTTTTGCATCAGGGGATGTTGCCCCCGAACTTCCGCTGGGGACTCGCTTGCCCCTAGACCCCCCCATCCAGGGGGATAGCCCCTCCGGACCCCGCAGAGGGGGTACCCCCTCTGCACTCCCCCGCGTGGAAGAGTGTACATACTTTTGGGGTGTAAATACTTCATGGGGTATAAACATGACTGAAATCAAGGACCTCTGAATCGGGAATATAATCAAGCTCCACAACCAACAATCTCCCACTTGGAGACTGATCTCAATAACTCCACCGCTACTGTATATGCTGGACTCTGAACCTTCTTGGACCTGACAAATTTCTCATTTTCTTCTTCATTCTTGAAGACCAACTGAAACTGAGCAGGAACTCAGATTCTCCCTAGTTACTCCCTTTGTTAACATGTCTGCATGATTCTCGCTAGTGTGTATATTTTCCAGCTTCAATTGTCCATCTTCCAAGGCGTATCGTATGAAGTGGTACCTCAACTATATATGCTTAGTCTTCGAATGGAAGGCTGAGTTCTTTGCAAGGTGAATGGCACTCTGACTGTCACAGTGCAACCTGTTGTTCTCCTTATTCTTTCCCAATTCCTCCATAAACCTTTGTAACCAAATCATCTCTTTACTAGCCTCTGTAGCAGCAACATACTCTGCCTCTGTTGTTGAAAGTGCAACAACCTTTTGCATTTTTGAAATCCAACTTACTGCTGTTCCACCTAT
>ML777297.1:1017203-1028455 GCA_009831015.1 Picea engelmannii | reverse complement strand
CTACCCAAGACTCAGAAATATTATCTACAGAAAGAATCAAAGCATCTTGTAACACATCACCTGTTACATTTGCTTCCCGATTTCTCTCTTGCTGTCCATCTCTTTGTTTCTTTGGAGCTCTGCAGTCTTTCTTCAGATGTCCTTTCTTCCCACAATTCCAGCACTCTATCTTTCCAAGTCTAGATTTGGATCTGCCCTTCCTAGAATTTATGCGGTTTCTTGAGCCCTTTCCTCTATCCTTTTGTCTTTCCCTATTCTCCATGTTCAATGCATTTCCTGATGTCTCACCTGTGCTTTTCCATCACATTTCCTCACTAAGGATAACACCAACAACATCATCAAATTTTAAAGCATTTGAACCAGAGATAGAGTTACTTATAGCCATGACCAAGCCATTCTAGTTTTCTGGCAATGAGCACAAGGTTAGAAGAGCCTTAACCTCATCATCAAAGTCCACTTTTATAGAACTTAGTTGATTAGTAACTGTATTAAATTCATTTAAATGATCTGCAACAGACCCACCTTCTGACATATTCATATTAAATAATCTCTTCACTAGAAATACCTTATTCGACGTCGAGGGTTTTTCATACAATTTGGCCAACGCATCCATCGAACCCTTCATTGTCTTTTCTTTCGAAATATTGAAAGCCACCGATGCTGTCAGGCTCAGCTGTATCGTTCCTAGAGCCTTTCTGTCAAGAATCTCCCATTCTTCATCCTTCATGGCCACTGGCTTCTTTGCTACTCCGCTCAATGGTAGGAATAGATCCTTCTGATATAAATAGTCTTCCATCTGCATCTTCCATAACTGGTAGTTTTGGCCATTAAATTTATTGACCCTAAACTTTCCATCTTTCGACATTTCTCCCACTCGAACCAGGAACCCTCTTTTTCCTGCGAGTTACCTTACGCTCTGATACCAATTGTTAGAAAAACTAGGACTACGGAGCAATAAAATAAAACAAATGCATAAACAAAACAAAAAAGACACACAATACAAGAGAGACACAGATTTACGTGGTTCACCTAGTGTGGGCTACGTCCACTAGAGAAATTGCCAGGTCCTTCCTTTTCTATTATCCAACAAATGAAGGGATACAACCTATAGAAAAACCCACTGTAACTTCCTCTTCTTTCTCTCATAGTATCCTCTCTCAGAATACAATATTCACCATCAATCATAGCCACAATACATTTCCCTCATAAAAGAGGGTTGCCTTCTAGGGAAAAAAACCCTAACATAATCTCTACCATTAGATCTGTGACCTTATAATGAACGGTCCATATTTACAATGAAATTACAATATACTTTTACAAGGCAATTTTTGCTTCGAGGGCTTCACCCCTGAACCCCCATCGGGGGACGCTACCTCTGAACCCCCACTGGGGGCCCACTTGCCCCCAGACCCCCCCAGTCGAGGGGATAGCCCCCCCAAACCCCGCAGAGGGGGTACCCCCCCTCTGCACTCCCCTGCGTGGAAGAGTGTACATACTTCTGGGGTGTAAATACTTCATGGGGTATAAACACGGCTGAAAGAAAGGACCTTTGAATCAGGAAGATAATCAGGCTCCACAACCAACAATAGGAAAAATCGCAAATTGACATTGTCTCAGGGTGAGTACATAGAGAAGGTGTTGGAGAGGTTTAGAATGCAGAATGAAAAACCAGTTAGTACACCTTTGGCTAGCCATTTTAAATTAACTAAGGAAATGTGTCCCAAGACATAGGAGGAGATATAATACATGTCCAGGATCCCTTATTCATCAACAATTGGCAACTTGATGTATGCAATGGTTTGCATAAGACCAGATATTGCACATGTAGTGGGAGTTGTGAGCAGGTATATGAACAATCCAGGTAAAGAACATTGGGAGGCAGTAAAGTGGATTCTCATGTATTTGAGAGGTACTGCTACTCATGCATTATGTTTTGTAGGTTCAGACACTTTTCTACAGGGATATGTTGATTCATATATGGTAGGTGATAAAGACAGCAGGAGGAGCACCATAGGGTATGTTTTTACTATAGGTGGAACAATAGTAAGTTGTATTTTGAAACTATAAAAGGTTGTTTCACTTTCAACAACAGAGGCAGAGTATGTTGCTACTACAGAGGCTAATAAAGAGATGATTTGGTTACAGAGGTTTATGGAGGAATTGGGAAAGAAGCAGGAGAATAGCAGGTTGTATTGTGACAGTGAGAGTGCCATTCATCTTGCAAAGAACTCAACCTTCCATTCGAATACTAAACACATACAGTTGAGGTACCACTTCATACAATCCACCTTGGAAGATAGACATTTGAAGTTGGAAAGGATACACACTAGCTAGAATCCTATAGACATGTTAACAAAGGGAGTAACCAGGGAGAAACTGAGTTCCTACTCAGTTTCAGTTGGTATTCAAGAATGAAGCTGAAGATGAGAGATTTTCCAGGTCCAAGAAGGTTCAAAGTCCAACATATACAACAGTGGTGGAGTTGTTGAGATTAGTCTCCAAGTGGGAGATTGTTGGTTGTGGAACCTGATTATCTTCCTGATTCAGAGGTCTTTTGTTTTCGGTCGTGTTTATACCCCATGACGTATTTACACCCCAGAAGTATGTACACTCTTCCACACGGGGGAGTGCAGGGGGGGTTACCCTTTCTATGGGGTTTAGGGGCGAAGCCCCCAAAGGAAAAATTGCCTTGTAAATGTATATTGTAATTTCATTGTAAATCTGGACCATTCATTGTAATTTCATTGTTATGAGGGAAATGTATTGCAGTTATGTATGAGAGAGAATATTGGATTTTGAGATTAGAGACTATGAGAGAAAGAAGAGGAAGTTACAACGGGTTTTTTGTAGGTTGTATCCCTTCATATGCTGGATAATAATAAAGGAAGGACCTGGCAATTTCTCTGGTGGACATAGCCCACACTGGGTGAACCATGTAAATCTGTGTCTCTATTGTATTGCGTATCTTCTGTGTTTTATTTCCGCATTTGTTTTATTTTATTTCTCCATGGTCATGTTTTTCTAACAATGAATCTGTGTATTTACAGATGTATTTTTATGTTTACATTTTAAATATAATGCTTCCACAAGAGTTATGCGTGTATATATATATATTTTAATTGCATGTAGTTCAAAACAATTATGCGGCATAGCTCAGTTGGATGTTGTGTATGTTATGGTATGTTCCATGGAGAGAACAAAATAGTTCTCTGGTGTAGCGTGGCCCGACCTGGGTTGCCGGAGACATGACAATATGGTATCAGAGCTTCAATTTTCAACACTGAGCCTGGATGGGCTGAACAAGTTGAATTGAAGAGAAATTTCACAAAGAATTTATTTCAAAGTGGCCAAATTTCGAGTTGCAGAGTGTTCATGGTAAATTTTGGAAGCAACGACATAGAATTGGGAAAAGCCCCAATTTTTGTTGTTAAATTCATGAGAAAATCGAGAAATTCATCCAAGTGGTGAGATATTATTGGTTTAATATATGCTATAGCAAATTCAAACCTAGAATTGGTCAAATTGAAGTTATAGTGAAGCCATGACAGATGGAGCGAAATCAGTTGATTAAAATTCTCAATTCGTGAATTGAGTTTAGGGAAAAATTCGTTCTAGAAATGTCATCCCACAATGATTTGTTGTTGCATAGGTTGAACTGGTGTTATCAGAGTGAAATTGAACAAATTTCATAGTTGTATAATGTCTATGGTAAATTGGGGAAAAAAAAGTTAAGAAAAATCCCCAATTTCTGCAGCGGAATTCACGAGGAATCGATGCGCATAAAGGTGAATGTGCGCAGTTGCGCGCACTAAAAATGCATGATGCACAATAAAAATATTGTGATATGTGAAAATTGGGCATTGAGAAGAAAAATGTGGGCGTGCTGGAGTGCGCTCTAAATTCTGGCATCGCTAGGAAAAATATGGTGTGCAGGTGCACACGATAATTTTGGCGCCGTGCGAAAAAATATGGTGTGCGGGTGCACGCACTAAATTTAGAATTGCATGGTGTGCACACACATAAGAAGGTGTGCACTGTGTACATACACATAATAATGGCATGCGGGGTGTATGCAGTATTGGCAGAGTGCAACGGAGTTTGGTTGGTGCACGTGCAATATGGGTATATGTTGTCGCACGACAGTTTAGTCAATGGTGTGCACAGAGTATTTGTGCATGGTGGGGGTATTGAAATTTGGCATGGTATAGTGCATAAAGTGAAATGTGCATGGAATATTAGAGCACAATAAAAAAACTATGCGCAACAGGTATATTGCAAGAACCAAAACTGTGCACGGTGAATATTGGCGCGCGACACAAAAGTAGTGCCAATTATTGGTGTGACAGAGAAGTGATACACAATGATTTTAAAGTGCACGAGGAATGAATTACCTTGTGTTGTTTCTGTGCATGGTAAATATGGGTTACAGGTTGAAATTTGTGCACGTGGAGTCGTTTGGAGGATGAATAACAACAGAAAACCAGTGATTTCTGCGACATTTTATATCATTTGAACGTCATCTTTTTGCAACACGTTTTTTAGGGCCTGAAGAGCGTTTTTAACAACTCAAAAACCATGAGACAGAGGTGTAACAAAGGTACACTCTATCTCTATAGCTCAAATAAAAGATCTCAGAGAGATCTTTCTAATGGTGTAAACTGTTCGTCAAACGGAGCTTTTATGAGAAAGTTGCATCACAAATAATGGAGGGTAAATTTTAAGACCCATCTAACTTCAAAGAGCTATAACTTTCTACTCCAAAATCATATTGAGGCACAAGAGTAGTCAATGGAAAGATATTGAACCATATAAGACATTCCAAGAGCTAAATTAAATTTCTAGGCATGTTAAAGATGTTTAATATGGCAAAGTAGGTACCTGTAGCATTCTAGACCAAAAACATGAATTGGCCTAGAACTTCAGGAGGCTGTAACTGGCAGCCCACAACCCAGAAAAAGGTGAAACTTGGAAAGAGTATCCATAATATGTATATGAGGAAACCCAATTGGGATCCTATGGAAATTCCAATGGAGTAGGTGTGAAATTTCATAATTACAACGCAAAATTGCGCCAAGTTGAAGTGTGAACAAAAAAGCTAATGGGCAATTTTCAAATAACCATAACTTTCTGCTCGACACTCGGAATCGATCTTGGGAGTAGGCGTTGAAAATTTCTTGGATAGTGGAATATAAATATACACCCAGAAAATTGATCTGGGCATTCAATTTTCCAGGAAATCATAAGAAAGAGTTCTGATATGTTATTGAACCAAAATGGTTCGTATTTTTCATGAAATTGTTGAAACAATTAGCCTGACAAGGTTTTGTTGGCTACACATTTTGCAAAGTTAACAACAACTAGATCAGATCAAGATCAACGTAGAGTCTAGAGTAATGGAAGAGGCACATGGGACTTATAGTCAGGAGGATGATATTAGAGGGATGGATGTCCATTTGGGCATTGAAGGAACAAACTCCAATGGACATGGAGAAGGAAGGGATGAAAACGTGAATATGGTAGAGACCATTAAAAATTTATAGAAGGATGTCCAAAGCCAAAAATATGATAATGAGAGGCTTATGAAAGCCAAGGAGCAAAAATATGACTTCAACATGAAGTTAATGTAGAGCTTGAACATAATAGAAATTAAATTGGATAAGGAGAGTGGCTCAAGAAAATCTGGAAGTCACAGGTCTCATGATGAGAAAAGAAAATCAATAAGTGTTAGTGGGCATCACCACCACTCCCCGAGGCATTCCAATAAGAGATCACACAACAACTCAAGTCCATCCCTTGTTAGGAAGCATAAGGGATCTGGGGTGGATGAGCTACGAGGAGAAATGAACAAAATCAAACCTCTTACATTTGATGGTGAGCACAAGAAGGATGAAGATGCAGAGACATGGTTGTTGGGCATGATAAAGTATTTTCAATTGCATAATTATTCTTCTCATGTAGAAGGTAGAATTGCCATCTATCAACTCAAGGGAAAGGTATCCATGTGGTGGGATTAGCTTGTGCAGGTGCAACACATTAAAGAGAAAAGTGTTACTTGGAGGGAATTCAAGAAGTATTTTGAGAAGAAATACTTGAATAAAAGATACTATGACAAGAAAATGAAAGAGTTTTTTGAACTCAAGCTTGGGAGTATGATCATAGATGAATATGAGAGAAGGTTTTTAGAACTACTGAAGTATGTCTCTTTCATAAAGGATGATACAATGAAGATTCAAAGGTATTTGAGTGGATTGCCCTCATTTATTAGTAAAAAAATACAGTATGATGATCCCAAGACATTGGAGGAGACCATAAAGAGCTAAATACCTATATGATCAACAAAAAGAAAGGCCAGCTTTCCAAAAATCTTGGGAAGACAAAAAGAAATTCAAGATGGATTAGAGGAAGAAGGGGAATAAACCACCATTCTTTAGAAATATTCCTCAGGGACAAACAACTCCTAGAGAACCCAGAACGATTGAGATAGGGGGTCAAAGGCTAAGGAAACCACCTATTCAATGTTGGGGATGTAAAGGAGATCATATGTTCAAAGATTGTCCTCACAGAGGTGAAAAAGTGAGGATTGTTCACAATGTTCAATAAGATGAAACAGTGGAGGACATGGGCAGAAATGTACCAAGGATCTATGCAACCCTGGACAACAAGCAAGTCGAGTATCAATCACATATTATTGAAGTGGAAGGTATGATCAACAACCAAACCATTGCTATTTTAATTGAT
The DNA here is from genome assembly GCA_009831015.1 of Picea engelmannii. Taxonomy (NCBI): domain Eukaryota; kingdom Viridiplantae; phylum Streptophyta; class Pinopsida; order Pinales; family Pinaceae; genus Picea; species Picea engelmannii. Next base: position 1,021,717 of record ML777297.1, on the reverse strand, counting down.
TCGAGATCTAGTCATAGTTACATAGATCCTAAGCTAGTGGGAAGTTTACATTTTCCAAGATGCAAGCATGGAAAATCTTGGTTGGTGAAACTGGCTATAGGAGCCAAAAGAAAAGTTAATGAGATGGTAAAGTCATGCCTTATGGACATGAATGGACTGACCACAAGGGAATATTTGAACATCTTGCCTTCAGGTTCCTATGACTGCCTGATTGGGATGGATTGGTTGGACCAACATCATGATCTCTTAGACTTTCATAACAAATCATTTAATTACTTGGATGAGGAAGGGAAACTAAGGAAAGTGCAGGGAATTCCCAGGGAAGAAACCATAAGAGAAATTTCAGCATTGTAGCTGAAGAAATGTTACATAAAAGAGTGTCAAATATTTGCATCTCATATGGAAGAGACACCTAAAGATAAAGTGCCAAATTTGGAGGATCATGCAGTCCTGGAAGATTTTGAAGATGTGTTCAAGGAGGTACCAGGACTACCTCCAAAGAGAGATATTGATTTCTCTATAAATTTAATGCCTGGAGCATCTCTAGTGTCAAAGACTCCATATAGGATGAGTATACCAGAATTGAAGGAATTACAAATGCAACTTGAAGAACTTCATACGCCCAAGTGTGTCACCTTGGGGAGCCCCAATCTTGTTTGTGAAGAAGAAATATTGGACATTAAGATTGTGCATTGATTTCAGATAGTTGAATAAAGTGACTGTAAAGGATAAATATCATTTTCCAAGGATTGATGACTATTGGACAACTGAGAGGGGGGGGTGAATCAGTTGTTACCGTGCTTAAACAATTATGCTTCTTTTAAAATATTTACAAGGCACTCAATGATGATCACAATAATGCAGGGAAATGAATAATGGCACATTCAACATCAGTCACATATATGAGAAACGCAGAGACAGATATTTCCCAAGGAAACCCATATAGGGTAAAAACCTCTTCTTGTTTATATGATAAGTATTATTTACACTCTTTATATTATCATACATTTGAGCACCAACTCATTGTGAGGCTACAACCCCTGTTTTGCAAGCTGCAACTTGTTGAGAGCACCAACTCTCTGTTTTTCTCTAGCACCCACTAGAAGGAAGCACCAACTCCCTGGTTTCTTTAGCACCAACTAGAAGGAAGCACCAACTCCCTGGTTTCTCTAGCACCAACTAGAAGGAAGCACCAACTCCCTGTGTTCAAGCCCCCACTTGAACCTCTGAGGACACTAGTCATCCCTAGCACCTCCAAACCACCCTGGATTATGAATATGAAATACTGAAACCTATTATAGTGATATAGTGTTCAATAATAGCTTACCAGTCTCATCACTATTCTGCAATATTTTGCTATTCAGACTTCCTCATTGTCCTCCAGCATGCATCCGCTTCCCATTATGTTCTTTTTCTTTTTATGCTCTGTGCACCATGTCCATTTGATGCACAGTTCTTCTTTTGTTCTTTTCAACTGCTACACTCTGATCCTTCTTCATGCATGAATCACCTTCAACAACAACATCCACAACATCTCCAACAATAACAACCACCACATCTCTTCTCTGTACTGTGTATTTATTGCTTTTGTGCACCTTGTGCATTCAATGCGTGCAATACCTCTGCATACTCATACCGTGCCGATATCCTCCACAACTCGAGTGCTCTGTCTGATCATCATTGTGACTCTTCAGCTTCTCTGGCTATTTTCCCACTCATTCAACATCACTGGATGTCATGCTGAGATTCCTCAGCCTCTTTGGTAGTCGAGACTCTTCATCTTCTTTGTCTTAGATGAGCTTATCCTTTATGTTTTCAGCTATAGACTTCAATCCCCTTCCATCTATCAATCACCTGTATCAATAATCCTCAATCCACTAGAAGATGCTTTGAGACTCTTCATCTTCTTTGGCAATCACACTCAGTCCTCTTTGAGTCCTCTGGCAGAGATCATCATTTGTTTTAGCTGTTACACTGAGAAGCGCAAAAGTAACCCTTCAATCTTGTTCAACTTCACCTAAACTATTGGATTAAGAATAAAGAATCTTGTGCCTGTTCCTCCATTTCGTAATTCGGCATTTCGAGATCCCTGTGGTGAAGCTTAGCACCTCTAGCTTCTTCCTCCATCTTCCATCGATGTGCCCAATGGCTGTGACCACGCGCTTATGCAAAAACCGCTTTCACGATTTCACATTTCGTGAATCTGGAGATGAGACATCTCGACTCTCCAAGTCATGATCCCCGAAACCCCGAAAAGGAGCTTATCTGAACTAGATCCTTCCCTTCTCGTGACCACCAGCAGTGACCATAGGTTGTGCCAAAAAGTGCTTCATATTTCACGAGTTTCCACACCATGCTCCATTGACTCCAAGTCAACGAAATTCCAATCGCTTGCCACTTGTCCTATGATTTGACAGTTCAAATGTAATCTTGATTCAACAACTCAGATCATATTGCGATTTCGCATATCGCGATTTTGGCGTTCTTGTGGTTATGTTTCTTGCCTCTCCAAGTTGCGATTCCTGAAACTCCGAAATGGAGTCGGATCAACAGTCTAGTTCACACCTTGATCTGACGACTGCAATTAAATCTCAATTTCACATATCATTGTTCCTAAGATGGAGGCTCTCGTCACTCCAAGTCACGATAGGCAAAACTCCGAGATGGAGCTCAGATTGACGGTCCACATTATAGGTGATCTGACAGTCCTGATCTTTTCATGATCTCGCATCTCGTGGTTCCTTAAATGTGGATTCTTGTCACTCCAAGTCGCGATAGGTGAAGCTTCGAAATGGAGTTGGATCTACGGTCCAGATCATACCTTGATCTGACAGCTGCGGTTAAATCATGATTTCGCATATTACTGTTCCTAATATGGAGGTTCTCGTCACTCCAAGTCGCGATACGCGAAACTACGAAATGGAGTCTTTGTGGTGCTCTGATCTTTCTCCACACATCCTCTTGATCAACGGTCCACGACTGTCCCCGATGGACGGTTAGGATTCCTTCAAAGCTTTGGAGAGTTGGATGACTCTTGGACTTATCTACCTTGCAGATTCACCATATCTAATGGCTATTGAGCCTTCGTAGATACCCCAGATCCTATGGCCCAGATATTCTCGCGATTTTGCCACTTTGCGATTTTGCCGCTTTGTGATTTTGTCCACCTTCGTGATTTCGCCACTTCGTGATTTTGCCACTTCGCCATGTAATGAACGTGCAGGTCCTCCCTGATCCAACGATGGATGTAATCCATGCTTAGATCGAACACCCAAGATCTATTCTTGTCTACTGCGTGCTACTCCTCTATGAATTTGTATCTGACGGTCATCGAGGATTCTAAATAAGATCCAACATTCATTGTTGCTCCTCCTCTTCCATTATCACTGCGCTGTTGATCATGCTAATCTTTTCCCTTGTTGTTCTTTCCATCAATGACAAGCTTAGTCCCAACTATAAACCTTCCAACAATCTCCCCCTTTGGCATTGATGGCAACCCTGAATGGCTGTGCTAATCTGTTTGGACCTCCAACTGTAGCATCTGATCCAGACAACTCCTTTTATCCCCCTTTGACATCAATGTCAAAGAAAACACGCTCCCCCTTTGTTGTTGCAGTAATTTTATGAGGTATCATATATGAAATCAATACAAGACTCCCCCTGATAGGATGGACTTTCTTACATGTGAGATGGGATAACACCCAGCTTCTGTCTGAGATATTCAAATGGTGTCTTGGCTAGAGGTTTAGTAAAGATGTCTGCAATTTGTTCTGTAGTGGGAATGTAATTGACCTGAACAATCTGATTAGTGACCTGCTCTCTCAGAAAATGATATTTTATGGGAATATGCTTGGTCTTGGAGTGGAATATAGGATTTTTAGACACACTGATGGCACTAGTGTTATCACAATGAATTGGGATCGATGCAGTGTATTTTACCTCCAAATCTGCAAGTGTCTGAATCATCCATAATACCTGAGTGCAACAGTTAGCAGTAGAAATGTACTCTGCCTCTGTGGTTGATAAAGAAATGGAACCTTTCTTTTTACTAAGCCAGGCTACTAAGGAGTCACCCAGGAAGAATGCTCCTCCACTGGTGCTTTTTCTCTCATCAAGATAGTTTTCCCAATCTGCATCTGAATAAGCAATCAACTGAAGATTTTGATTTCTGGGATACCACAGACCATAAGTCATTGTTTCTTTCAAATACCTGAATATCCTTTTGATAGCTTGCAAATGACTCTGTTTAGGTGTAGCTTGATATCTTCCTACCATTCCTACAACATGCATTATGTCTGGGCGAGATGTTGTGATGTACAATAGGCTTCCTATCATTGATCGATATGAGCTTTGATCAACATCAGGTGAATAATCATCCTTGCTTAATTTACATCCAGTTACCACAGGTGTACCCACAGGTTTAGAATCTTCCATTTGAAACCTTTTCAACATTTCTCTTAGATATTTTTCTTGAGAAATGAACATCCCTTCGGGCCTCTGAGTAATTTGCAGAC
>ML777297.1:986322-1017153 GCA_009831015.1 Picea engelmannii | reverse complement strand
ATCCTTGCTTAATTTACATCCAGTTACCACAGGTGTACCCACAGGTTTAGAATCTTCCATTTGAAACCTTTTCAACATTTCTCTTAGATATTTTTCTTGAGAAATGAACATCCCTTCGGGCCTCTGAGTAATTTGCAGACCAAGAAAAAATGACAGTTCTACTATCATAGACATTTCAAATTCAGACTCCATGGCAAAAGCAAACCATTGTACCAATGAATCCTTATTACATACAAAGATGATGTCATCTACATAGACCAATACGATGAGCAAATTATTATCCTCTATTTTAATATACAGATTATTGTCAGTTGTTCCTCTCTTGAACCCTTTGTCTTTGAGATATGTATCCAGTCTCTGATACCAGGCTCGAGGGGCTTGTTTTAAACCATATAAAGATTTCTTCATCTTGCATGCTAAGTCAGGGTTATCAGACAGTTTGAAACCCTTTGGTTGTTCCATATAGACTTCTTCACTTAAATCTCCATTTAGAAAGGCTAACTTGACATCCATTTGGTAGACTTTAAACCTTTTATGACAAGCATAGGCAAGAAACATTCTGATAGCTTCCAATCTTGCTACGGGCACAAATGTTTCACCAAAATCTAGTCCTTCTATCTGAGCATAGCCTTTATAGACTAACCTTGCTTTGTTCCTGATAACTTTTCCTTGCTCATTCAACTTATTCTTAAAGATCCATTTGGAGCCAATGACGTTTTTACCTTCAGGTCTTTGAACCATCTCCCACGTATTGTTTTTCTCAATCTGATCAAGTTCATCATTCATTGCTTTAACCCAGTGATCATCTTTGTTGGTTTCATTGAAATTCTTGGGTTCCAGCATGGATATGAAAGCTATATGAGATTGTTCAGTGGTTTTGATTAGATTTCTCCTAGTTTGTACACCTTTTTCTTTTTCTCCAATTATCTGACTTGCGGGATGATTCTTTTGAATGATTCTAGACAAGGAATTTGTAGTTGACTGCTGATTTGAGTCTCTGCTAAAGCCTTAAATATTTTAAACTCCTCAAATGCTTCAACTTTTTCTTTGAGAAAGGCAACCCAAGTAAGTCTGGAGTAATCATCGATAATCAACATGAAGTAGTTTTATTTCCCTGTGCTTTCCTATCTTGATGGTCCACATAAATCCATATGAACTAGTTCGAGTGGTTTCTCTGTTGAAGTAAAGCTCTTGGACTTAAAATGTGTCCTGTTTTGCTTCCCTACTTGACAGAGTTTGCACATTGAATCTTGGGGCTTTGATATTCTCGGAAGATCTTTTACTGCCTCGAGGTTTTTGAGTTTGATTAAGTGGTCAAAGTTTAGATGTCCAAGTCTCCTATGCCATAACCATCTTTCATCATGTTTGCTTAGATGATATTATTCTCTATTTTCTTTTAGCACATATACATTATTTTCTATCCTTATGCCTTTGGCCACCACTTGTCATGAGTTTATATACTTTATCTTGCAGTCCTTGGACGTGAACAACACTTCGCATCCTCTGTCACACATTTGACTTACACTGAATAGATTATGTTTCATCCCATCCACAAGTAGAAAATCTTGGGCTTTTCCTTTTCCATTACTTAGGCTCACCATCCCTTTGCCCTTTATTTTCCCTAGAGCATCATTTCCAAAGGTTATGTTTCCTAACTTGCTTTCACTTAGAGATAGAAACTTGCCTTTGTCTCCCGTCATGTGTTTGGAGCATCCACTGTCTATATACCAAGGGTTCGTTTTTCTTTGAGTGGACAACACTAATCCACACTTGTCACTTTCCTTCTTCTTCCAAAACTTGACATTTTCAGCAGGAGATTTCGAATCTGGTTCATATTCCCTTAAATGGTAGTCAATAGATTTGTGTCCATAGTTATGACAGACGTAGCATTCAATCTCATTGTTCAACAGGTCAAACTTATTGGTGCAACGTTGTCTACTCATTGACTATTGATTATTTCTTGACCTCTTTAGTTGCATGTCCCTGGACTTAATTTGGCAATTGGCAAGTAGTGAAGGTTTGTTACTTGGCTGCATCATTTTTTGTTGTGGCAAGTATTTATTCCTTTGAAATCTTAATTGCTCATGTCTAAGTCTTAAGGAACAATTTACATCTTTGTGACCAAAGTTAGCACAGTAGAAACAATAGCCATAGAAGAATTCTTTGTACCTAGAAAATGGTTGTCTTCTTTGAGCAAATCGATTTCTTCCAGACTGATGACATTGTTCAGCAGTGAGCACATTACTTCTTTGTTCTACATATTCAGATCTGGCATCTTTTACCTTACTCGACCTGGGTGGCTGATTGTCTTCCTTTGTTTCTGCAGGATTGTTATTGTCATTGGTTGTACTTTTGACAAACTTGATGGGTTCTTCATTTCCTGGCTTACCACTGCTTGATCCCTCTTCATACCCCAAGCCAGTTTTCATCTTTGGATTCCTTTGCTGATTCAGAATGGTGGCCAATGGTGGCCAATCCTTCTGAGGCTTTGATACTTGACAGATTTTGATTATAAAAGGCTTGAAACTTCTTCATTTCTTTCGTCATTTTCACTACTTCTTGTTCTAATGCTTCACATCTTGCCTTCTTTTATGATAGCTATTGTTTCAAAATCTCTTCGATTTTCATTGCCTCTTCCAATTCTACTTTTAATAGGACAAGGTCTTCATCAGGTTATTTATTATCTTTCTCTAACTGTATCAACAATTGTCTTTGCTTTATGTTCTTGATTCTTAGTCTGTCAATCTCTTCCAGTGCACTGATCAGTTCTCCTTCCATGTCAACCACAACTTCTTCTTCATCACTCCCTATACTTTTATTATCATAATCCTTTTTGGCCATAAGTATGAAGTCATTTAGTTTATCTTCAATAAAGGAGTCATTTACTTCATCATCTGAAGGATCATCATCATTGTTTACACACATACTTTTCTTCTTAAAGTTTTTCTCTTTAAAGAAATTTCTATGTTTGTACTTCTCCTCATCATCACATGTCTGATCCTTTCTTTTGTGGGGACATTTATTTGAAAAATGACCTATCCTACCACAGTTGAAACATTTGAAAGGCAGTTTACCTTTGTATTTTCCCGATCCCTTCTTTAGTCTCTTCACAAATTTTGCTTCAATTTCATCGGGCTCAGAATCCTCATTCTTGTCTGCTTTAAATGATGTTTCTCTGGAGGTAGGTTTATCTTTAACTATTCTCATTTCATATGTAGTCAATGTTCCTAGCAGTTGATCAAACCCCAAGGTTTTTAGAACATTAAGTTCTTCTATAGCAGAGACCTTTGGGTTGAACCTATCTGGGAGAGATCTCAAGATTTTCTGAACTAAAGAAGGTTCATCAATTGTTTCACCAAGTGCCTTCATTGCATTTACCATTTCTTCTACTCTTAGAAAGTATTTTCCAATAGTTTCATCTTCCTTCATCTTCAGCTGTTCAAACTGTATTCTGTAGGTTTAAAGCTTTGCATCCTTTACTTTCTCATTACCCTCATAGTTGCTAATGAGTTTGTCCCATATTTCTTTGGCAGTTCCTAGGTGCATAAATTTTACGAATTCTACTTTTGCAAGCCCGCTCAAGATAGCATTCATAGCCTTAGCATTGAAGCTAAATTCTAGTTTGTCATTTTTATTAGCTAGCACAACTGGATTTACATAACTAGTATCTACCACATCCTAGACATCTGCACCTAATGACATTATGTAGGTTCTCATTCTAACTTTACAGAAGGCAAAGTTTGTTCCATTGAACAGAGGAGCCTTATTGGTTGAATTTCCTTCATGGCTTGACATGTTTAAGATCTAGGATCTACCCTTAGATAAAAGGGGTTGGCTCTGATACCAATTGTTGGACAACTGAGAGGGGGGGGGTGAATCAGTTGTTACCGTGCTTAAACAATTATGCTTCTTTTAAAATATTTACAAAGTACTCAATGATGATCACAATAATGCAGGGAAATGAACAATGACACATTCATCATTAGTCACATATATGAGAAACGCAGAGACAAATATTTCCTAAGGAAACCCATACAGAGTAAAAACCTCTTCTTCTTTATATGATAAGTATTATTTACATCTATTACATTATCATACATTTGAGCACCAACTCATTGTGAGGCTACAACCTTTGTGTTTGCAAGCTGCAACTTGCTGAGAGCACCAACTCTCTATTTTTCTCTAGCACCAACTAGAAGGAAGCACCAACTCCCTGGTTTCTCTAGCACCAACTAGAAGGAAGCACCAACTCCCTGTATTCAAGACCCCACTTGAACCTCTGAGGACACCAGTCCTCCCTAACACCTCCCAACCACCCTGGATTATGAATATGAAATACTGAAACCTATTACAGTGATATAGTGTTCAATAACAGCTTACCAGTCTCATCACTATTCTGCAAGATTTTGGTACTCAGACTTCCTCACTGTTTTCCAGCATGCATCCGCTGCCCATTCTGTTCTTTTTCTTTTTATGCCTTGTGCACCATGTCCATTTGCTGCACAGTTCTTCTTCTATTCTTTTCAGCTGCGACACTTTGATCCTTCTTCATACATGAATCACCTTCAACAACAACATCCACAACATCTCCAGCAATAACAACCACCACATCTCTTCTCTATACTGTGTATTTATTTATTTTGTGCACCTTGTGCATTCAACGTGTGCAATACCTCTGCATACTCATACCGTGCCGACATCCTCCACAACTCGAGTGCTCTGTCTGATCATCATCGTGACTCTTCAGCTTCTCTGTCCATTTGCCCATGCGTTCCACATCATTGGATGTCACGCTGAGATTCCTCAGCCTCTTTGGCAGTCGAGATTCTTCGTCTTTTCTGTCTTAGATGAGCTTAACCTTTTTGTTTTCAACTACAGACTTCAATCCCCTTCCATCTGTCAATCGCCTATATCAATAATCCTTAATCCACTAGAAGATGCCTTGAGACTCATCATCTTCTTTGGTGATCACACTCAGTCCTCTTTGAGTCCTCTAGTAGAGATTGTCATTTGTTTTAGCTGTTACACTGAGAAGCGCAAAAGTAGCCCTTCGATCTTGTTCAACTTCACCTGAACCATTGGATTAAGAATAAAGAATCTTGTGCCTATTTTACCATTTCATAATTCAGCATTTCAGGATCCCTGTGGTGAAGCTTAGCACCTCTAGCTTCTTCCTCCATCTTCCATCGATGTGCCCAATGGCTGTGACCACGCACTTATGCAAAAAGCGCTTTCATGATTTCTCATTTCGTGAATTTGGAGATGAGACATCTCAACTCTCCAAGTCACGATCCTTGAAACCCCGAAATGGAGCTTATTTGAACTGACTCCTTGCCTTCTTGTGACCACCGATGGTGACCATAGGTTGTACCAAAAGGCGCTTCATATTTCAAGAGTTTCCACACCATGCTTCGTTGACTCCAAGTCAACAAAATTCCAATCGCTTGCCACTTGTCCTATGATTCGACGGTTCAGATCTGCTCTTGATTCAACAGCTTAGATCATATCGCGATTTTGGCGTTCTTGTGGTTATGTTTCTTTCCTTTCTAAGTTGCGATTCGTGAAACTCCGAAATGGAGTCGGATCAATGGTCCATATCACACCTTGATCTGACGGCTGCGATTAAATCGCAATTTCGCATATCGTTTTTCCTAAGATGGAGGCTCTCATCACTCCAAGTCGCGATAGGTGAAACTTCGAGATGGAGCTCAGATCGACAGTGCACGTTCTAGGTGATCTGACAGTCCTGATCTTTTCACGATCTCGCATCTCGTGGTTCCTTAGATGTGGGTTCTTGTCACTCCAAGTCACGATAAGCAAAGCTTTGAAATGGAGTCGGATCTATGGTCCAAATCATACCTTGATCTGACGGCTGCAGTTAACTCACGATTTCGCATATCACTGTTCCTAATATGGAGGTTCTCGTCACTCCAAGTCGCGATACACGAAACTTCGAAATGGATTCATTGTGGTGCTCTGATATTTCGCCACGCGTCCTCTTGATCAACGGTCCATGACTGTCCCTGATGGACGGTTAGGATTCCTTCATAGCTTTGGAGAGTTGGATGACTCTTGGACTTATCCACCTTGCAGCTTCACCATATCTAATGGCTATTTATCTTTCTTAGATACCCCAGATCCTACGGCCCAGATCTTCTCACGATTTCACCACTTCATGATTTCATCGCTTCGCGATTTCGTCCACCTTCGTGATTTTGCCGCTTCGCGATTTCGCCACTTCACTGTGTAATGAATGTGCAGGTCTTCCCTGATCCAACGATGGATGTAACCCATGCTTAGATCGAATGCCCTAGATCTTTTCTTGTCTACTGCGTGCTACTCCTCTCTGAAATCATATCTGACGGTCATCGGGGATTCTGAATAAGATCCAACATTCACTGTTGCTCCTCCTCTTCCATTATCACTGCGTTGCTGATCATGCTGATCTTTTCCATCGCTGTTCTTGCCATCAATGACAAGCTTACTCACAACTATAAACCTTGCAACAATGACCTCTTCGATCAATTGAAGGATGCAAGGATATTTTCAAAGATAGATCTCAGGTTAGGATACCATCAAGTAAGGATTAAAGAGGAAGATATTAGCAAGACCGCCTTCAGGACAAGGTATGGTCATTATGAGTTCACAGTGGTGCCATTTGGGTTTTCAAATGCACCAGTTGTTTTCATGTGCTTAATGAATGGTGTTTTTCAAGAATACTTAGACAAGTTTGTCATTGTCTTTTTGGATGACATTCTTATATATTCTAAATCAAAAGAAGAGCATGAGCATCATTTGAGGACGGTGTTGCAAGTATTAAGGGAGCATCATTTATATTCCAAATTGAGTAAGTGCTCATTTTATCAGAAGCAAAGTCATTATTTGGGACATCTCATTTCAAAGGATGGGATAGCAGTGGATCCTGAGAAGATAGAAGCCATTAGAGAATAGTCATCTCCAAAGAATGTGACAGAGGTTAGATCATTCATGGGTCTTGCAGGATACTATAGGAGATTCATTGAAGGATTCTCAAAGATTGCCCACCCAATCACTTCCTTACAAAGAAAGGGTGTGAAGTTTCAGTGGACATTGGATTGTGAAAAGAGTTTCCAACACTTGAAATAGTTATTATCAAGTGCTCCAATACTAAGGATTGTAGACCCAAATGAAGACTTCATTGTATGCATAGATGCATGTAAAGAAGGACTTGGTGGAGTCCTCGGCCAAAATGGGTTTGTTATATGTTATGAATCAAGGAAGTTGAAGGAGCATGAAAGACATTATGCCACTCATGATTTGGAGTTGGCAGCCATAGTGCATGCATTGAGGAAATGGAGGCACTACCTCATGGGGAAAATATTTGATCTAAGAACAAACCATAATGGTCTAAAATATTTATTTGATCAGCCAACTCTAAATGTTAGGCAAAGCAGATAGATAGAATTTCTAAGTGAATATGACTTTGATATAAAGCATATCAAGGGGAAAGAGAACAAAGTGGCTGATGCACTCAATATAAGAGTGCATGAATTGCATGCTAGAGCCATTAGCATGTACCAATAAGATTTGAAAGACATAAGTATAGAGGCTACCAAATCAGATTTGCAATACAAGGAATTAGTGGAAAAATTACAACAAGGTAATTTGCAGCAGAAAATTGAAGAATACAAGCTAGATAATGATGAACTTCTTATGTACAGGGGCATAATTTATGTACCAAATTCTTAGGAATTGAAAAATATGATATTGAGATAAATGCATAATGTGCCTTATGCTGGGCACCCAGGATATCAGAAAACTATTGCAGCTGTCAAAAGCCAATATTATTGGCCAGGCACGAAGAAAGAGGTTGCTGATTTTATTGCCAGATGTTTGGAATGTCAAAAGGTAAAGGCTGAGCATAGACACCTAGCTAGTTTTCTACAACCATTACCCATTCCTGAGTGGAAGTGGGAATTTGTAACCATGGATTTCATCACCCAACTGCCCAGAACAAACAAGAAACATGATTCTATCATGGTAGTGGTGGATAAGCTTACTAAAGCTACCCATTTTATTCCAGTTAAGCTCACTCACAAGGAAGCGAACATCGTTGATGTTTGTATGAGGGAAATTGCTAGATTACATGGCATACCCAAGACAATTGTGTCTGACAGAGATCCAAAATTTACCTCCAAATTTTGGAAAGGATCATTTAATGGATTTGGAACAAATTTGAATTTTAGTACAACATATCATCCAAAATCAGATGGACAAACAGAGAGGGTGAATCAAGTGATTGAAGATATGTTGAGGATGTATGTGATGGATAAACCATCAAAATGGGAAGACTACCTACACTTGGTAGAGTTTTCTTATAATAGTGGGTACCAAACATCTCTAAAGATGAGCCCATTTGAGACACTTTATGCAAGAAAGTGCAACACACCGGTAAGCTGGGATAACCCAGCAGATAGAGCAGTGGTTGGGCTAGATTTACTCAGGGAAATGGAGGAGCAAATGATAAAAATAAAACAAAATTTAAAGGCTACCCAAGACAGGAAGAAAAGATATGTTGATAAAGGCCGAACTCACTGGGAATTTAAAGTGGGTGACCATGTATTCTTGAAAGTGAAGGCCAATAGAAGTTCCCTGAAGTTGGGAAACTGTTCAATGTTGGCAGATCGCTATTGTGGGCCATTTGAAATCCTCGAAAGGAGTGGCCTAGTTTATTATATGATTGCATTGCCTGCATCTATGTCTATTCATAATGTATTCCATGTATCATTGCTCAAGAAATATATACGTGATGCTAATCATGTTATTGATTGGAATGTGATTTAGGTGGAGCAAGAAGGTTCTTTTCAAGTGCATTAGGTACACATTCTGGACCAGAAAATCAAACAGCTTTGAAATCGATCGATAGGGATTGTAAAGGTCCAATGGACCTGGTACGGTCCTAAGGAGGCTACCTGGGAGCATGAGGATGCAATGCGGGCATAATACCCACATATTTTTGAATACTTTTGAGATTCTGTTGTATATGTGTACATTATGCACCAAGGACAGTGCATAAATAAGGGGTGGGGATTGTAATATCCCTAGGCTGAACCCAATTAAATGTACTTACATTGGTGAGTTGTTTGATGTCATTTTTGTATGCACCTTTCATGGCATAGTGTACACATGTACTGCGCAGTAAAATGATGAAGTGTGCACATTTTTGGATACCATGCGCAACAACTTAAGTGCGCACGATTTCGAGGCTAGGGAGCCTTTGTGTATATGCTGCATTTTATAGGCTAGTGAGCCAGTTATTATAAGCTAGGATGCTTATATTTTGATTAGGCCGGAGAGCCTAGATGTTAAAGGCTAGTGCGCCTATTTTTGTATATGTCTCATGATTAATATAAAATAAATTGTTGCGCCCAGACCGACCATGATAAAAGAGTATGGGGGACTGAACTCCACTAGTTAGGGAAAGGGTGAGGGGATAAAAGTTAAGGAAAATGGATAAGCTAGGGAGCTTAAGCCAAAAAGGAATATTATATTAATATTTCTTAATCATAAAGTATGGGTAATTATCTTATCCTAAGTTCTAAAGTTGGGGACAAGTGGGTCAAAGTAGCTCCCAACATGACAAGTGTCAAGTTGGGGACATGCATACATATTGTTGGGACTTAGTTCATTTCTGATAATCTTTTCCATCATTCCGGCCATCATTCAACCATGATTCCATGACCATTTCACTCACATAGTCAGCTATCCTTCATACATTCCTATCACTATACCTGAACTGGTATCCATAGCCATTTTGTGTCAGTGTACTTGGTTAGCTTGGGAGATGGAATGAAGAAGTAGGTTTTCAGGCCCATGAGAAATTCTCTGGGTGAGAGAATTTCTAGGAATAGATTTCCTAAAGGTGATAAACTACAACTGCAATGCTTTGAGACTTCATGTCCGTCCTATTGCTGAAACCCGAAAAGGAAGTGGGACAATCGAAGGACTGTTGAGAAGAGAAGAAACACACTTCCTGGGTGGGAAAAACATGTGGGGAATGAGGGACTATAGGTTTTTAGTTTGAGTTGGTACCTGAGATGGAGTCTTTCCTATTGTCTATGAGCCTTTAGCCTGGTTAGGAATCCCTTTACCCAGGTGGAGTTTAGTCCCAGCTCGAGGGTGACTCACTGTTGAGAGTGATGAACAGTGTGGTCTAAGGCTAGGAGGTTCGTGGGAGGTCTGCATGCATTTGGTGACATTATTACCAAGATAAGTTCCAATTCGGTGATAAATTTACATGCTGCATTGTTATTTACATGCTTATTATTATGGATTATCATATGTGCGGTTATAACCGTGTTTATTTTTATGGGTATTTCTTGTATATGATGCATGTATATGTTACTGTTATTTCAGTGTGAATCCATGTATTTACATATATATTTGTATGTTTATGTTATATATATAATTCTTCTGCAAGAGTTTTGCGTGTATGTATATATTTTAATTGCATGCAGTTTGAAAAATGTATGTGGCATAGCTTAGTTGGATGTTGGGTATGTTACAGTATGTTCTGCAGAGAGAATGAAAGAGTTCTCTGGTGTAGCGTGGCCCAACCTGGGTGGCCAGGGATGTTACACACACTGAAATAACAGTAACATATACATGCAACATATACAAGAAATACCCATAAAAATAAACATAGTTATAACCACACATATGATAATACATAATAATAAGCACGTAAATAACAATGCAACATGTAAATTTATCACACAATTGGCACTTATCTTGGTAAGAATGTCACCAACTATGTGCAAACCTTCCATGAACCTCCTAGCCTTAGACCACACTATTCATCACTCTCAACAGTGAGTCACCCTCGAGCTGGGACTAAACTCCACCAGGGTAAAGGGATTCCTAACCAAGCTAAAGGCTCATAGACAACAGGAAAGACTCTGTCTTAGGTTCCAACTCAAACTAAAAACCTACAATCCCTCATTCCCCACATGCCTATCCCACCCAGGAAGTGTGCCCCTTCTTTGCTCAACAGTCCTTTGGATGCCCCACTTCCTTTTCGAGCTTCAACAACAGGCCAGATAGGAAGTCTCAGAGCACTGTAGCTACAGTTTATCACCTTCAGGAAATATATTCCCAACAATTCTTTCAACCAGATAATTTATCACGGGCCTGACAACCCACCTCTTCAATATCCCATGGGCCTGACAACTCGCTTCTTCAGTCCATCTCCCAAGCTAACCAGGTACACCGACAAAAAATAGCTATGGATATCGGTTCAGGTACAATGATAGGAATGTATGAAGGATAATTGACTACGTAAGTGAAATGGTCATGGAATCATGGTTGAATGATGGCCGAAATGATGGCTGGAATATGGAAACTAAGTCCCAACAATATGTATGCATGTCCCCAACTTGACACTTGTCATGTTGGGAGCTACTTTGGCCCACTTGTCCCCAACTTTAGAACTTAAGATAAAATAATTATCCATAATTTATGATTAATAAATATTAATATAATATTCCTTTTTGGCTTAATCTCCCTAGCTTAGCCCTTTTCCTTAATTTTTATCCCCTCACCCTTTCCCTAACTAGTGGAGTCTAGTCCCCCATACTCTTTTATCGTGGTCGGTCTGTGCGATGTATTTTATATTAATCATGAGACATATACAAAAATAGGCGCACTAGTCTTTAACATCTAGGCTCTCCGACCTAATCAAAATATAAGCATCCTAGCTTATAATAACTGGCTCACCAGCCTATAAAACGCAACATATACACAAAGGCTCCCTAGCCTTGAAATTGCACGCACTTAATTTGCTGCGTGCAGTATCCAAAAATGTGCACACTTTATCATTTTACTACACAGTACATGTGTGGACTATGCCATGAAAGGTGCATACAAAAATGATATCAAACAACTCACCAACTTAAGTATATTTTCATTGACATTTACAATTGGGTTTGGCCTAGGGATATTACACAAATTCTCTGATTGAGCCCCCAAAATGAATCTCCTTGATGATACCTTTCCAACGAGCTACCGTGCACCCAAAACTGAGATCATATGCAAAAGTTACAACCCTGGGAAGTTGATGTACTAACTTACCCAAACGGGGCCCACATGACTTTTGGCACTTCATGTCCTAGGGTTAGGTTTTTGGATGTCTAGGGTTTTTGACATTCTCGTTTATTGTAAAAAGGCCTTCAAAGCCTCATTGTAATCATTTTCTTGCAAATGAGCGCAGTCGTCACATCTCTTCTCAGAGATAAGCCGCCACCATTCCAGCAAGCTTGTTTTCCATTGCATTTTACAGTTTCAGCTTATTTCCTTATTGAATAGAAAACCAATTTTACTGTATCTTTGTTATTCTATGTTAAGCATATTTTAATAATCTATATTCATTTCGTTATGCTCATAAAATACATATCATAATACCTTTTGTTTTTCTCTGATAAATAAGCAGTAGCTCCCTTTTCTACTATTTGATAAGCTATCTCTCTTGCTAGAAGTTTATCTAGTATGTATTTGGGTAAACAAATGTGGTGGTCATCAATCAGACTTAAAGAGAAGAATTTTAGATGTTGTTGTTACAGATAAGCATTACCTACATGTAAAAGAAATATTACAACAAGAAAATGTACAACAAAAAATTAAAGAATATGAGATGAAGGAAGATGGATTACTTATGCATAAAAATAGAATCTATGTTCCTAGTTCTGGAGAACTTAGGAGTTTGGTATTAAAAGAAATGTATAATGTTTGGTATGTTGGACATCCCAGTTACTTTAGAACAATTGCAGCAGTAAGAAGCCAATTATTTTGCCATGAATGAAGAAAGATGTTGCTGATTACATTGCCAGATGTATGGAATGTCAGAGAGTAAAGGCTCAACATAGGCACCCAATGGGTTTGCTACAACCAATACCAATTCTAGATAAGACATCAAGACAACACGATTCAATCATGGTAGTGGTTGATAAATTGACAAAGGATGCTCATTTTGTTCCTGTAAAAATGACTCATACAACAACTAATATTGCTGAAATTTACACGAGGGAGATTGCTAGGTTGCATGGGATATCTAAGGCAATTGTTTCAGACAATGACACAAAGTTCTTGAAATTTCTGGAGGGGATTGTTTAAAGGATTTGGTACAAATATGAAATTTATCACAACATACCATCCATAGTCATATGGGAAGACAGAATGAGTCAACCAAGTAATTGAAAACATGTTGAGAATGTATGGGATGGTTAAGCCATCTAAGTGGGAAGATTACTTACACTTGGTTGAGTTTGCCTATAATAATGGGTATCAAGCTTCATTGAAAATGAGCCCATTTGAAGCTTTGTATGGTAGGAAATTCAATACTCCAGTGAGTTGGGACAACCCAAATGATAGAGTGGTACTTGAGCCAGAATTGCTCAAGGATATCAAATTTAAAGGCAACTCAATATAGGAAGAAAATTTATGTAGATAAGAACATGACAACTAGAGAATTTAAAGTGGGGGAGCATGTGCTTTTAAAAGTGAATCCCAAGAAAATCTCTTTAAAGTTGGGTAGTTGCACAAAGCTAGCAGCCAGATTTTGTGGTCCATTTGAGATATTGGACAGAATAAGGCCAGTTGCATACATGTTTGCATTGCCTGCTTCCATGAATGTGCATAATGTATTTCATGTTTCTTTTCTAAAAAAATGTGTACATGATCCTAACCTTGTTATTGATTGACATATGATTCAGGTAGAGACAGAGGGATACTTTCAGATCCATCCAATGTGAATATTGGACAAATAAGTCAAAATGCTCTTGAATCGAGCTATAGAGCTGGTAAAATTCCAGTGGACCTACTACAGTCTTGAAGATGCTACTTGGGAGCATGAAGATGCCATGCGGGTAGAGTACCCACAAATTTTTGAATAAATTTTGAAATTTTGATTTATGTTTTGTATATGCATTGAGGACAATGTCGAATAAGAGGAAGGGGAATGTGATACCCCAGTTTTGTGGCCCATATTAAATAATGTATTTTGTGAATTTATGAAAGGCTAGAGGGCACACACAATTAAAAGAGGCCAGGGTGCCTAGGAAATGTAATGTTTTGATCATTATTAATAATAAATACATCAATTCTTGCTAGATGGACAAGGAAAAGAGTTATAAGAGGCTATGATTCCACAAGAGAGGGGGTTTGAGGGGATAAGTATTTGTTTTATATTTTAATGACCCATTTTTGTTTTAATGGAGAATATCAGTTACATGAGTTTCTTGGGGGAAGGCCATGTGGTTCTTAAATTCCAAATAATTACATAAATGCATTTTTGGGTTGTTTGGGGGGTTCTCTCACTCACTCTTTCACTGTTCATCATTCATACCCTTCATTTTGATCTCTCCATTGATTCTTTCACCCGATCTTCATTCCTCATTCATTTTGATGTTAGTTGGGGAAAGAAAAACGAATTGTTGGAGAGGAGCCATGGTTTTGTTGAATGTAATGACTACTGGTGTATTCCAGCCATGAATCAATGCCTACATGTCTGATATTCTTTGTCATGTGTTAAGTTTTGCTCACAGTTGCGAATCCTGAGAGTCCCAACATGGAGATTTTTGACTAGTTGCATTGGAGCCGTGGAAGAAGGTGTATATCCTGAGGGACTGTGTGGCATATAAGGGGGTCCATTCTCTTGGGTTGTGTAGGCTGGATATAAGAGAGATGGTGTACCCTCGATTGATGTGTGTTTTTAGAATTCTGTGAGATCTTGAGTGTTGACTGGGTTGGGAAGCTGAGTGACACCCTGTAACTATCCTTATGGATTCATAGCCCTGGCTCGGGGCTAACATTACTATTGAGACTTGGAACAACAATGTCTATGGTTGGGTGGAATGTCCTTGTTCTGCAGCCAATTAATGATTCATTTCATTAAAAATAAGAGCTCTCTGTCATGTGTTTCTTTTCTTATACATTTATTTTTGTTGTGTATTGATTAATATCTATGAGAATGTGCATTTTTTACGTGCCTAATTGCTGGTTATTATTATGCATGGTATGTTTAAACATTCCTTATATTGTAGCATGAATCTTGATATCTGCATGTGAACATTTCATGCCTCTTAATTAATTAAAAATTTGTCAGAATTCGAAATTAGTTCAGAAATGGGCTTGAAGTAGTGTGTTGAGTGACACCCTGGAACCATCCTTGTGGATTCATAGCCCTGGCTCAGGGGTGACATTGCTATTGAGACTTGGAATAGTAGTGCCTACGGTTGGGTGGAAGGTCCTTGGTCTGCAACAAGTTGGTGATTCATTTCATTAAAGATAAGTGCTCTCTGTCAAGTGTTTCTCTGCTGATACATTTATTTCCGTTATGTATTGATTAATATATCTGAGAATGTGCATTTTTTATGTGCATTATTGTTGGTTATTGCTATGCATGGCATGTTTAAAAAATCCTTATACTATAGCATGAATCTTGATATATGCATGTGAACATTTCATGCCTCTTAATTAATTAAAAATTTATCAGAATTCGAAATTAGTTCAGAAATGGGCTTGAAGTGGTGTGCCCAGCTTATGGGTGGCTGGGTACGTTACATGATGTAACCCCCAATCATTGAGGACCGATTTCTTCCTAGAACCACTCCATATGTTGGATGTAAGTCTACTACTACAAAAGTGAAAACAATGGTGATATGAGGAGCTACACTTATCCAGACACAAAAATATTTAATCTCTCCATAAGTTGGATCTTTTCTTGAGTCAATAGCATAAATGTTTTCACCAGTTTCATAATTTCTAGTACATTCCATTTTGAGTGATTACATCACTGATAAAGGCATAATGTTATTAATAGCTCCATTGTCAATCAACCAATTGTGCATAATGACTTCATGGTTCTCTATTGTGGTGTAAAATGGTGGAACGTTTGGTTTAGGTTTAGTTGAAGAGTAGATTTGTTGTTTCCTTGAGTTTATTACTTCAAATTCCATTCTCGTATCTGAATCATCAAATATTTTCAACAATTTATCTCTTTGCTATGGAATATTAATGACTTCCATAAAAGGAAAAGTGATTTTGAGTTTTGAAAGATCATTGATTATGTTATATGCCATTTGTTGTGGAGTCTTTGTCTGATTAAAAACAAGTGGTTTCTTCATTGTTTCTACTTGACTTGAATTAGTCTTTTCTTTTTCTGGAACCTTTTTTTCTTTGAATTTGTTTATTTGTGCCCTTGTTTGGATGATATTGTCTTGCAAAATATCATTTTCATCTTGTTCATTGAAAATATAAAATGGTTCCAATTCATTAGTCTATACTGGTTCTAGACCATCATTTTTCATAGTGTTTGGCTCCAGGTCAAGGTATTCAAAACTTTCTTCAATAGAAATTTCTTCTAACTCAAGGGCATTTGGGTTTGGGACCTGTGGAGCTCTTGGTCTATGTTATTCATTCCTCCTGTCATTTCTTACTCTCTAATCTTGAGCAGTATTTCTTCTTTGTTCTTGTACAGGAACTCTGACATCTTGGTCTTCTAAGGGAAGTGGGTTGGTAACTCGTCTTAACCTTGTTAGTTCATTTTGCATTTTTCAAATTGCCCTATTCATCTGAGCTATCTCATTTTTTTTCTTTGTTTCTTGGGCTACAACTGGATAATTTCTTATGTCCGGGATAACACCCTAAAATATTCCACCAATTCCTTATTTCTCAACATTCCTTGAGCCCGAAGCTCTTTGGTTTGCTATGGTTAAGTTAGTTATTTCTCTCTGAACTTTTATGAGGATAATTTCAGGATTGACATTTGTTTTTATCATAATTTATTCCATCCCAATCACTTTGTGAATAACTCGACCCAAATAGTTTATTTGTTCATCCCTGATATCATATTTTACATTTGATTGAATAACATTCTTATAACAACCAAGTATAACTGGGTTGTTTGGTCTTTGATCTTCAGGGATTTGATTTAGCGCCTTGTGAAACCACAAATTGAAATCTCGTATCCTTTCACCTTTCTTCAAATGGATTTGAGTGATTTGAGTTAATAATGTGTGGTACGCGACCATAGGCGCATACATGGTCATAAACATAGTTTTATATCATCGAAAGACACAATTGACCGGGATAGAAGGGACATATACCATTCATGAGTTGGGTCAATCAATGTTTGTAAAAAAAATCCAACCATTACATATTCATGTTCTACTAGATGCAATTCACACATAGATAAAAATTGTTCCATGTGTCTTTTCGGGTCCATTATTCTATCTCCTGAAAATACTGGTAAGGCTCTTTGTGGGAGAGTGGGTAATTGATGTTGTTCACCAAAATTTTTAAGAGGGTTATTCCTCATCCTTTTTAGTGGGATTCTATATCTTCCTTGATGTCCAAAAATTTTGTTTCTTCTTTCTTCTTGATTTTCAGGAATTTCATTTCTTCTTTCTTCTCGATCTTCAGGAATTTCATTTCTTCTTTCTTCTCTATCTCCCATATCTTGAATTTTTATCATTTCAATTTCATAATGTTCTCCAAATTCAATATTTCGAAGTTGTTTACTTTTACTTCTTGTTATTGGTCCTCTATATGTCTCTAATATTTTTCTCAGTTTCCAACCCTTTGTCTTCCTGTGATCTTTCTTTCTTCTTCACCAACCATGGTTTTCCAAGAATTTTCTAATTCTTCTCTAATATTGGTTGTTGTTATTTCCATATTAAACAATTGATGCAATATGATTTGTTTATTTCCAAGACCAATTTTCAAATTTGGTTGATTCGGGTTAGGTTGAGTCATAAATTCTAGTCTGCGAAAACCAGGCTTTTTCTCTCCCGAGTATGGTCTCCAAAATGTTGATCTAAAAGACTATCTTATGGTCTTAAGGTCAACCTTGCGAGGATATGAATTCCCATGCATTTTTAGAGAGGCGGTACTCCTATTGTTATTATGATTCCAAGAAAATAAAATGAAACAAAACAAAGTCTGAGAAGAACCAGACTTAATATTTACATTTACACTCAAGGAAAAAAACACCTGAGATTTGGGACTAGGTGTTAAAAGAAACTCATATGTACAATATCTACAATGTGAATATATAAGATGCATACAAAATATAAAGGAATGATATATCCATCACATCATTAATTGGAACATTTAACAATACCACAAATAGAGAGAGAAAGAAATGGACCGCAAATAAAAGAGAGTTTTAAATTATATTTCAATAAAGCAAAAAAAAATTATGATAGATAGAAAATTTGGTAACTCAAGATTCTGGTCAAAGTCTTTGAGAATACAACAATGTAATATCCCAAGTAGCTCTCTCAGAGTCTCAAAAATAACAATGAGTCTTTAAATACAAAGTTAATGTCTTTAAAGAAAGTAAAATGTGTTCTCCCTTCAAAGAGGATTGGGATTGGCTCCCACAGACCATAAAATGAAAAGACCTAGAAGATAAGAGAAGTACAACCAAGAATCAACCTAAATCCCACAAAAAACTGAGTAGACAAAGGCAAAGTGATAAATTATTGTAGTAGAAATGAACAAAGGAACAATTGAAAAGTAGAGTTTATGTTCGCATCGCTATGATGGAGAAATATCATATCTTCACTTTCTTGCAATTGGATCCTTTATAGACATATATTGTGGTTGAGATGGCATAACTTCTCTAACTGTTTCTTGATTTTCTAGTTCAGCAATTTCAATTAACACCTTTTTCAACCATTCCTCAATGTACTCTCTCATGTGATTTCATGTTTGGTTTTAATATCAAACAACTGTGTTTCATTTCCCTCGGGTCTAGTTCTGATTGATGCAATGTGTCATCCACCTCATCATTTATGTTGATATACCAAACCAACCATATTTCAACTTCATCCTTGAAAAATTCTATGGTTTCAGTAAATTCATTATCCCAATCAACTTTTAATGATTTTAGTTGTCCCATTAAATAATATTTGGCTAAGATCATGGTATTCATGAATAAGTCGGGACCATCTAATTCCTTGGTAAGACCCACAAGCTTAATAAATAAATCATTCTTTTTGTTCCTTAGGGTCTTAGTTTCATTTATCATTTCTATTAATTCTTTAATTATCCTTAACCAACATGCATTAATTGTATTCATATGATAAGGAGAAGGAAGTTCATGTTCCTTTCTCCAGGATTCATTTAAACTAGAAATTTTAACTGAAAATGTATTTACAGCTTCCTTGAAAAATCCTTCATCATTCTCCAAATATTTTTGCAGATATTATTTGAAATTCTCTATTATGGAGGAAAAGATAGCAATATTTTGGGCAAGCTCCCGAATTTCCGGAATTATATCAACCCATTTTTGTATGGAATCACCAACATACTTTCTTACATTCTGCAATAAACTTGATGAGCCTTTGTATTTCATACTGCTTTCTGGGATCTCCTCCAATTCAAGTATAGCTTGCATATAACTTAAAGTTTTTGGGAACAATGGTGTTGGTACCAAAGCAACTTATGATTCTTTTACTCTTTTATTTAGTTTTGAATTCTCTTTCTCCATTTTGTCAATTGATTGTTTTAATGCATCTCCAGTGGCTCCATGAAAATATGTAATTTTAGATGGTTCTACTCCATCCAAGTCAATAAAATATTTCCATCATTTAGATGAATTTTTATTCTTGGTATTAACTTTTTCTAACAATAAATTTTTAGTTTCATGATTGTAAGCCACGTGGTGCAGAGTGATAGACTCCTCTTCAAATATCTTGGGATCCTTAATCATAATAACATCAACTATTTCTCTCGTCTCCAACAACCTTTGTGCAGACCAATCAAGTTCTTTAATGATTTCGTCTATGTCCATAGCATGGGGACTTTCCTAGTCTTCTGGTGTGTTTATTTCCACTAATGAAGGATTAATTTACTTTTTATAGGAGTGTGTGCAACATTTGTTTTCTCAAGGCTTTTTCTTGGTGGGTTTTTATCTCCACCATCATCTGAGCCTCCAACATGTGTTTTTCTAGTATCCATTCTATTGGTTTTGTTCTTCATTCTTGATGGAGTGCTTCTTTGAGACATTGCCGATGAGTTAGGGTTTTGATTTGTTGTTTCTATGCTATGTTGTTTGTATCCCTCATTTGTACTATTCACTTCTCCTGTATTCTCTGAATTTTGGTAGGCCACTAGTTCCTAGAGATCCAAATTATCTCTGCCACCTTCTTGGAATTGTTCAATTCTGATAAAGTGTGAAGCATACCCGACTAACTGCATATGTGTGGTGAATTTTCTATCTGGGTCGAAACATTTGACAAGTTTGGATTCCTTCAAGCCCAATTGTTAGTGATGTTCTGCCAACACATTTAGGTTTGTCCTTACTCCCAAATACTCTAATTACATTGAATTCTTCAGAAAAATTATAAATCCCTTTTTCAGTAAGGAAGGAAGTTGCTTCTAAGGATAACCTTGACGTGCGCTGTCCAAATATTAACCTTTTGAATTATGAGATGAAATTTTGTGGATTGGGTAAAATTTGTATTGGGACTTATGTTTGTATAAAATTGAATACTACACATAAACTGTCCCTAACTTAAAATTCACATGTTTTGCACGAGGAAAATATTTGAATACGTGGCCATAAGAAATAGCGAAAATGAGGTAAGAATCCATATACAATTTATGGGTCTTTTTTAGGTTTTTCAACTAGAAAAAAATTTCACTCAAAATGAGATAACTCTAATCGATGATAGCTTTTTCATGCAGATCATAATGCACAACATATATGACATTTCTTGTTACAAACATAGTAGATTCCAATCCGACAATGTGGGCAAATATCCAAGAAAATTCTTTGTATGGGTATTTTAGCAAGTTTACCTCGATTATGGAAGTACTAGGGATTCAGGTTGGATCTTCCAAAAATTTGTTCAACAGTCTATTCCCTCCCTTTTGCTACTTCAAAAATTCATCAACTTCCTCGCTCTTGAATCCCATAGTTGGTGCAGGTAGTCGTAACATTTTAGAAAATGTCAAGGGAGATAAAGAAATGGGTTGATGACCTTGCATTTCAATTATTCTTCGTTCAGAAACAAATTTATCTCCACACCATTGGATGATCTCTTTCATATCAATTACTTCTGTAACACATCCTGCTAATGTGATTCCAGAGGTCCAGATTATATTCACCTTCTTCTCAGCTGGAGGAATATTTTTGTAGTACTTGTATGCCCTAGACCACTAGAACTGTTGATCTTCGCAACCAAGAGTGTTCAATGTATCTCTAAAAAATACTTCCTTATTCTTACTTGGCATCTTTTTTTCTTTTTACAAAAGTGGCGCTAATGTCAATACTTACAGGTTGGCATTTTTGTTTTATTTAAGTTCCACTACGTACTGGGTTGGTAACTCAATCAACTGTATATCATGCTTTAAATGTCATTAGTTTTCATGGGACTTGGATTTATTACGACCCTTAATCGATGCATTTTTCATTAATAATGGAATTATGCTTTTATGAATGGTGGATTATGTGGAAAGGGTAATTAATTTGATGAGAAATGGCGATGTGATGGTATGAAAATAGAAAGTTTTAAGTATGGAGGTGTAAAATGATGTATGGGGAATGTTATAGAAATGCAAACTTCCGGGGTTGCAGACTTAAACGCTTGTGAAACAATCTTCGAGAAAGTGTGACAATGACTGCATTGAAATTCGTGAATACGGTTAAGTGTTGGGATAAATGTGGACTTGCAGGGTTCCAGACCTACAAGTCGTAGAAAAGTGATGAGGAGTAAGGATATTCGCTCCGCAATGAGAAATATGGCTAAGTATGAAAATAAGTAAAAAGTGGAAAGTGGATGCAGACCTGCGGATTTGCGGAGGTGGAAACTTAAGAAAGGATTTTAGGGATGGCACATGGCTCTGCATCCACATTACTTGAATTTTGACTAAGTACTAAAATAAAATGGAAAATAAAATGAATTAAGAGTCTTGGTGAGTGCGGGGTTATGGACCCGAGTAAGTCAAAAAAAATATTTAAGCATTGTTATGTATCTTGTTGGAGAATTTCTATTTTCGGCACACTAGGTCAGTGGGAGTTAACTGACTAGTTCTATTTTAGACTTTCTATTTTAGATCATCACTATTATTCTATTATCCATGCATGCATTATGCTATTATGGAATGTTATGTCTTATATATGAGTGTATTCCACTCATTCATTGTATCATATTGATAATATTGATCATCATCTATGTATCAATCATTAGCTCATTGGAGTAGTGTGAATATATTTTATCATTCTTCCGTATTGAATCTCTCTTTATTTATTAATAATTTTTGTTTGTACTTGATTTAGCTAGATCTCTTATGCAAGTTTTGATGAAACATTGACATAGTATCAGAGCTACACTGCTTGGAGCAAGCCAGACAAGCCAAAGAATATGGTAAAATGGAGTTTCGATGAGAAAAATCTGTGGTCATACATTTCGGAAATGATTTCTCCCAAAATATTAACTTTTTGAGGAAACGGTCAATAACAGATGCAAATAGACCCATTCTGCAAGTGGGTTTTCAACCGTTTGGCAAGACTCCTCACCGTTTTCTCAGAAAGGAAGTCAGAAGATCGCCTCCTGAAAGTGATGCAAATCCATGGTCATACCTTTCTGCAATGATTTCTCCCAAAATATTAACTTTTTGAGGAAACAAATCGAGGTAGAATTAAATCAACCCATTCTGCAAGTGGGTTTTCAACCATTTGGCAAAATTCCTCACCGTTTTCTTAGAAAATAAGTTGGAAGATCGTCTACTAAAACTAATACGAATTTTCACTTAAAGTGTCCTTTCTGCAGTGATTTCTCAATTTTTCACTTGCAGATTGAGAGTAAACTTTTAGGGGTTCTTAGACACAGTGGGAGATATGGATACAACACCTATTCTACAGTCAAACTTGGTGGTAATCCTCACACCATACAATTATTTTGATTGGAATCCCAAGGCAGAATTCCAACTCAGAAGGAAATCACTGCACAACTTGACGATGGGGACAAAAACATAACCTACATCAGCAATTGAGAAGATGAGATGGGGGAACCGAAAGGATGAATCCACAAGACTTATTATTGAATTATTTCAACTGATCTATGGTTTCATGTTGTCGCATGCAAGACTCCAAATGAGATCTGGACCACCTTGCAAAGCTTGTTTGGAAAGAAGGATGGGATGAGAGGTCATCTGCTTGAGGTAGAGTTGAATACTTTGGATCCTAAAAGTTTTGATAATATACATGATTTATTTACTAAGTTTAAATCTTTGATATTGAGCTTAGCAACTTGTGGTATTGATAAGTATAAACAAGTGGACCAAGTTATTCTAACAATCTTGGCCAAGCTAGGACCAAAATATGTTGTCTATGTTTCCACTTTCCATTCAGGAAGGTATCTCATGGGAACAAATTGGAAGATTCCTACCATGGATCAATTCATTGATTCTCTCACACATGAGTAGGAAAAATCATTCATGTGGGCATAATCAAGGATCCCAAAGCACATGCACTCACCATGCATGATGGAAAAGGATCACCCAAACTGAACGAGAAGGACGGATATTCCAAACCCTTCAACGATTCTTGAGGTTCCAAAGAATCTTTAGATTCCAAGAAGAAGAACAAGGGAAAGAAGTGCACTTTCTGCAATAAACTCAATCATGAAGAATCCACATGCATGAATAAATAGATTGATCTTATGGCATAGGCACTTCAATAGAACAACCTTGGAAACTTCATTCTAGAGGGAATCAAGAAGCAGAAGGAGGAAGATCCTACTCCTAAGAAAGGTAATCATCATGCTCTTCTTGCAATTAATTCCTCATCTAATTCATGGATTATAGATTCTGGTGCATCCCATCATATGGTAGGGAAAGAGGAAGTTTTATCTTCTTTGAATCTATGCTCAAGACCTCTTATTCTCATGGGGGATGATACTCCAGTAGCAGTAGCAGGAAAGGGGAGAGTGGAACTCCATAATGGCAGTTTTGATAATGTTTTACATGTTACAAAGCTTTCTATGAATCTGGTCTCAGTTTATTAGATTACTCAAAAAGGTAAAAAGGTTGAATTTACATCAAATTCCATTTCAATAATTGACATGCATGACAATTCTATCATTGCAACTAGTGAGGTGGATCACAAGTCAAGTTTGTATAAATTCACTAGGTTTTTTGATGATGACTCATCTTTTCTACTTACACATAAGGAGAGTACTTTGCATGCACCTCCAGTGCAACATGCATATACTCTTGTGCTTCCATCATTTTCAGACATCAGAGATGATTCCATACACTCATATTTTGTACATGGAAATAAGCAGGCAATACAACCAGATAAGAAGCCAGTGCTGAAGCTTCAACAGATGCCCAGGAAGGCATAGTTCACACTTCAAGAAATAGGTATCCTTTCAGGGAATCCATTGGATTCAAGGAGGAATTGATCTCAGCATGAGGAGCCTTATCGTGTACTTTCAGCTTTTGAACCTGCGATGCCCATGCATTGATATATGGTTCAATATTTTGTCTCGTGGCTCTAGAGTGAGGTTGTGGGAAATCCATTATGGAAAGAAACCACACAGAAGGAGTATGAATCACTCCTAAAGAATCAAACTTGGCATTTGGTTCCACTTACACCAGAAAGGAATATTTTTAGGTGTAGATGGGTCCACAGGATCAAGAGGTACAAGGCTAGATAGGTTGCCAAAGGACTTCATCAGATCCATAAATATTTCTACATCTTCACAAAGACTTTCAATGAGCAGAAGTTTTGGAATTTGCGGGATCATCTTGGAGTGAAGAACACAGTTGCCTAGCAACTACATTCTCTTCTTTTGATGCATTGTCTTTTGAGGAGGGGGTTTGTTCCCACGTGGTTTTCCCTCTTTCCTCATTTTTATTCAGTGTTCACTAGTTGCATTATACATGATACCTAATATGTCCTAGTTGTCGAGACTTATTTTTACTCCATAGTGATGTTCAGGGGGGTGTTGGAGAAATTTCTATTTCGGCACACTAGTTCAGTGGGAGTTAACTGACTAGTTCTATTTTAGACTTTCTATTTTAGATCATCACTATTATGCTATTATGCATGCATGCATTCTGCTATTATGGAATGTTATGTCCTATATATGAGTGTATTCCACTCATTCATTGTATCATATTGATCATCATCTATGTATCAATCATCACCTCATTGGAGTAGTGTGAATATATTTTCTCATTCTTCCATATTGAATCTCTCTTTCTTTCTTGATAAGCTTTGTTTGTACTTGCTTTAGCTAGATCCCCTGTGCAAGTTTCGATGAAACATTAACATAGCTATGCATCCGCATCATTTGAAAAAATGATTAAGTGCTTGGAGGTTTTTTTGATGTAAGAGAAAGAAAGTAAAGAAACATGAGCTAAGAAAAATGTAAAAGAAATCCTAAGAGTGGTTAAATGACAATACTAGACCGATCAAAAATATGGATCAACACTTGTGCAAGAGGGAAAGCTAGTATGTGATAGATTTTCTACACGGTGAAATGATGTTGTTCGAGATGTGTTTGTGCTTGTTCAAGAGGGAAAGTTAGCACGTGCTAGATTTCTTTTGTGATGGAATGATGTTGTTCAAGATGTGTTTGTGCTTGTGCAAGAGGGAAAGCTAGCATGTGCTAGCTTTCCTTCATGGTGGAATAATGTTGTTTGAGATGTGCTTATGCTTCTGCAAGAGGGAAAGCTAGCACACACAATTTTTCTTCCATGGTGGAATGATGTTGTTAGAGATGTGTTTGTTCTTGTGCAAGAGGGAAATCTAGCACGTGCTATGTTTTCTCCACAATGGAAATTTTTTGTTTTAAATGCACTAAGAACTTATGCATGTGTTAGAAGGAAAACTAGCATGTACAAGTATTTCTTCATTGTGCAATGTTGTTGTTTTTGTGCTAGAAAGAAAGTGTTCCTTCATGGTGAAATGATGTTGTTGGCAATGTGTTAGAAGAAAAACTAGCAGGGGATAGCTTTCCTTCATGGTGAAATATTGTTGTTGACAATGTGCTTGTTCTTATGTTATAAGGAAAGCTAGCAGGTGCTAGCTTTCCTTCATGAACAATATATTTCTTGGCAATGCACTTGTGCTTGTACTAGAAGTAAATCTAGCACATGCTAGCTCTCATGTTGGCAATGCTCTTGTGGTTATGTTATAATGAAAGCTAGCATGCACTGGCTTTCTTTGATAGTGGAATTTTGTTCTTGGAAATGCGTTTTTGTTTGTGCAAGAAGAAAATCTAGCAAGTGCTAGCATTCCTTCATGATACAGTGTTATTGGTAATGCACTTGTTCTTGTGCTAGAATAAAAGCTATCTTGCACTAGCTTTCCTAAATTGTGCAATGTTGTTGTGAGAAATTTTGTTTTTCTTGTGCTAGAAGGAAATCTTTTCTTGATGGTACAATGTTTTTTTTGGCAAAGTGTTAGTAGGTGCTATATTTCCTTCATGGTGCAATATTGTTGTTGGAATTGTTCTTGTGCTTATGCTAGAAGGATAACTAAAATGTGCTATATTTCTTTCATGGTGCAATATTGTTGTTGGAAATTTGCTTGTGCTTATACTAGAAAAAAAGCTAGTAGGTGCTAGATTTTATTTACAATGCAATGTATTTCTTGGCAATGCACTTGTTCTTGTACTAGAAGGAAAGCTAGTATGTGATAGCTTTCATGTGTGCTTGTATTAGAAGGAAATCTAGCATGTGATATATTTCATTCACAGTGCAATTTTGTTTTTGGAAATGTGCTTGTGCTTGTGCTAGAAGGAAAGCTAGCATGCACTAGCTTACCTTCACATTGTAATATTATTTTTGAAAATGCACCTATTCTTGTGTAAGAAGGAAAGCTAGAAGATGCTAGCTTTCCTTCATGGTGTAATGTTGTTGTTGGCAATGAACTTGTGCTAGTGCTAGACGAAAAGATAACATGTGCCATATTTTTTTCATTGTGCAATGTTGTTGTTCTTGTGATAGAAAGAAAGTTTCCATCAGTGCAATGTTGTTATTGGAAATCCTCTTGTGCTTATGCAAGAGGAAAGATAACACTTGCTAGCTTTCATTCATGATGAAATATATTTCTTGGCAATTCACATGTGCTTGTACTAGAAGGAAAGATAGCATGTGTTATCTTTACTTTATAGTGCAATGTTTTTGTTGGCATTATGCTTATGCTTGTGCTAGAAGGAAGTCTACCTTGCACTAGATTTACTTAAAAGTGGAATTTTGTTGTTGGAAATGTGTTGATGCTTGTGAAAGAATAGTAGGAACTAGATTTCCTTCATGTTGTAGTTTAGTTGTTGGCAATGTGCTTATACTGATGATATAAAGAAAGATAGAATTAGTAAGTTTTCCTTCATTGTGCAATTTTGTTGTGGGAAATGTTGTTGATCTTGTGCTAGAAAAACAATTTTCCTTCACAATGCAATGTTGTTGTTGGCAATATGTTAGAAGGAAAGATAGAAGGCGCTAACTTTCCTTCATGGTGCATTATTGTTTTTGGGAATGTGATTATGCTTATGTTAAAAGGAAAGCTAGCATGTGCTAGCTTTCTTTCACGATGCAAAATATTTATTGGCAATGCACTAGACTTGCTTATACTAGAAGGAAAGCTAGCATGTGCTAGCTTTCATTCACAAAGAAATATTGTTGTTGGGAATACACTTGTGTTTGTGCTATAAGGAAAACTAATGTATGCTAGCTTTCCTTCACACTAGAATGTTGTTGTTGAAAATGTGTTATGATTGTGCAAGAAGAAAAGCCAGCAAGTGCTAGCTTTCCTTAATGGTGTAGTCTTGTTGTCTTCAATGTGCTTCTATTGATGCTAGAAGGAAATATAGCATTCACAAGTATTCATTCATTGTACACTATTGTTGTGGGTAATGTTGTTGATTTGTGCTAGAAAAAATGTTTGTGTTGGTGCTAAAATGAAAGATAGCATGTGCTAACTTTCCTTCATTGTGCAATGTTGGTGTGGGAAATATTGGTTTCCTTTTTCTAGAAAGAAAACCTTTACGGTGCAATGTGGTTTTTGGAAATGTGTTAGAAGGAAAGATAACAAGCGATATATTTCCTTCATGGTGCAATATTATCATTGGGAATGCATTTGTGTTTGTGTTAGAAGGAAAGCTAGCAAGTGATAACTTTCCTTCATGGTGTAATTTCGTTGTTGGTAATGTGATTATGCTTGTGCAATCTATGCTTCAAGGGTGCCTTTTTCCTAATGATCACCATGGTTAGTGTTTTTTCTTTGAGTGTGTCAGTTGTTGGATATGGAACAAGCTACGAATATCCACAATGATGCAATAAGTAGTGTATTTAAATATGATGTTGTTGTTGGTTCTGCACTTGTGCTTGAGCTAGAATAAAAGCTAATGTTTTATATTTTTCCTTCTGGCACAAGCACAATGATCCAATTACAATATTTTGAGCCACATAGAATAGTGTGAACTCTATAAAATTTTAAATTTTATGAATAATGTATGATTAAGTATACTATACTTTGCTTCCAATGCACAAGCATGCAACTATTAAAGTAACAAGCACAAGTCTTTTAACATGTATTATTTTTCTCTCCTAAAGAATATGGAATCTATGTTTTATAGTTAAGGGATTTCAAAAACAATTTCAGTAATGGATAGAGGTAGAAGATCACACTCTACCTCATCAACATAATTGTCAGACAAAACTTAAATCTACACTTTTTGAGGTTCTAAAGTTCAACATCCCTATGTATCCATATTAAAGAGTATGTCCTCGGATGAGTTTAGGTAGGGATTCCTAACATTTGAAATAAATATTCAAAATGAGATTTCCTAACTTTCAAAATAGAAATGAGAATTATCTAGTATTTATATTAACAAAACTTATATTTGGAAGAAAATCTAGCTCGACTTCAAATTTATCATGTTTAGACATTAGACATCATCACTAATATAGCTATAAATATCATTGCTCCTTCTCATGGAACTTGTTTGACATATAACGTAACATCTATGTTGGAGTTTCTTTGATTTTCCAAAGGACCTTGTGGTTCTACAACCTTTGCAAATTTCTTATGACCACAATTCATACACATAAATCAATAAAACAAATGCCATCTCCATTATTAAATAGGAACTTGGTGGTTTGATATGAGTTGATATTTTTAATTCTTTGATAATACTTGGATCTCTAATTGTTAGGTATTCATATATATTTTATGTGTAATTTATATATAAAGTTCCTTTTGGTGGATGGCGGGGAAAGGTTTTTCATTGCATACAAAATCTCTGCCATACCATTTTTAATTATTGCAACTATATTACTTTTTTGAAGGTTGTCTTTTTGCTAAAATATAAGAGACACTTTACATGGTTTAATCTTAATTACAAATTACAATTCAATTGTGTGTTAAAAATTCATAGGAGATACAATGGAAAATATAGTTTTGACAAAAGGGGACTATGTTTACCTCTTAATTAATGGTCAAGTTATTGAGCTAGGAAGGGTTGAATCTAAAAACATTGGGACTTGTTATGGTGGAGAAAGGGTTAATGCATGCTATGTTATGATTTTGATAATTGATATCACTCAACCACATTTGATTGTGGAAGATATTGATGAAGGGGGCATACATCCATGGAATATCACAGATCTGAGGCACAACATAGGTAAATCAAAATATCAAATCATGTGTTAAGTGTTATTGGTAGTATATTGAATGTTGTTTTTTAGCAAATATTGTTAAGTGTTATTGATAGTATACTGAATGTTTTTTTTTTGCAAATATTGAGTTTCTTTAATTTGGTGTACAGGTGCAAATGGTTCTTCTACATTTTCTATTGGAGACGAGGTAGACCCTCTACAACGTGCAGTGAAGGTGGGTGAGGGCTCCATATTCAATACAAATATTGGTCATAAGGTGCATGGAAGGATGGTAAAGAAAGGATGCATAGTGGTTAAAATTGAGAAGGTGTTAAAACATGATGCTCCTCTACCACATCCAATAGGAATTGAGCATACACTGGGGGGTGCATTGGAATCTTATGAGATTTGGCCAGAATTAGATTTGGAACCTCATTGTCATGATAATCCCATAAATATTCCCCAAGATAGGGTTACATTCACATGTACAAGGGTTTCTCTTACACATAGATGAATGGGAACAAGCATGTGTGTTGCTAAAGGAATGATAGTTAATGTCCACGCAGATGACATGGTTGTGTTGATTAAGGTTAGTTGTCATTGATTTCAACCCTTGAAGAAAGACCGGTAGCAAAAATGTTTGGGTAATGGACCCAATTTTGTTTGATGCAAAGATGACTCATTATTTTCTTGTCATGGTTGATAAGAAATACAGATGGATGAACTCCAAAGAGGTCCCGTTATGGTGAAATCCCTCACAGGAAGACGCTTTGCGGATTGAGTTATCCTAGAAGTATGGTTAGAGAGCCCATGATCATTTGTGGAATAATGAGATGAAGGTTAGTGAATTTGTCAATGAAACTCTCCTAGATGGATATTTCTTTTCATGCCATTTATAGTGGTATTTGGAACGTCACATAACTCCTCACGGTTAGAGAGTTATGGCCATGAGAAGTTGGAGAACCCAGGTTTGGGTAATGGACCCAAGTTTTCTTGATGGATAATGGTATGAGTTTTGATATATTTTTAGGTAATACTATTATATATGGATATTACATGTCATTCCATTTCTGGTGGTATGTGGAACATCACATAACTCTTCACGGTTTGAGAGTTATGGCCTTACGAAGTTGGAGGACCCTCATATGTCATCTAGAAGCCCCAAAAGGTCAAAGTAGT